>JACSYO010002140.1:0-442500 GCA_016806645.1 Ophiodon elongatus
TATATATATATATATATACATACATACATACATACATATACATACACATACATATATACATATACATACATATATATATATATATATATATATACATATATATATATACACATATATACATACATATATATACATACACATATATATATATATATATACATATATACATACATATATATACATACATATATATATATATATATACACATATATATATATATACACACATGCACATATATATATATACACACACATACATATATACACATATATACATACATATACATATACACATATATATACATATATATATACACATATATATACATATATATATATACACATATACATATACACATATATATATACACATATACATATACACATATATATATACACATATACATATACACATATATACACATACATATATGTACACATACATATATATACATATACACATATATACACATACATATATATACATATACATACACATACATATATATACATATACATACACACACATATATGTACACACACATATATGTACACACATATATATACACACACATATATATATATATAAAAATTATGTTTCTTTCTTAAATTACTTAGTAATCGAGAGGTTGACGTTCCTCCATCCTTTAGATAGTCACAAAGGGTTGTCCTTGATTTCAACTGTACAAAAAGCAGTAACACGGATTGAATTTCCTTTATTAGTAGTCTTTAAAGATACATGACCTTGTTAGATACAATTGTCCCAGCACACATACTGTAATGCTTTTTGACAAGGAGCTTTGAGAATTGGCACAAACAATATACAATACTGATTTCAAACAGAGAAAATAATAAACAATAAATATCAAAAATTGGCATGAACACAAGATTAAAATGCAGGGCTGTAACTTAAAGAAAGAAAAGAGAAATTTCCATTACATGCCGTCTTTTTATTTGGAGCAAATGTTAATTTAAGATGAAAAAACAACAACTTGATAGCCAGTCTGAGTAGAGCACATAGCAAGATTTGAATATACAAACATCAGTTTCGACTCAGTCTCGAGGTTCCTTACTTTGTGATGGAGGTGAGTTAAAATTAATGAGAAAAGACAGAAAAAGAAAACTAAACATGTTTAAAAAAACAACAAAAAAATCCCCACTTGTCTGAGCTTCTTCCACTTCAAGAACATAAAATTTGTCAAGACAAATATTTTTTAAAAGCACACAAATGATTAATAAAGTCAATGGATTCAACCCAGAGAATGAATAAGGCAAGCAAGCTCATACTGTATATACAGTCAAGGTTACTATTTACACTGTGTTTACATTTTGTTTAGTAACTCTGCCAAACGTTGAGGTGGGGTTTGTCTCCCTCTACTGGTTCAAACTGGTGTCACACTACAAACAGCAGTAATGAGTGCAGAAGTAGGATCATGCTTTTAAATTGCTCATTAAAAGGACTCAGCAGAAACCATTCCCAAAACAAGTCCAGTGTCTTTAGAAACACCCTGAGCCTTGTCTGACACTTCCTCCACATCTGGAACAACAGCACAGGGATGAGAAAATAATTCCTCAGTCTCCTGATGTTGGTTTAATTAGTTCCATATTGCTTTGCTATATCCTGGCTTCTGAGATGTTTTAATATGGCAAAGAGGCAGACTGTCACCACCCAGCAGGGTAAATGGAGTGAGAAAGTGCAGAGCTTCTTCACGACCTTCTAATGTTGAACACAAACAATATACAGACGTCACTAGTGTAGTGAAAGCAGATATGTTACCTCAAAAACACCGGCGAATCTTCTATGACTACTGTATTTATTGGGAGGCCTGGCTATGCACAACTGATCATACTTATTACTAAATCACATGACCAAAATACCTGAATAAAACAGAAGTGTAATAAATGAGTGAAGTCTAGATGGAGGATAACTCAGCCAACACGAAACAAACCATTCCCATCACCAGAACTGTAAATGATGCGAAAGTCACATTAAAGCAGTCAAGAAGAAAATTGCTGTAAATGAGACCTGAACTTAGCTGAGCCAGACTCAATCAGAGGAATACAGACTGAATGAGGGGAAGCCAAAATCTTCCAAGAGCTATGAGGCCTGAGATGCAGTCAAAGAGTTTAAAATGAAGGTAAAAATAGAGAACCGAGACAGGTTTGATCACAAGTCATCCTGTGAAACATGACGGGTGCATAAGCTAGATATTCTGAGCTGAGCTGTGGTCAAAAGTGGGAACTATTGTGTCTGAAAGAGTAATGAGGGTGTCTACAATTATTGGCCAATGCTTGAGACTTTCAACCACCTTCTTACTCTTCAGTAAAAAGAAGAAAAAAAAAAACTTTAGGCACAACAAACTGAAAGTCAACTACTTTGGTGATGCTGTCCGTGCTCTGGAGACAACATCTGAGGCTCGCTACAATCGGAGTCAGGTCCAGATGAAAACCCAGACTTGTAGCTTGCACACACCGAGAGGATGACATTTTAATTGAAACCATGCAGGAGTAGCCCGGAGGACACATAAGGGACTTGAATCTAGAACTAAGAGTGAAGAATGTAATATTTTACTAGAGGTACTTCAAACAAAAACAGCCTAAATTGAGACCCTCACAATGTCTGCAACGGGATGTGAATCAATGAGACTGGAAAACTGCAACATGGCCAGCTTACGTTCTCACCTCCTAGGGACCTACATATATGTCTAGGGGTTAAAGGACAGGTGGGCATTCATGGCTGTATCACTAACCATTATTAGACTAAAAAATATCTAAGAAACATCCCCGGCTGTTGAATCAAGGATGATGGAAGTAAAGAGGCAAAATATGCATCAACCCAGTACCTGCAAAAGGACCAACCCAACGTCAGGGTGCGTGTGTCTGTGTTTGTGTGGAACCCAAACAGAGGAAGAAGGGCCTGCAGGCTGTGTGGAGAGTGTCGGCCGGTGGATGTGGATTGCAGGCCTCATGGTGGCGTCTCTGCGTTAATAGTCGTGGCCTTTTTTTTGGTCGGCTTCTTCACAGTCTTGGTTTGTGTCTTGAAGAGGGAGGAGAGAGACAGGAAGGAGGAGACATTAAATACAGACTGAGACAGTTTATTAAACAACAGTAGAAAAGTAGAGAGGCAACAGTGAATTATTAAATATGGAGAGGAGGTCCAAAAGGTTTGTCTAAAGTTGGGTGACGTATCGAGTTTTATTATAACACAGCTACGGTCTTACTCTTCACGGAGAGGTGGATCATACAGTCGTATAATATCTTCTATGGCTCTAGAGGAGTTTTGACCGATCTGAAAATAACCCTGATGATGTCATCAAAATTACCCCACACTCTGTCCCCAAAATGGACATGTCACGTTTCTGATGTGCATAATAAATAAATATATTGATCAGAGTGATCACAAACTATGAACATTTTAAAGTCTCTAAAGAGTGTGCTTACAGTTTGTAGTCTGGCAATGTGATGACGTCCTAAAAAATAAAAAGGCTAGAATAATCATTTCTATGGGGTACATCACAAGTCTCTTAACTGCATCCCCGTTTCCCTCACTTGCGTCTTTTCCTTCTCTTAGTCCCTCCCACCAGGGATGCATGGGGAGACGCAAGGAAACCATGCGAGGAGAGAGGAAACGAGGAAATATGTTTTAAGAGAAATGAGACGCCCTGTCCTCAGTAGTGTCACGTGAAGCGACGTCTGTTCCTGATCACATCTGGATCAGCTGTCAGTCGGCTTAACAGCTGGAGAGACTTTTGATCACAGTACTTATGAACCAACAATAAAGACAGTTATCGTCAGTGTACTAATAAAGACAGTTATCGTCAGTGTACTAATAAAGACAGTTATCGTCAGTGTACTAATAAAGACAGTTATCGTCAGTGTACTAATAAAGACAGTTATCGTCAGTGTCAGGGTAGAGATGTTTGTTAAACAGGTAACAGACTACAGCGATTAAACTGCATTGAGTATTTATACTGTGTTTGGTTATAAGCACAGGACCGATTTCTACTGGCGGAATGAGTTTGTCTTATTTATGAATTATTTGCGTCTGTATGTTTTAAAATTCTGATTGTGACGTCATTATTAAATAACCCAGAATAGGATTATGGTTTCTCTTGAACACTGGAAAAAAAAAAAAAATTATTCAGCTCAATGTTTCGGGGGAAATTGAGGTGACAACTCATCAAACCCGACACTCAGGAATGATCAGAATGACTGAATGGAAAGGACGATAGATGATGGAAAAAGTGTTTCTGCCAACAGACAGACTCTCCAGCTCTCTCCAACTATAATTGTATCCATAATAAAAGTTATTGAGGGAATTAACAGATCATGAAGAGACAAATCAGCAAACTGGACACACAGTATGTATGTATTTATTCGGATGTGTACGACTCCATGCCTCTCCATGTGAAGCTGCTATTAAAGCAGTGTGGGCTGTGCGTGTGGAGAGGCCTTACTCTGCCGTGCAGTGGTGCTCTTGGCCCGGGGCAGCGTGCTAGACCCTGAGCTCAACTCGTGTGTGTGTGTGTGTGTGTGTGTGTGTGTGTGTGTGTGTGTGTGTGTGTGTGTGTGTGTGTACCCTACCTCTGTCTTAGCAGCAGGAGGTTTCTTGGTTGCCTTGACGCTGGCACTACGTTTGGGGGCTTTGTCTGCTGCATCTTCATCAGAGTGTTCAGTCCTTGTGTCTGATTGGTCAGAGCCGTGTTGGGATGACGTGTCGTCAACAAGGGACGTGGCCGCCAAAGAGCGGGCTGCAGGATTGGACAAAAATTGATGATTCACCTGACAGCTGAGAAAGCAGAGAGATTGAGCCAGTAGCAGCCAAACTTAACCCTGCAGCTATTTGCCAGTAGGATTTCTAAATGTCCTTGCCTCTGAACCAAAAGGATTTAATCCTATAAACAACATTAAAACGCACCAAGGATGAAACTCCTGAAGAAACTGTTATTCATAATTTGTAACATGTATTTGCATCACTGCAGTCACAGCCTCTAACACCACCAAGTGGAGACATTTCAAATTACAGGTTGTTTCCACCAGTTTTTATAAATGGTAAATTGTTGGTAAAGCAGTTTCTTCTGCCCAGCCACCATAATGGAATCTGAACAAAAGTTCAGATAGGATCATCATAGGTGCCTCCATTTTAGTGCACTTACCCCAGAAGCTACAGGAGCAGCACAGAGCGCTTTGGTCACTGGACCCCGGACTGCTTACAGCAACAGACAAACAGACTGTGGTGCTGAAGCATGGGTAAAAACAAAACAATCGTGCCTCTTTCACTAGGATTGAAAGTCCCCAATATAAACTTTAACCATGTACAGCAGTGGTTTGCAGCCTTGGTTGTGTTGTAAGGAGTCACAAGATTAATCTGAGGAGTCATAGGATGATTAATGGCATCAGAAAAAATTAAATTCAGACTTTTATTATCATTTTCATGTGAAATACTGAGTTTTATCCCTTAAGGCTTCTTGAAAATAATTAAATTAAACAATCTGGCAAGGGAAAGAATTTGTAGGTTAGTTTACTGTATTAGAGCTTGATAGCGAGGCACAACTAGACAAGGCTGTGTTAGAGGACACAAATCACCAAGATTAGGAACAACTGGTGTACAGTATAACCTGACATTTGATTGGTGGAGCCAGTCGAAGGTACGCTTGGGAGTTTTTGACCTGTTGTCGCGCTAGGTTTTTCACAATGGTTTCACATTATTCCACTGATCATCAGGTTGTGGTAATGTGCCCAAAAAAACGCAACAATGCACAACGACAAGGAAGAAAAAGACTACATCAATGTATTCTTGCTGACGAAAAAAATGCAGGATTTAAATAACCATCTTTTATTTACATGTTTGTTCGACCTCAAGGATACACAAAATGCGTGTTGATTAGTAACAGAATGTGTGCCACGAGGCACCTTTAAGAGCAGTGCAGGTTATGGCTGCAACTGCCTATTTTTTTTTTTTTTTTTTTTTTTTTTTTTTAATCAATTAATCTCTTGATTGATTTTTTTTTTAATGAATGTTTTGGTCTACAGATTGCCAGAAAATAGCAGTAAAATGGAAATCACAATCATTTTGAAACCAATACGTTGTGACTTAACTGTCAAAATTGTTGGTGGTCCATTTTCAGTTGATCACCAGATCAACTGACTAATTGTTTCAGCACTAGTTGACAGGTTGAAAGAGAAGGGCAAGAAAACAGCCTGCCCTCTGTGCCCACTGCCACGACATAATCTGATTTAAGAAAGTTTTGAAGAGAGAAAGAAATGAGGAAAACATGGGTCTATGTCCATTATTTTGCCAATTTAGACAGTAATTCTGATTCAAAACCAGTGGATTCATTGTGTTTTGTAATTGTATGTAGACAGGACATTTTAACATCATGTAAAGGAGTATTAGCATTAATAGTTTTGCATAATAACTTTGTTCCAACTGGAAAATTATTTTAGATTTTAATACTGTGGTGGCTTAGCAGAAAGATAGTTATTTAAATAGTTATTTGAAATAATCAGTCTGCGCCATTCATTGAATGAAGTCTGTGAGATGTGATTGAAAGCTCTGAATCATAGTAAGACCACCTTTGAATTATCTTCAATATATACTGTATTGTACACCAAAGATTATCAAAAAGATACATCTTTGCACAAATTACCCTGAAAACTGTATTTGTTTTGAAATAAGAGCTGTTTGAAGGAAAGATCGAGCAACACACTGAAGTGAATGTATCAGACTGGATTTTGAAGTTGCCCAAGGTTTATTTTTAAGTTTAAATTAAAATGTGCCACTTTGTTCATTGTTTCACTGCCTCTGTGTCTCTCTCTGTATTCAGTTCACAGCCCGTCAGGCCTACACAGCCAGCAAACCGGCAGTTTAGTGAGACACAAAGAGTCTTCCTTCCAAGCTTCTCCTCCCACTGGAATCACATGCTTTCACCCCCCCCGCCCCCCTCCACTCCACACTTCTTTGCATCTCCTCCTCTTCCCTGCCATCCTACAGTGCTTTAAATCACATGACTCTACTTGCGCCCGACTAGCGCCAATCCTGCTTTGATAAAAGTTAAAACAAAGGAAGTCCTCTGAGTGGCACCCCTGCCCAATCAGCAAACTGGACACACAGTATGTATGTATTTATTCGGATGTGTACGACTCCATGCCTCTCCATGTGAAGCTGCTATTAAAGCAGTGTGGGCTGTGCGTGTGGAGAGGCCTTACTCTGCCGTGCAGTGGTGCTCTTGGCCCGGGGCAGCGTGCTAGACCCTGAGCTCAACTCGTCCATGGGGTCCCGTCTCATGCGGGCGTCTGAAGTGTGCAGAGACAGCTCATCCTCAGTGTTGATAAGAGTCAGGTCCTGCATGCTGAAACTCCGCAGCTTGTCCGAGAGCACGCCCTGCCCCTGGGCATCACAGCAAAAACAAACACAGACACGTCAGATAGGTGACAGCATGATATTATTTATCACTTACCTCTGCATCACGCATTTCTTAGAGGAAGGTGATTCGAAAATGTAAAAAAAACAACCAATTAATCGGTCTGTGTATCACCAAACATGAGAATTAGCTAATGAAATTAAGTTGACCTACGCAAGGCTGACAAGATGGGACAGGGTTTTATGGCAAATATACTGGGCAGCCACGAAAATTAGTAACGGACTTAATTTTTGTGCATAAACAATAAATGTTTGCTTGAATGTGATTCAACGGCGCGGTTAGTATGAACTGCTTATGTAGCAAATACCTGAACACCGGAATATAAACAGAAATGGGGAAGACTTGCATGATAATATTGATCAGAGCATAAACTAGCACTGTGTAAAAGTGTGAACATTTTTTAAAACAATGGCTTTAGTAAAGTGACTTTGGTCTCTCTGCAGTAACTTGCTATTAGAAAACACTGATTTGGCAGCACCAACAAGTTACCACACACACACACACACACACACACACACACACACACACACACACACACACACACACACACACACACACACACACACACACACACACACACACACACAATAAATGTTGGAGTGTGTATAGCACAGCAAACCTCCCAGAGGATGGAGGTCATTTTGCTAAACCAAACAACTCAAAGCTTTATAATTTTATTTGAAACACATTCTAACATTGAAAATGAAAAAAAAAAAATGCATGAATGAATTTGTCCATGTTTATAAATCATGAAGCACACAGCTCACCTTGCTGGCTGCGGTGACAGCAGCAGTAGCAGCCAGGTTGAGACCCCTCTTTCCAAACTTCATCATGGTCTCATAACTCCTGTCTTTGGCCTGCGCTATGTACTCATCTATCTCCTATAGCACATGGTGACAGTTGAACGGGGAGACAACAATGTAAGCAATTGGTAAAAGAGGAAAAGGAAAAGCTGAATATTTCAATGTGGATGTGCAAACCAGTTTATATTTGAGAGACAAACCTAAACGATTTTTTGTTTTTTAAAGTCATGTTCCTACCTTCTCTTTGCTGGACAGCGTTGGGTGGACAAACTTGCGGTAGAGGACACTGGAGCCCTTGGTGTACGGGGACAGGAGCCAGATCACAAAGGCAATCTTTAGCTCAAAGTAAAATGGAAACCTGGGTAATGAAACAGAGTTATACAATCAGCATAGAGAAAAAAAAAAAGAAAAAAAGCTTGAACATGGATCAGACACCTGAAATTATAAAGAGAAAGACACAACAATGAGAAGGTAAGACCCTGATCTGACATATAAAAAGGCTGAGTCGCTGTGCGAGCTTCATTTTATTAAGTGAAAACAAGATACTTCAAAAAGAGTCATTGTACTAAAAATATCAAGAGCACTTAGCACGAGATACACACAAGAATGTGTCTATTGATATTACACAAGCTTACTTATTACGAGCTAGTTGGGCATGAGGGTCGCTGTCATGAGCAGCTCCTGACTCACCATGACAGGAGCAGGTCTGTGGCCGTCTCTGCTGTAGTGAACAACGCAAACACTATCCAGTACATCATCCATTTCACCTGGACACGCACAAGTGAAGAGAGAAATAACGTCACAAAAATAGCACATGAAAACCCCCAGCATTCAGAGCACACGTGCTGAGAGGAGTGGAACAAAACAGACCTGGCAATGTAACATATGTTTTAGTCCGTCAGATCACATCAGTATGCATGGTAAATGTCCAGGAGACAAAAGGAAAATGTAGGGCATCGTCGTTGATAAAATTAGAGAAAAGCACTTCATTGTAACGGTATGTTTTAAGGCATTAACAGGTACGCAGCCATATGAACACATAATGATGAATCATTTGACTCGTAAGAAACAAGAGGGGAATGAAAACATCACTTCTAAAAATGGCATCCTCCACTCTCACATCCCTCATTCTGTAGCTGTGTGCTTGAGTAGCTATTGATTTTGTGTGTGTGTGTGTGTGTGTGTGTGTGTGTGTGTGTGTGTGTGTGTGTGTGTGTGTGTGTGTGTGTGTGTGTGTGTGTGTGTGTGTGTGTGTGTGTGGTGTGTGGGGGGGGTTGCTGTGGTAACCTGCTAGGAGGAGACTGTTCTCCAGTGCAAATCCAGGCGGAGTGCCAGGATGCTGCTATATCCTCCTCTGCCTCCTGGACCCTCCCTCTCTCCTCCCTTGCAGTGATGAGGTAAGCAGGGAGGACCCCATATGATTAATAAATAAAACAGAATGGGAATCTACTGCTTTCCATCCGGGTTTCCACTGGTTATTCCATCTGAACATTATTTCTACTTTATTTGTAGTTCTGCTTAAAAGGGATAGTTTGGATTTTTTTGAAGTGGGTTGTATGAGGTACTTATCTACAGCCAGTGTTGGTCAGTCATCACCTTTTGGAAAAACAAGATTACTGACACAGCTTATGTTAAACATCTATAAGAAAGGCCAACATTAAAAGATAAAAGGTATATTAAAAAAAAAAAAAAATTAAATCTGTTTAAGTGTAGGCCACATTGAGAATCTTTACACAGCTGTGCCTTGCCCACAGACCGCCCTTTCCGACGGTACATCCATCAATGCTCTCTCCAAAGCCAGTAATTTTACCTCGCAGAACACGGATGTTGTTGTCCACTGCTGCCTCCAATGGTTGGGTAGTTTGAGGTATTGTGTGAATTTTGGTGTTTTAAAAAGTTTTTTTTGATTCATCAAAGTCACATGATACAAACTAACCGATCGAGGCAGCGGTAGACCAGCAACTACCGTGAAATTTACAGCTTTTGTCAAATGAGCGTGGTAGCTTTGAAGAGGTCATTGATGGATATTGCCTCTTCAGGTTCCTGGTCAAACAGGGCTGTCTGACGGTGTATATGGCAAAGTAAAGCGTTGAAAACATTCTACATATAGCGCACACTTAAACCGACATTGTTGTTTTTTTTTAAAGGCAAGTCTTTCTTTTAGGTGGCTAAAACAAGTTTTGCTGCTGACCCCGTCCACAGTACATTACGTTGTGAAACCCGTGCTGGTACTCCTTTGTTACTCTGACTAAGGACGAGTACCTCATACAACTCCACTTAAAAATCCAAACTCTCCTTTCAAAGGCAAAATGAGTGGCATTTGTCGGTTGTGGTTTGCAAACACAAAAGTTGGCCCACCCTTTCCGGCTTAATGACACCAGAAGCGCACGCATTTTTTGCGGGTTTTTTTGCGCAGGTTCTTCTTGGATGCGTGCTTATGATCTCCATACACCTCCACACACTTATTGTGGGTGATAAGCCGGCAGAAACCCCTGTTCTGAAAAGTGAGGCCAATGCTGCAGTGCCTTAAACTTGATTTCTTTCTAATTACCATCAGGGGGCGACTCAAAAAGAAGTCTGATTGTATGGAAGTCAAGGAGAAAATGACTCCACTTCTCACTTGGTTTAGTAAACATTGTAAACATAAATTTATGATCTCAATCGCTGGTTTCAAGTCGTCAATACAGCATGATGTGCATTTAGTAAATTACGGTCCCATTTAGAGTAAAATATACAATAAAGCAGGGTATGCTTTAGGGCGGGGCTACCTTGTGATTGACAGGTCGCTACCGCTACCAAATCCGTAAACTGCATCTCTACGTCTCTCCTCCGCATTCCAAATATGGTAACTTACGTTCACTGGTTGATTAAAGCTAAAATGGAAAAAAAACAAAATGGCAAACTCAAGGCTTCAAAACCGCAGCCCACAGACCAATGGGTGACATCACGACAACCACGTCCACTTCTTATGTGCAGTCTATGGTAATAAGTGATGAAAGAGAAGGATTGTTTTTTAAATCCTACTCATTCTGCCCTTTAAAGATATTTTTCAGTGTTTTTTTTATAATGCCACCAAATCCCAAACTTTTCTAACAGCTCAGTTTTAATGTTTTAATACTCAATGGACTCTGCTGAGTTTTAAAATACCAGTGAACTGAGAGGAAATTTGCAGACGCTATAGGACGTCATGACAAATATGGGAGTGTAAATTTAAACTATGAATCATTTGGTATCAAGGGATTGGGCAGTTTCATGCACTTGGCATGCTATGGGTGTAAAACGTCTACCAGATCATTTGTTCCTAAACTTATTGGCTTGTTTCCTTTTGACTTAGAAAAGTCAGTATTGAAGAATTATGCGTTTGTTTTTTTCCTATCGAGTAATGTTGTGACCCATCACATGTATGTTGCAACCCCTAGGTTGGGAACAACTACACGAGATGATGAAGTCAGGTATTCACAATCTGCAGCATGGCAGGCTGTTATGTAATCAAAAGGAAGTGAGTGCACATTCATATATTCTTTGCAGGTGGTGGATAGAAATGATTGGTTCAAACAGATGAAAGACAACCTGCACACAACTGTCTTGTTCCCAATTCTTCTTTTATTCTAAATGGACCTGAACATTTGGATGTAAAAGAAGAATTAGTAGATAGATATGGAGGTATTATTTGTCATCATAGCGCCTCAGTGACCCAGTTTCGTGAAGGTCGGTGTGCCCCAGTTAGCTACCATGCCATGCTCGTCTGCGAGTCTGTGATCATTTTTGATATTTTGGTAATCAGTCTTTGAGTGATAGTCCTCAGAGAGACAAAATAGTCAGTGTGGCCAACATCAAAACAAAAATGACTTCAGTCCTGTTAACAGTCCTGGTAATAAACAAGTGTGTGCCTGGCCTAAATTATATCCGTGGGCTTTGTAATACATTCCTTCTCATCTTCTGTGCATTTTAAACATTAGCGTAAAAATAGCAAGGGGTGATACTCACATATTCCTTCACGTTCTTCGTTTTGACAGCCTTGTATGAGGAGTATGCTGGGTAGAGCGTCCCAAAGGCGAGGCTGCAGAAAGCAGAGGAGCAGAGAAGCACGGGTCAGAGGGGGATTCAGCTTGAGAACATGGCCTCTGGGTGTCAGCTCTGACACCTAACAAATGTATCTCTGCTTAAAAAGCAGGTTAGCCATGTTGGCTCTGCGCTTATGTAAACACAAGTAGCTTTCTGTGTTATTGGGCTACTTCAGCAAAGTCAGTCTCTCGGTGGTTTTAACCTGCTTGGTGTTGCCACAGTAGAGTAGAGTTGATGGGCAGTGGCTTGTCAAAACACACTGGTCCAATTATGGGTTAGGAAAAAAAATGGAACAGAGATCATGGAGTCACGAAAACTGCAGCGAGACAAATCGGAAAAAGATACAAAAGTGTGCCAGGGGTGGGACACCACGTGTCAGTCCACAGAGCGGTGTTCTTGATGTGCATTTGGTCGCGTCGCTGTGCCACTGTGGTGATTTGTGCTGATGTGACAGGATGAGAAATGCTGAGTGAGGGGATAGCACGGAGAACAGAGTTCAGAAAGTCACTGGTTTGTCTGTGGGCTGCTTTCAGTGTAAACTGCCAATTGTGACGTATAATATTTTATCTAGATTAAGGGTTGAAGGGTTTTCACAGACTGTCTCAGTGAGGCTTGTGCTCCCGGCTGCATAGTTACTGTTTTTCTCAGCGTTCAAGTCGCTCCCCTGTCCCAGTTGGTGTCTGAGCTGCTCAGTCATGTGTGCAGCGCCTCTCAGCTTTGTACAGTAAGCTGAGGCGACTCGTAGCAGGCATCTAGGCCAGTTGTCTCCCTCAGCAGACGCCCTGTGCCTCTTTGTGTCCCCATCTCAGGTTCAATTCAGAGTTTGTGGACATCCCATCGTCTCGCTGAGACACAAAGACCAGAGATATTGCGCACATAGTAATTTACCTTGCTTATTGACCCCAAGAAGACAAAGAGGCAGCTGCATGTTTAATGCACAGAGACGAGATTACAAACGATTGATCTTGCGTTGGATATGCCGCAGCCATTATGATGCATATCCAGTCACATTGTTTGTCACCCATCAACACATGACTAGCGAAAGGAGCTCAGAAGCAGAGCCAGCTAGAAGCAACTAAAGGTAACTGTTTGCCAATGTTATCCTCTACTTATGTAATCCAGACAAGCAGAATATTTATAGAGATGAAACACCAATAACATATCTACACCTGGGCCTTTTAAAGCCACCATCATAGTTACATTTAGGGATTACACCCCCAATCTTAAGGATAGCCTGGTTAAATCCACAAGAAACTGACGGCATCATTGACCTACAGGTACATCCAGTGGTCAGACGACACAATATCCTGATTAAAACTCAGAGCAGTCCTTTGATATAAGACAACATTAATGCAGCATTGTAAAAAAAAAGAAATGTCTGCATATGGGACGATGGTGATGATGATGGTGGTGATGATGGTGGGCAGCTGCTGGCTTTAGTTGAGTCATCCACACTGTCTGGGTGTGATGTGGAAGTCCAGACCTGAACTGCTCTACTGATCACAGAAAGAGATTCGTGAATTCATGTTGTAATATTGAAAATATACACATTCATCTGGCCAGTCCCTGAGTCTAAAGCTGGGCTTCGCCTCGTCATCACATTTGACCAACTCATGTCGCCATCAGGGCGCTCGGCCGTATTCAGGCTGTGGGGTTTTAAAACGTCGGTTCACTGGTCTGCAGCGAGGCCGGCATGTTAAGCAGGTTGCACTGGAGCAACGTGGGCAGCCAGCAGCTCCTTTGCCTGCCAACACGTCGTCCGTCAGGTGGTCCGCGCGCTGCATCGTTGTATTCTTTCAAGAGGACGCGGAGCAACGGCTCTCTCGGGTGGAGGAGACACCTGCTTCGCCTGGCCACTGATTAACAGCTTCACGCACGTTATGCACGGACAGAAAATGGATGCTAGCTCGTTGAGCGTCGGCCAGCTGATGAATGGGGGCTGGTGAGGGTTGAAGCACAACAACAGATGCAGCCCGGCCGCGTACTCACACGACTATCCTCGAGATCATCCAGGACACCATCGTTCAGGGCCGCCGGCTGGGAGCTTTTCCTTCCGCTTCCAGAGAAATGTAGGTGGTCAGCCAGCGGGCTAGGTGCCCCCCATTCCCGCTCCTCCGGGACGCGGTGTGTGGCGGTGTGAACCGGTGCTGCCTGTCCGCTCCGCTGTGCTGTCAGGTGGGCGAGCAGCGGCCGAGGATGTGCTGCAGTCTCCGGCTGCAGGCTGGCGAGAGGCTGGCTCTCTTAAAGGGCCAGTACCGCGCTGCGAGAACAAATGGTGCATGTCAAGTGCACCAAGAGTGACACCATGATGCAATGAGCTCAATTAATACGTGGTAATGTTAGAAGACGCCAGGTTAGAGCAGATTATTATACAGGGACTGTTATTAAGGAACAGGAAACATGGCGATGGAGGAGGTCCTGTTTGTAATATAAAAGGATAGGTCTTTGTTGGTTTCATGCTTTGTACAGTACTCAAGTCTCTCTGCCCCATTTATTGTGATCTACTTACTAATTCAGGCATGAGCAGTGAAAGCTAGGCCACACAGGACAAATATCAGAGTACGTAGTAGAAACAATAATCTAATACATAATACCATGGCGTTAAAGGTGCAGTGTGTAGGATTGTCGGCATCTAGAACAACGATTATTATTGCACGAAAAAAAAACATTTATATTATATTAAATTTCTGGAAAAATATCCCACTGAATGCTACATACGGTTCCTTCAACATTGGTAACAATTTATAGCTTTATTAAGCAAATTAGAGTGGAAAATAAGAAAATTCAGCACTCAAATTGCAAATGAAAGCATCTTTGTTAGAATAAAAATGTTAACTTGGCTCTGAGAAATTTTCATTTTAATACTGCCACAACTTAATTTGAAATAAACACACCAACCATATTCAACACCACACAGTACCTTACATTTAGATAACAGACATTTAGTACTGAAACAATTACTTTATTAATCGATACGTCAAACAAAATAGTATTTGTTTGTCGAAGCCATTCTAAATGTTTGCTTGCAGATGTTAGCGTTTGCTGTTTTTCTCAGTTTTATTATTATTGTAAACGTATTTAATTTTTTGGGACTTGATGAATTGATGACAAAAATAATTGTTAGCTGCAGCCCTGACTCAGACATTTTAATATATAGTTTCATGTTTTATAGAGACCCTTGTTGTACAGACAGGTTTTGTGGGTAATAAACAAACCGTGGACAAACAGTAGTTTTTGTAAACTTTAATGTGAAAAATCAAACAGACTGCTAAGATCAATATAGATATAGATATATATATATAAATATATATATGTATATATATATCTATATTGATACAATGTTAATGGCCAGTAGTTCTACTCAGCTGCAATTGTGATTCTTGAACAATGTTGTTGGAAGTCTGCAGTTTATTCAGCCCATGAGACAAAGATAGGTGACCAAAAAAAATTAAACCTGCCCTCTCTGAAGTCCTCCTGATCATTGCCTTGTGGTGTATAAAAAGAAAAGACTTCTTACTCTGAAAGTGAAATAAAAAAAACGAAAAATACAAAACTTTGGTCTGCTTCCCCTCACTGGCTGCTTCACAAATTCATTACAGCCACAGAGGGCAGAAGCAATCAGCTGTTTAAAAACTCCAACAACAACAAAAATTCTACAAACACAGGTTAACCTCGCTCCTATTTAAGAAAAATAATATCAACGTCATGAAAATAGGAAAGTTAGCCCAGAACTTGCATTTTGTCAGTCACTTATATGGAAGCTGAACCTCTGCTCCAAAGGCAAGTCAGCTTTTACCTCACCAACTCTCACATCTTACATTTACAATGAAAACAACAGAACAAACACACTGACCTTAAATACAGAGTTAATCCAAAAAAATTATAATTGGAAAACAACTAGACAAGTCTGAGCGTACTGTGTAACAGCGATAAAGGACTTCCTTCATCAAAGCGCTGATTAGCCCCTCCCCATCTAATCCCTCCCCAAATCAAACCTCTTGCCCCAAATCCAGACCTTCACTGCCCCAAAAGAACCTACTCTATATTTGTCCTCTGCAGCCTGTACTTGTGTATGTAGGTATTTAATGTATACTCTCTGTGTATGTGTGTGTGTGTGTGTCGTGGAGTGGTTGTCAGAGGCTGGTTATTTTGGGATTACATTAAGTGAGGAACTAAGGGCGTGCTAGTTTAGGTTCATGGGCCTTCAGTGTCCCAACAGCGTCCTTCACTGCATGATAGATGATGTTCTTCACCTGAGAAAGAAGGAGAAGAAAAGTCTGTTAAAACAATGGCATGGAAGCAACAACGCCTCACACTGACCAGGGCTTTCTTCATTTTGCCACAAACATGCGTCAGTATTATATAAATTCTATCAGTTTTATATTGATTTCCATCAATTCATACATTTTAATTGAAGTACCCTGAGCAATAAATAAAACTAGTCTGAATTAATCACTTATCTTGGCAATCGCACCAGCAGATTATAAAGGTTAAGTAAACGGAGGCATACTTTTCTAACACTAGCTAGTTGAATGAACTGAAAAACTAGATGAGAGAAAAGCACACCGACCTGTAGCTTGTCTTCGTGGTTTGTATGAGTAGTGGACAGGTGTCTGAACTCCTGTGTCAGTCTGAAACAGTGTTTTACATGCTCAGGAGACACAAAGTCCTCTGCCACCTTGATACAGCTGTACAGGTTGTGAACCTAGAGGGGAAGAGCATACAATGAACCAATATGTTAATGACAAGACGATTAAGTGTCTTCAATTCTCTAAATAAAAGGATATCAATACAAGCTTCCTAGATAGAACAAAGAAATGTCTGACCTGGTGTGGAGCTCCAGCGGGGATAAATACAGCATCCCCTAAGAACTGTACAATGGCCCATCCCTGGACGCCATATTCTTCATAGAGCCTGCGGCGGAGAACCTGGTCCAGGTACCAGCTCTGGTCGTGAATGGGGTCGTGGTCTGGAGGGTTCTCTTGACCCTGCTCCTCTCCCACCTGACACAGATAATCCACGATTAATAAGAAGCACACCATTAGCTTCCGGTGTTGTTGCTAACCAGCTGATGATAACTTGGTATCATAAACAAGGATGTAGTGGAGGGAAAACTCAGGATCAGGATTCAGATAAACATAAATTTATAGACTGTAGTCTTAAATTAATGCCGGTTGGCCAGCAAAGAGTTTTCTGAAAGGACATTTTTCATAAAATACATCACTGTCTTTGTAAAGCAGAAATCTTCTGGCTGCTGACCTTGCGGAGAAGTTCTCTGATCTTCTCAGCATCCTTGGCAGCGTAGATGTGCCAGAGAGCTCCAGGTTTCTCCTTTGCCTCGTATACCCTTCTCTTCGTCATTTCATCCACATCACCCTCCTCAATAGTGGTCATGACCTCTGCAGGACCAAACAAAACAACACACACACACACACACACACACACACACACACACACACACACACACACACACACACACACACACACACACACACACACACACACACACACACACACACACACACACACACACACACACACACACACACACACACACACACACACACACACACACACACAGGGCACCAGAGGATTATCAGCCGTGTTTCTACGATGACAATTTTTTCTTAACTTAGGTTTGGAGCTGTAGTTGCTGATGTTTCAACATTAATAAGTTGAAGACTACTCTCTTGAATTAATTCCAGTTTGATGACTTAACGTATCATGCCTCAGTGACTGGTACTGTCAAGCAAATCTGCATTGCTCATTTTACATAGCATAATTCTTAAACAACTGAATTTATGTACATCTATCATACCGTTTGATAAAAAGGCAAAGAGCTGTAGTTCTCAACTGGTGGCTCATGACTCGTGAGGTTGAGGTCTGTTATAAGTGAAATGTAGGATTGTGGGCCTTTAACAGTTTCACTCTAAAGTGCACTGATTTTCCACAACTTCTCTTAAAATACTGTTTGTAGCTGCATCATGTGGCTGACGTGACACAAACACCACATACAGCATTTGGTAAAACATGAAATGCCATAAATGGACTAATGTTTCTTCAATGATGTCTGCATTGTGACTTAAGACAAATGTGGATCATGTGGCTGGACCAGTTGAGAACCACCGGGGCACAGAAAAAGACAATCACATTTACTGACATAATGTTCACATTCACAGCGTGGGGTTGATCGTACGGAGCAGCCAACTCTACCACCTGAAAATATACCGACCTCTCATTTACAGTATGTATTTACGAGTTATTCAGAAAGATGATAAGTGAAAACAAACACCGTCATAACTGTGTTTGCTTTGGTGGACCTTTGCATTTCACTTGCTCAAAGCTGTTTTTCCCCAGAGTTCCTCTTTGCTACCTAACCATGTGTATGCATTTAGATGGGTGGCCAGTGAAGTAACATATTAACAATGTGTGTGTGTATTGCATTCATTATTATCTGTTCAGTCACAATTACTCTTTCACAGACATGGTGATACTTTAGGGTGTGTGCTAGAGTCACTGAGTGAAAGGAAGCCTGCAAGGGAATAGGGATGCCAATTCTAGATGCCCTTCATTGGAACTTTCTCCCACCATGCAAGGACCAGAGCACAACTCATCAAAAGCAAAGATAATTCCATAAATTACATGAAATTGTGTGTGTGAACTTAATGTTAATTTGTGGATTTTCTGTTGCTTTACTGACTGGACCACAAAAGTACACAATGTTTCACCCAACCCTGAAATCTACAAAGAGCAACAACAGAAATTGCATTGCTATCCGTTATTCATTGAAGTTGTTAATAAAGCCCTTACATAGAAATTACCAAAACATGCCAAAGTAGAAACCAACAGATGTGTCCCAGTGCTCTGGCCCCTACGGCACAGATAATAACGAAAGGATGGGACGAAGGAGTGAGGAAGGGGAGTTAGTCAAAAAGAAGGGCATGCTACTTAAGTGATACAATTGAAAGTCTACAGACCTTTGCGTCCATTGATATCTGCCTCTGAGAAAGAGAAATGTTGCCATAATGTAAATGAGTGAGACCCACTGAAAGGTCTTTTCAGTGTCCTCTCCAAGCCAATCAAGCCTGGAGCAACTAAAACAGTAAAAGCATGATGTTCAGGAAACAGCTGTGACAATCATCTTTAAGAGTGTTCAGGAGTAATCAATGCGAGTCATGTTCAGTGTTTCAAAGGAGTTCTTTCTTTTATCCTACATGTATTTTATACAATGTCTTGGATTTGGTATGGAGAACAAAAAACAGAACAGAACCAGACAAAGAGAGGGGGAGAAAGTGAGTGTAACTCCACTGACCTAGAGCTGGGTCTCCCTCTATTTGAGGGATACCAACATAGACCATGACGTTGACGGCATCAGAGACATCCAGATGGAGATTAGTGGTTCCCACTTTCCTGTCTTCAGACGAGGTTAAGCCTGAGGGAAAGAAGGACAATGAGGGAGAGAGAGAGAAGATGAGATAGATAGATAGATAGATAGATAGATAGATAGATAGATAGATAGATAGATAGAGATATCTATACCTATATATAGAAATAGATATAGATATCTATATCTATATATAGAAATAGAACCGAGAGATCTAACTGATCTAACTGAGTTGACAGGGACTAAGCCAATCCTTCTCACCATAGGCGTTGTACATCTTAGGTCCAAGGTCAGGACGCACAAAAAAGTTGGGCAGACGGGCAGCAAGGTTTAAACGACCATCTCGTTTTGTGTACTCGGGCAAAGGGAGGTTATCCATCAGATCGTCAAACCTGGGGAAAATATGAAAGAATAAAGCAACAACACAAATAAGATTCACAGATGTGTTTTGTAAAAATAATTAATTATTTCACAAAAATAAAAGTAAAAGCAATCTTTTTTAACTGGTTAAAAAAAATTGAATCTTTCAAACATTCCTCTAAGAAACATGGACAAGTTATGGTGGTTATATCACATTTTCACAAGCTTATGTAAGTACTTACATGAAGGTACCAATTGAAGTACAGATCATAAATGCGGCAGAATATTAACAGTCTGATAAAGGATAAATTTACCTATTGCGGTCTGTGAGAAATGTCTAAAACTCCATTAATAATAACAACAGACTCCATATGTGCCGGATGACTTGTAAATTATGTGATAAAAAAATGTATATATATTTTTGGTACGCAAGATATTTATGAATCTTATTTGTGGATAACCTAAAAAAATATACATTATTATATGTTATTAGTATGATACATAGTTGTAAACCACTATGGGAATGAAGCGGGAAGCTTGGTTGGTGAGCAAATGCATGGAAAACATAAGAAGCAACATATTTCTGGGTCCCTCACCGTGTGGGCATCATGTCCCTGAAGTCTTCTCCTGGTGGCCAATCCTTTAACTTCAACACCATGGGCTGGCCCTCGCTATCTTGCAGTCGCTCTGCATTCACAGAAAAACACATTAGCTGACATTTCTGAAAGAAACTCGAGCTAAAATAACAATAATAAATAATCCAACAACGAATAAGAATAATTTAATAAGAATAGTTTGCACACTCACTAGAGATGACCTCGAAGCCGTCCCAGAAGTCTCGCACCTTCACATCAGAAATGATGGCACAGTTCCTACAGTTGACCAGGTCTACATCCTGGTCTCCAAACTCCCTACTGAAGGCATCAGGCCGCCACAAATCTCCTTTCAGGCGTTTATGTATCCCTGACACCAACACGGGCTGCACACAAAGGAGAAGAGATTAGACAGATGACGGGTAAGTTTCAACCAAAATCTCAAACAGCGCTCTTTCTTGTGCAGCTCCATCCAGTTGCTGCCACAGAGGCCTCAGGAGTTTTACTAATTGTGGTTCTTACTTGTCCCTGCTTCCAGCACTCTCTGAAGATCTTCCAGTTGTTGCTGTTGCTGGGATCTTGTAGGCAGAGGAGTCGTCCGTCACAGAGCCAGGAATGTGAGGTATGTGGCTCCAAAACACTAAGGCCCATTACTCCGTCTTTGCGCCCGCCCAAAACACCAAGCTCGCCGCCCTCAGACGCCCCGGCCCGACGGCCTTCGGCCTTCTTGGTCTCCACAACGGAGGCGATGATGTGATCCAGGAAGTTTGGGAGGCTGCTCTTCAGCTTGTCACTCTGACAGACAAAATAACTTTAACTTTAACTTCATGTAAAGTAAAGCCTCGTCTCTTTTTGAAAATTAGTTGTTTTTAGTGGTTTTCAACCATGGCATTTTCAAAGTGAAAGCTCTGCTTCATTACTACACCAGTAACCGACACAAATACAATTCATAATCAATTCAGTTATTACTAATCTTAGCATTCTTACAATTAAAAATATTGTTGTTTAAAATGTTTTATTTGACTCATTATATTTTAAGCTTTCACTGATTGACTTACACTTTGTATTTCTCTTTTTGCTGAAATACATCAAAATGCAATTAGGCGTTCCATATTTAATTAGGAATACACTGTAAAGTGTGACATTGTATTTACCAGTTTTCTTACAACTGATCAATTTTTCTATCAGAAAGTGATCTTCCTGATTGGCTTTTTAGTATAAATGTGTACACTTCATGAAACTTTTTTAAAAAATAAAAAAAATGAGCTTTCCACGTACCCCTGCTGAGGTAAATACAGATGGGAATGGCACCCCACTCTCTCCAGGCCCCTGGGGGAGTTTGCCCGGTCCAGAGTTGAGCAGATCCCGGAGACTGGACCCCTCAGGTTTGGATTGGGCCATGCTGGAGCCCAATAACAGACTGTTAAATAGCTTAGGACTGGAAGCAGAAGGCTTTGACAGGGCACTGAGTGAGTCCAGGCCAAAGGGAGGCCGGCTGTCTCGACTCATCATGGAGCGAAGTGAACCAGATTCTGGAAGAAGATGGCAAGAGGATGGTGATGTAACTTCGACTTTAATATTGATTTAGATGTTTTTCGTGCACTCAGATTACACTGCCTCAGCATTTCCTCTTTCCTACTTACCCTTGGTGTCATCCTTGGCTTTCTGTGTGGCCAAGTCTGCCAGCCAGTGCAGAGCAGAGCTGTTGCCCTCACCTGATGAGCGGGACTCCTTGGCAGAGGACTGGGTGAGGTTACAGGGGGAGGATGTACCACTGGTTGAGTTACTGACACTGCCCACACTTTCTCCTCCCCCACTGTCTGATGGCGCTGCTGTTTGCGTAGTTTCTGTTTTGATGGCTGATGTTTCGCCCTCTGATTTTAGGGCGATGCCAATACCAGAAGCTGCACCTGCGAGGATTCCACTACTACCTGTTGTAGACTGCTGAGACAAGCACAACCAGACGTTAGAGCCTTCAAGTTGAACTCTTTGCACAATGCAGAAATGGACAAGTAAAGAAAATATGACGTCGCACCACAGTACCTGTGAAATGCCGTTGGGGGCACTAGGGCGTACTAGAGGCTTAGTGTGTCGACTGGTACAGGGACAATTGGCCTTAATACCCCACTTGCCTCTCGCTGAGTGCACCATGTCACCTATGTTGTAAAGAGCTAAAGGAGAAAGGCAATAAAAACACTCAATACAACTCTTACTGTACCAATACAAGATTATATCTAATTACTTAATGCATTAATCATAATGTACACGTTACCTGTCCCAGGTATAATCTGCGTAGGCATAAGGTTCTGTGGCTCGTGAGGTTGGCCTTTGGCACACTTCAACCAAGAGAAAACCTCATCCTCTGGACCTTCATCTACATCTGAAGGAAAGAACATAATAACCTGTGTGTTTCCAACACACTCAACCTCAAAAGATCTCACAAAGTAATAACCCTGTCATCACTTGTTTGTATTACTATAATTAAAAAAAAAATGCAATAAAATAAACAAGTTAGGTTAACACTGTAACACAGCTCCCTAAATGTCATTCAGTATTGACTCACCCTCCCTTGGCCTGTTCCTGCGGAGCCGATAGCAGTCCAGACACACTCCAAAGCCACACTTGCGACACACCCAGTGAATATTGAACAGGGTGGTCTCACACACGTCACACATTTCTCTGACACCTCGCACGGCACGTTTCCACGCCACTTTCTCTGTAGGACAGACCAAAAAAAGAGGATTAGAATAGAATAGACACTTTTAACAGGGTGAGTGTTGAGACAAAATAAAACATTAAAAGTCAATAAAATCATGTCTTTCTACTCACGGTGAGGTTCCACCATCATCATGGCCTCCTTTTCAGACATGACCAATTGACAGAACTGGTCTCCCACATTGGCCAGGATGTACTTGGATGTATCGAGGTCAAGGCCCTCTAGGACAGCTGGTGCAGGTAGCCACAGACCCATGGCCATGGAATCGCTCTGCTGAGGACTCAGGAAGCCCTCCACACGCAGTATACCTTTACGAGTGAAAGCCAACCTGGTCATGGGTAAAAAAAAAAGAAAAAAAAAAAAGGTTAATTCAGCAACACATCATTGCTTGATTGATGATTGTTTCCTCTATTCTGATAACTCTCTATGACTTCCTCTATGAAGCAAGACATTGAGCAGCACAAGCACATAACCGTGTACCTTCTGAAGTGGAAGAACCGACAGGACACATTTGGGTCGTGATCATCATCACTATCTTCGCCTGTTGTACGATATTTACGGTAGCGCTCCAGGCGGCACTCGCGGCACTTGTGCAAGTGAGGGGCCACATTGATGCAGGAGCCATCCTGGAGAAAGGACTCACCAGACTGCTTCAGACGACGCACTTTGCTCTGGTCTTTTAGTACAGACTGGCCCACTGGAGGAAACAAAATCAGTGTTAACTTTATTTCTTAGTTTGTCACCGCAAACGAGAAAGAGTGGACAAGGCTTACCTTTGAAAGGCTTGTTACGTGGCCGGCTTTTAGCAGCCCCTTGGATTTTAGTTTTCTGCAACATTGCCCCATCCTTGGCAGGGTGAAGTGGTCCTCCTGGGATTTGGCCTTTCTCAGGGCCGTCTTCATTCTCACTCAGGTCTGACAGGTCACTGTTGCTGCTGGAGTCAGAGTCACGTTTTGACGATTGGCCTCTTTCCTCCAGGGTAAACTTCTGAGACTGGCTCTGGTCAAAGGACACAGGGACCTCCTCCATTCCACCAGGGCCAGTGCTTCCAAACATGGGGCAGCCTGAGGTGGATGTAGGCATCTCCCCAACCTCTAGCTCCTCCTTCACAGTCCCTTCACTCTGTGACCTGTGTGATGAGGTCGGTACTGGAGAGGAGGAAGAGCTGGGTGAAGCAGCTGCTGAGAGTACTGGGAAAGAGGAAGACAGAATCCCCTTAGGTGGCTCTGCCATAGTGAAAAGGTTTGGTTTGCTGTCTGAGGCATGACCAAGGGTCTGTGGCTCAGTCCCTGTGAGGCCAGCAAAGGAGGTATGGGAAGTTTTGTCCCCATATGCCAGAAATGGATTAGCAGGCTCTTTGGAGGCCTGCAGAAAAAGGTTCTGGTGGCTATCTGAAGTATTAAAACCAGATTGCAGCCCTAAGCCCCCCACAGAAATCCCATTATTACTGTTCTTCTTAGAAGTACTCAGAGAAGCTCCAGCAGCCCCAGTCAGACCACCAACATTTAGACCAGAACCTCTTCCTCCTGCAGAGCCACCCATGCCCTGGAAGGCCAATGAAGATTTGTTGAGCACACCATTTCCCGATGAATGGGTCTCAGGCACTTTGGGCTGCTCAGGCTTTTTTAGCCCTTCAGTGGAGGTTGCGGGCTTGAAAAGGCTTGGGGGCTCTTTACTCAAGCTTTCAGACACTGCGGTGAAGTAATTGGTGTCCTTGGACTGGGTCGGACCAGCAGCTAGGCTTGGGCTGGATCCTGAATTCTGGGTCATGCACTGGAAAAACAAGTTTTGGTCTTGTTGGGATTGAGTCTCGTTCTTTGCTCCACCAAAGCCAAAGCCAAAGGGCCTGGGAGTGTCCTGGGAGGCAGTCGTAGTGGTAGGAGCTCCATTGGTCTGAGAGGTAACATCTCCAAATACAGAAGTAGTGGGCACAGTCTGGGGCAAACAAAAGCCTGATGCCGTTTTGGAGCCCTGGGAAACAAAACAATGTGGTACAGTAACATGACATTAATACCAGAAACAAAACTTGCAAAAGCATCATATAATGGTATTGATCATATGGATTGTCTTACCTCAGTCTGGCTTCCCCAGGTGGGGGCTTTAGGACTAAAGCCCACAGACGCAGAAAGTGCCACACTCGGGCCGCTGTCATGTGACCAAGAAATGGTGACAGGCCCCGGGGAAACAAGAGCAGCTGTTTTGGAATAAGCTGATTGGGAGGCCTCCTCTCGGTCTGGCTGGGGGGATGGAGAGGCCTTCGAGGCTGGAGCTCCAGGGACCAGGCTTGGCATCTGGCCTAGCGAGGGGAAAGATGTGGTGGAGAAGGGAGAGGGGGCTGGTTTGAGGGGGGGAGGGGTAGGGGTGTGAGTAACTGCAGTGGTGGAATCTGCTGCTCCTTGTGTGGAGAGTGAGCGCCCATTTTCTTTGACATGGGCAGGATGACGAGGAGTAGCGTTCGATTGGTCCACCTGGAGTGAGGAGTTGGTGTTTGGGGACGACACTCTGCCTTGAGCAAAGGTTCCTTCTGAAGAGCTTCCATTTTTGGTTGTGCTGCTGACTCTGTCTGCAGAGTCTCCTCCCCAGATCCCCATCCCTTCTGCTGGCATTTTGTTGGAATCGCCACAGTTTTGCCCATCAGCTCCCGCATCAACTGCTCCTTTAAAACGTTTCAAGTTCAAGTCATCATCACCTTCGGAGGCAGTCCTACGTCTGCGTCCACTGTCACTTTTCATTGTTTCACTGTCCTTCCTTCGTCGCCCATTCTTACCAAGCTAAAAAGGTAGTACAAGAAGTAATTCTGTTAACACATTCAAAAAAGAAAAAAGAAAAAGAGGTCCGTTTAAAGCCGAAATTACTTCAACGGCTTGAACAAAATATACTACGCAGTAATACAAGGTAATCATTTATTGACCCCCAGGAGGAAAATACAGGTACAATTCAGTGCAACCAATTATGGAGTATAGCTAGATAATATGACAACCTTACCTCCTCTGCCAGCATGACATGTATCACGCGAGGATCTACCGTCTGATTTTCACCCTACAGCAAAAGAAGATGGTATTTAAGCGAAATCCTTTCACACCATAACTACTGCCAATCCACCTCTAGATTTACTTCATTCTGAATTTTTTACCTTATCTATGGTAATCTCCATAATGTGTGAGATGGGGTCGTGCTGTGAGACCAGTCCTGAAGCCCAGCATTCCTCAAACTCTGGCTGGTACACGCGAACCCTGCGTCCTTGAATAGTGTATGAACCTGAGGGCAGGAACAGGGAGAAAAGTAGGAGAGTTACATTCTGGCAGATTTAAATGAAACACCTCACATAACAAGTCAACAATACCACAGACTTGGAAATTATAAAGGCATGAAAGTCTCTCAAACTAGTAAGTTGCTACTGCAACACAAGATGACCATTATACTCCTCGCTGATTATCTGTTATCAAGCTAATAAAATAAGTAGCTATCTTTGCATATTGTGTCGACGCCATGTTTCATCAACATTTTCTGTATCAGAAACCCAATGATTTACGGTCACTGTTGTTAGTCCATCTGTATCATGCTTTCAGTGCTCAACATCATTTTTTTTTTTAAGTTTAAGCATTTCAAATGACCATTATTTCCAAGTCCAGAAAACGATAGGAAAAAAGGATTGAGTCTTACCCTTCCTGAAGATCTCCTGGAGTTCAAAGTCAGTACGCCAGCTGGAAATGGCAGTCTGCAGTGAGGGCTGCTCCAACAGCAAAGGGTGTCTTATGTCTTTATCAACCTGCATAAGGACACAAACCACACTGTCCTGAGATATGATAGTGGCACAGCAATACTGTGAAACGGCACATTAGAATATTAAAGAAAGAACACCAGCGCTGCAACTAACAGTTGGTGCTGTATTTATTTTTATTGTAAAAAAAATAATTTAAATGGCAAAAGAAATAACAAATGTCCTGTCCAACAAAGTTTTGATAAATATGCTCAATAATCCTGCCATTATAACAATGTTTTATCCATCAACAAACGGTTTATAAACTAATAGTTCCACCACTTAACACTACAAAAAAGTGTAACATACTGAAATACAAAAGTACATACCTCAAACCTCTGGACAGTTTTGTTATCAGGTAGGAACTCAAAATTCTTGTTTCCAAAATACTCCACAGGAACCAACGATCCTAAACCCACTCTGTCCACCAAGGCGCGGTAGACCTGATGAAAGAGTGAACAACGTGAAATTCTTTGAATACTTGTTATTTGCATTAAATTCAACAGGGCAACAGGAAAATGGCGTGCTTACATCTCAAAATAATGCAGATAACTGGATTTTCGAAAATGTAATTCAAAACATACAGGCTACGTTTACACCGAAGCTCTTCATGCCTTGAACTTTTTAGTCACGTTATAGTGAGTCATATCTGATTCCCGTGTTTCCAGTCATAACACCCACATGAACACACAAACAGAGCCAAATGTCCATCTGCATTGGGCCCAAACAAGTCAGAAACAACCATTCAAGCTGAAGGGTACAGACTATATATATCTACCCTGTGCATTCTTCCCTGATATCATCACTGACAAAAGAGCATTGACTTTCTTGCATCAACTTTTTGAAAAGTGTTAAAACGTTGTTATTTAAAATTAGTAATGAGAAGTAATACTCAAACAAAAAGTTGGCAAACAGTATTGAGTCTATTTGGTTGGCCTTGTCCTGAAGCTTATTCTGCATTTCTACAGTTAACCCAGATTGTTTCACGGCTTGACTCACCAGAGCAGGCCAGGCTGTGGATGATGCCGGGGCTCCAGCAGTCCCGGTACTCCCATCACCTCGACTGGCCCAAACAATAGAGTCTTCCACCAGCACGGCTTTCACCCCCTTGTCAAACACCTGCACCCAAGAACAGCGCTGCAAAGTATTCTCAAACTCCACAAATACCTGCAGATGGAAAAACAGAAAGAAGCAGAACATAAACATAAGGACTGTAAAGTGGTATAAGACTGCTCCCACAGTAACTGCAACTATGGCAAATAAAATTAATATAAAATGCAGTATACAAGGAAAATAGTGGAAATATGTGCGAGTTGTGCAAGTAACATAACAAAAACAGAATTACTGCAAATGCACTGGCAAGCTACTATCTGCCCACGCCGACAGTCAACAGTGCTGTTTCTTTGATAACAGTATGACAGAACCTGGCTACATCTCCAGCAAGTTTGTATATGTCACTGGTACAACGACGATATGATCACATCCAACTTTGTCTTGAGCACATTTAATGCAAGAGAGAGTGGCCCGTTTACTGTTAAAGCAAGAGTTGGATATTACACTTAACTTTGCATAGAACTAAGATGTGACTCACATGAACAGACCACCTGGAAGGATCACAGGAGGAGTGCCGGTCAATCATTAGTTATCTAGCTACTTTGGTTGAAAATAAAAAAGTTGATGATTAATTGGCTTAAAATGAAAGACACAGCCTTCAAAAATGGCAACATTCGGTTGATGGTATCAAACATAGACCATTAGTCCACTTTTGCTGATTTAAAGCATATCTATTCAATGTGTACTCTGTTGTAGTATTTCCTATTATTACATGCATCCCTATCCAGAATTTTCAGATAAGGATCATGGCCCGTAGATGTGGCTGACCCAATTTGCACCTGTATTCCCGTTTGTTCCAAAATTTGCGAGAAAATGATACGCATCAGGGAACCTCCACTTGAATGGATTGGAATTAGTCACACATGTCTAAGTTGATGGTATTATTTACTATTAGGTTATCCAGGGTAGTTTCAGTGAGGATTATTGCTCTTTGAATAAATTTACTCTGACAGACACACCAGTGAGATGCGAAGAACAACCACAAACTTATTGGCAGTGCACGCCACTGAGAAGCCCCCACAGAGCAGTTGTGAGTTGAGGGTGCGTTCACACGACAGTACCCCTGTGAGAAAAACGCAGCCCACTTATTCATTTGAATGGAGCCGGTTCATCGGCGCAGCTGGGATGCCAGCAGAGCTCCGGCAAAACAACGCAGGGTTGTCCGGCAAAAAAGTTGAATTTGGTTCACCTTCTGCTGCAATGCATAATCCCAGCAGATGCTGCATTGGCCATTCTGTCTGTGGTTATTACAAACCTCTGTGCAGCGTTGTCTGATAAATCTTAACCCAGTTAATTTATGTCTTACTCAAACTTGACTTCCTGGACTGTATTTCATGTCTCATTGTCATAAAACAACCCCTGCCCTGTTTTAATGCAGTACTGTATTCTGTCTGAACCCCACTTAAGCTTTTTGTTCCTCAACAAAAGTTAATTCTTTATTCCAGATATTTTAGCTATGCACCCTCTTTTTTATGTCAAATTAATAGAATAAAACTGGTATGCATTGATTCACAATGGATAACAAAACTGAACAATAACACTTCTTAGCCACGGTTTCAAAATCTAAATTAACTACTGCAAAAAGTCACAAAGCAAACGTGACAACAGCTGGGCTCCCTATTCTCATGAAATGTGTGTGCGATTTGTACTATTCACTTTTTTCACTTACTGAAGACACCATGACACCTCCCATTTGTCACGGTTGTTAAGTCCACAGCAGAGGTTTAATATTTTGTCGGCTCCTTAAGTGAACATCTAAGCTATTGACAACAGCTGCTCTATTTAACAGAGCACGCTGTGAGAGACCGACTGGTCTTTTATCAGTCTGCCTGACACCCCAAATCGTTGTAGTCAAATCAGATTCATTAAAATTCCGGGTGGCAATGTTATGAGCGAGAAAGAAAAGTTCAATTTAAACTGAAACTTAAATTTAGTTGGTACTCGTATCATTGAGGTTAGTCGCTGAAGCAGACAAGTACCTGGGAAGGAAGCTCTGCAGGCTTTGAGTTAGCAGGTTCGCACAGATAATATCAAGCCAACTGCTTGACTTTCAGGTACTCATGTGCTCCTTCCTCTCACTGTACAAGATACAAGATAAATCTCTCAACACATGTTGTGATATGAGGTTGTGAGACACGACTAGTCAGTTCAAAATGACTGGTGCCTGGTCAAAACAAAAATCAGACAGCCCATCGATGAATGCCTCTGGCTGACTACTGGAAATAGTTGGTGATTGGAGTTTCCATTTTATTTGGGATGGAATAGGAAAGGAGGGTAAAAGTTAACCAATAAATGGACATTTAAACTGTGAGCTTTCAGGGTCAATATTCAACAATAAATACCCTGTAGATCTCCATTAGATATCACTGCATATGTCTCGACTACTAAAGAGCCCAACAATCGAACACCTAAAAGGTGTTATAAAGTGCGACAGTCAAGCGGTACAGAAGTATTGTGCTTTTATAAACATGTCTACATTAACTGGGTGACACTGGTGTCTGGCTGGTACAATACACAGGTCCGTACAGAAGGTGACATGAAGCTAGGGTTGGGTGATATTGACCGAATCAGATATCCTGATATTCTTACGCCGTACTTCTATATTAATTAAGCGATATTTTCTTGCACAGTATTTCCACAGTACAAATTCTGATGATACGTATTGTCAACTCACTTAACATCTGGAGCAGGACTTAGAGCACAGAGCAAAAATGCATCCATTTACATACTCAGCTGTAAAGGACCTCTTACTGTTTTCATTCAAGACATTTTTTTTTATTTTTTATGACATTGTCATGCAGGCTTTTTTACTCAGCATACTTTTACGTGCATCTGGACTGGCTGGTTAAATTATTATTATTTATTTTCTTTATAACGGTCACTGAGTAACTGACTGAGGGATGAAGTTTCCCCTAAAAGTTACACCATCAAAGTGAGTGATAAAGGTTATACCGCTGCCTGTTGCGCTTTCAAAATGACTAAGCGCGACCGTGGTGCCCTGGCTTTTCTAACAGCCCAGACTCAATCCTGCAAGCAGTGATGATGAGCGGCCAGGGAGAAGCACATCTCTTAAATGGAGGGGAAAACATTTAGGTTTATTGTGTCATTAAATCGTTGACGAGATAATGACACAGAGAAAACATTATACCTGTTATGACCTGTTGGCTGCTCTGCTGTCTTTTAGGTATATTTTATGGTATTCGCTTATGCAGTTTTAACAGCATAATATAGTGTACTCCACTATTTAGGGCTAAGACTGCAATCAGAAAATATATATTTGTATATGTATAGATGGTGTGCCTACTCATCGCACCAAAGACGTATGCCATTGAGGTTATGTTGTGGACAGTGTTTCCGCTGGTGAGGTCTTTGCCTCCGCAATTAATCAATTGATCTAATTCCTCTATAAATATGCATTTGTTATTAATGCGCAACACCTTTGTTACTCGACCTGCAAAGCTCAACCCAGAAAGCCTAATTTGAGAAATTTAGGTGGAGCTCCAAAATATTGCAATTTTTGGTGTCACTGTTTTTTCTGTATAAATTGTGTATTTTTAAACAGGGTAGGTCTGCTGTTATTTTTGTTCCCATTACATTTTTATTGTTATTTGCCCAGCTGTGAATTTTGTTAAGCAGGAGAGGAAAACCTCTAATTATACTCTATTTTGTCTGCCTATTAATATTCAATATCAGTTTTTTTTTTTCTTTCAATGCTTTGCAGCTGTATACTTTTAAACAGGAAGTATTTGGTTTTTATTGTATTCACTGTTGGATGTGGCTTTGACTTACAACTGAAACCCACTTACCCTAAACCCCAAATACATAGATCGTTTGTATTGCCATTCAGCCTAAATATACGGAGATACGATTTTTGGTCCAGTTTGCCCAGTACTACACTAAGCTGTATCCAAAACACATGTAAATTCAGACCACTGAATCGAGCCTCCCAACAAAACATCTTTTAAAATTGAAGCATTTACCAATTTTGTATTTTTTTCCCTACACATTCCAGTTGTCATGCTTGTTATTTGTCGAGCTCATGTAACATCACAAAACTGGCATTTGGCCTAAGTGGTTGAGATCAACATGCCTGTAGAGTCGGGAATCTGACAAGTAAATTCAAGCATAATATCTATCGAAGCCCCAGAACTATTAATGTTTACTTCATTGGTGGACCTCATTTCTCTAGTAAATATCCATTTTTGTTATTGCACACCTCAGAAGAGAAAGCCAATCTTGTTTCTCAAAAGATAAACGTGCACCTTTTTATTTTACAGAGGAAATCTCAATTTAATCATTTTGTTTCAGTCGACTCAATTCTAACAAATAAAAATGGTGCTCCTGCAACGACCCAAAAAGGTCCATCACTGATTATTTTCCTTGAAAAAAATATTTATTTTACTTAATAATCACACAATGGCAAAAAGTGGACAAATGACATTAATGTAATTGTCACTCGACACTATTTCAAACTAGATGATTTGTAATCCAATAAATCTAGTACAATTGTATTATATGTTCATTGTATCCCTTAAATCTCCTTAAAGTAAAATACAAATAAAGTGTTTGTATTAAATTAAATCCAACATTTTGAGTAAAGTTATTTGGGAATTGCTTCCTATTGTAACATTCTGTTGTAAAAGAGTCCGTTTGAGCTGTGAAGTGTGAGCTTAACGTTCAGTTACCCACCAACACCCCACATCACACACCTCGCACCCTAAGGTCGCTCTGCAGTTTATCAACCCTGCAAAATGTCCACTAAACTGCTTGGGAAGGATTCATTTAATTAATTTAAGATGTTATTAGATGACACACACGTGCGTTAGACTGAACATGTATTAATCCGGACCCCCACAGTGAAGTCTGAGGGATCCCTGGTTCACCCTAGTATGAACTTGTGAGGCCTTTAACTAAACTAACGTTGGGAGGAAACTGACGAGCTAACACCGTTATTCAACCAGCCATTTGTTTCACTACCGTGTGTGCCTTGTTATCTCTGTGCTTTAAAACTTAATGCTACGAGGTTACAAGTATCTCCGGTGGAGCTATATGTCATTCGTTAACAAGCTAAAAAAAAAAAAAGGCGAACAAAGCAAAGGCCAGAGAATCCCCGGCCTCGAGTTTAGCTTCGCCTGCAGCTGGTGACGTTAGCTTGCTAATCTGTGCGCGACCTCACGTTAACAGCCAACCAACGGACCAACGTTGACGGTTGAAAAGCCGTTAGATGGTGTTAACGGCCTCCTTAAGGAGATTACGGTGCTACACGTCCCCTGGTATGCATTTCTCCAGGCGGAACGTCCCCTCTCGCGCGTGTAAACACTGACCGTCAGCCCCGCGGCAGCAGCGGGTGTTGTTGTCGCCTCTCCCCCGCTAACCTCCGGGACCTGCAGGCCGATGACGCTCACCGCCCGCACCGTCCCCCGGAGCCAGTCCCGGGTCCAGGCGGCCGGCTCCGGCTCCGATCCGTTCGCAGACCTGCCGTCGTCGAGGAGCAACAGCAGCCGCTTCCCTACCAGTTCCAGAGAGACCTCCATGGCGTGCTAGCTGCCGTCAGTGAGCCACCGTGGACGGGGTAACTTCGGAGAGAAGACGAGCAAGAAAAACAGCTGCGGAGACTTTGTACTGAACGTGAGCCCGGTACAAACGTTGCACCCTGGGGTGGGGTGGGGTGGGGATAGGGGGACGCAGCAGCGGCGGACCAGGTCACGCCGGGAATTGACTCAGTCGAGATGTTATTGTCCTCGGTGCTAACGCGACTCTCCTGCTCTGTCCGCCATTGAGCCCTGCAACAATCAAACGCACTCCTCGTAGACAGGCAGCACTGCGGAGACGGGGAGCCGGCGTGTGGAAACAGCGCCCTCGGGTGGCGGGCCTGGGAACCACGTCGTGCCCTGTGGGGGGCGTTCGTTTCAAGATGTCCCGCAGTGGTACAGCTACTGATACAAAGTTAAATCACTCCCATTAAATCATCTATTATTTCTATTAGAGCCGAACGAGGAGCAGTCGGGATGTTTGAGGCAGAGACCAATATTTAATTTGAATCGTTTCAAAAATATATTTATGACCAACTACACTACATATATTATATATATATATATATATATGTATATATATGTATGTATGTATATATATATGTATGTATGTATGTATGTATGTATATAAAAAAAAAAAAAAAAAAAAAAATATATGTATATATATATATATATATATATATATATATATATATATATATATATATATATAAACAAATATGTATGTGTATGTGTGTATATGTATATGCATATATATATTTATATTCATATATATATGTATATATATATATATATAATATATATATATATATATATGTGTGTATATGTATATGTGTATGTATAAATATATGTGTGTGTATATATATATATATATATATATATATATATATATATATATATAAAAAAAATATGTATGTATGTATGTATATATATATATGTGTATTATGTATGTATTTATATATATATATATATATATATATATATATATATATATATATATATATATATATATATATATATATATATATATATATATATGTATATACACATATATATTTATTTTTATATATATATATATATATACACATACATATATATATATACATTTATTTATTTATTTATTTATATATACACACAAAATTAAAATATACATTATGCAATTATATAAAACACGAGCAATAAAGAGAAAATCCAACCAAATAAAAGTAACATACAAGTAGAAAAAAAAAATCTTACTTAACACTCTTCACTTTTTGTATATCCATTATGGTAAAACGTGATCTCAGATGTGGTGGATTTTGAGTTCTGGGGGTGAGGCATTTCAGATTTTGACGTCCTGAAAAGAGCAGACTTTCTCTTCGTATAAGTTGTAGCAGCTCAGTGGTGGTGGGAGTATTGTTGTTGTTGGTTGTGACCACTAGGAGGCGCTACACCGCCACAAACTCTTCAATGCAGTGCAGTAGTGAATCTTGTCAGTATATCAAGGCACGTTCTGCCAGAGTGAATTTGTATCATCCATATCAGTAGAAAAGTTGATTTACATTCATTAATTTATTAATCATCTAAATAAACTACCACAAAGAAAGTAGCCCGTGGACCATGAAGCACTGAGTTACCAACATTTAGAATAGAGCGATATTGTGGAATAAATATAATTTTCATCTATAAATATGTAGAACTGTGACTTCTATTTGAGTGAATACAAGGCATCACAACCTTTTCACACTGTCATATTTATGGCTGTGTATTTTTACATTTAAGCTGTGAGTTCTTTGGACACAAATAAAGAAGTGTCAATACTGGTCAAATTATGCTCTGGCATACAAAAATAAATTTACTTCATAATGTATTACTGGAACCGTGCAAATCAAGAACCTTCTTTGGTCTTACAAGAGTTTTAAATAAAGCTTTTACATAATAACATTTTCCAACTGAAAAGTCATGTGGAGAACAAAGTAACGCAGAGGTTTTCTATTTGAAAAACACACCTCCTTATTTATTCATGAGTTATACAAGATAAGATACATCATACAGTATATACAAAATCTACACATCAAAATATCAAAAGAGATAATAACAATACAAATATTTATCTTTCTTTTTATAAAAACCTTTCTAAAAAAGCATCTTATTATAAAATAGGCCGGCTTCTTTGGGCTATTCCAAAGCCTCAAGTCAGTTATTAGGTGTTTCTTGTGAAAGGTGATATTTATAAATCGGGGTGTGAGGTTATTTTGAAAGAGCTGTATGTGCCAAGCATGTATAGGTTCCCTATGTAAACGAATCCCTCCGTGCCCGTAAAAGTATGCACTATGTGCAAGGACTCTGTTGTGATTATGGTGTGCTACTATCAGTGTACAGATTCAATGCATATGTTGATGACGAATAAACCATAAGAAGTCTCAAACAGGTCTTTGAGGGGTCATATTTCTCATTCATCTTCCCCTCAATTTTTCTATTCTGCATCCACGACAATTGATAAAAAATGACACTTTATCTGAACACATTCAAAGTGTTATCTCAAACAATAATTAACTGCCTGACGTTCTGCTACACTCAGACTTCAATATCCCTTTATTGTCATTACAATACATCCAGAGGAGTGTACACTCCAGTACTAACTGGCTGCACAGGGAAGGCAGCAGGTCTTTCATTTCCACAATTTGACTGTGACAAACACAAAAAAATATCCTTTGCATGATCAAGGAGATGCTCAAGATGCGGCAACATTTCTCAGTCCAGCAGTGAGTCCCAGTGTTGAATACTGGCAGTATCTGTGCTTGTGCACCCTGTGGGTTACTGGAGTCTCATACAGCTGTGTGGTACGCATTCAGCCTGTTCCTCCAGCTCAGGGCAGGGGACGCCAGCATTGGCCGGCCGCAAAAGGATGTAACGTGTGCGGTGGCGGACACCACCTCTGGAGCAGGGACCAAGACACAAACCCCAGGATGACCAGAGAGACACTTCACAGTCCAACGGTGTCGCTGAACCGAGAAGAAAGAGACGTGAGAAAAATACAGTACTTGTGAGTAAAGAGAGACAGGCAAAGACTTAAGAAGTACACATCTCTGCAGAAATAGGGGCTGTTTATATATTAGTATGTGCTTTTACGTGTAAGCTGTGTAGAACTGTTTGAGTGGGATCATATTATAACTTTCATGTAATGCAAATCAATGAAATAGCATTTGTGTTTGCTTTTTGTCTGTGCTCCCCCATTCATTTAAAACCATCATCATGAACTTCCAGGTGAAATGTTTATGTACCACGGATGTAGGGAGTCCTGTGGACTTACCGGAGAAGCGCTGGGGATTGATAGAGTTTGGCAGGATATGATTGGACATAAGGATTTGACGGTCAGATGATCTGCTCTGCTGAGTGATCCTTATGCTGGCAATAGGTGGAAGCTCCTTTAAACGTGGATAGTAGAAGGAGTTGGCTGGATGGTTCGGCAGCTGAGATGTGATCTGAGCAAGTCAGCAAAGACCAGTCAGGCAAAATTCATCAGGAGAGCCGACAGGTTCTCAACAAAAGTTTAAATACACAATAGCCCGAATTAAACACATGCTGGGAAAGGATAGCTGGTCTATTATGTAAGAGAGGCCCTTTTTACTCGAATCACTTCAGGTCAGGCATGAGGGCCGCCAAGTAATCATTTGTGCAGACAGCTAAGAATGACGACCCATTCCCACACTGTAACCTATTTTAAGTATAAGGCGAGGACCTTGCTTTGCCTCACCATGGAGCGAATGACTAAATTAAGTAAATATATCAACCGATGATGGTTTTTGTACTTGTGAATATCGTGAGACCTCACCTTTGTGATGTTTTCTTGGGGGCTTGTGGGGAAGTTAGGAGAAGAGAAAGTGAATCCACTGTCTGTCCCCGCATCATAAGGATGGAGGTCAATGGTCACTTCCTGTTTCCACTGGCTGCCCTCGCAGAGGTTTATGCTGTCCACACCAACAAACCAGTCGGGGCTGGGGATTATCTTCACCATCAGGGACAACTGTTGGTCAGAGAGAGAGAGAGAGAGAAGGCAGTTTAGTGTTTAGTTTACAGTGAAGACAGACAATACACAGAGAAAAAAAAAACAGAATTAGATGAAAGAAATACACAGATAATGTACTTTTGTTCACCTAAACTACTTTATAAGATAAATTAAGAATGAATCAATCGATGACTCTAAACTAATTGAGTAGCATGGCCGTTAAGTGCTTTAAAATGATCAGCCTGGATGTCTTTGTAGCCGAGCTAGAGCCGGGGCTCTAGGAATGGCAATGTCTGTCGGCCAGTCAGTCCATCACTTTGGTGTGACTGCCCAAAGATGATTGTTAAGACTGAAATATCTTAACAATTATGGGATGGATTGCTATGACATTCGTATGTCAACATATATGTTCTTCTCAGAATTAATTGTAATAACTCTGATGATCCCATAACCTTCTATCCAGATTCATGGCTGAACACCTGCAGAACTAAGCATGTGGACATTAGCATTTAGCTCAAAGCACCACTGCTAAAGTACAGCCTCACAGAGCTGCAAGTTACCAGTTGGTGAGTTATCCTGTGAGTCTGTGTGTGTGTATCATCATGGCAAATGGAGGTCCTGGAGACATCTACTGTAGTAGGAACTGCCACATAACAGGTTCTGAGTTCTTTGCCAGGTGTTTACATTTCTGTCTCTCGGTGGACAGATTTTCTCGCCGCGACAGCGTCACAACAGTGCAAATGCAGTCAGAAATCTTTATAGGTGTGTAGTTGGGATCAAAGTGAAGGCTGATTTTGAAGATGGGTGTGGTCCGAGCGAGGGCGCCAGAAGCAGGAGATAGAAAGTGTTGCCCTTCGCCCAATTTGACTTCGCGGCTGGTGGGATCTCATCACAAGATGGTCTCTTGTTACTTTCTTTTTCTTTCTTCATATACCCAGGAGCAATAAACTCTGATGCATATATTTATATCTTTTCCCCAAGAATGTTTCATATGTGCTGCTGTGTAAGTATTGTTTTTGCACTGATGAGCTAATTTAGTTTTCTTGTCTTTATTTACTTTGTCAAATTGTAACTGCAAATGAAACTAGAAAGGAAATGCTGTGATATACTTCATTCACAAGAAGACAAACAACCAATCAAAGCACGGCTGTGATTATTATTCTGGCTTCATTCAAAGGTCTAACTCCAGCACTCTGGATAAGTAGAAAAGTAGGGGAAAAATCATCATAGTAAAACAACAACAATCAACTGGTCTTAATGTAATTTGATTACCTCACCGCAGTATTATGTGTTATGCTGCCTGCCCCTGTCTGTTGATATATGTTGTTTGTAGAATGCATTAAATTAAAGGAAAGGAAATAAGATAGTAAGATACACACACACACACACACTGATGATGTCAGGATTTATAAAATGTGTAACTTATAAATGCAGGCATTGGAGACGTTGTGTGTGCACTGCGCATACATGCACCCACTCAGTTTCCTGTGCAGGGTTAGACTGTGTCTCCTCTGTGATGGATGTTTCCTGAGAGCTAGTGACCTCATACAGGAAGTGGCCTGGGGGTCAGCACACGCTGAGGTGGCAGAAGCCCAGAAAACAGCGCATTTTAAAAAACGCCTCCTCACTTGCGGCTCGGGGTTGGATGGGTGGGCTTGGAAAGCTTTGGATAGCTTGGAAAGGGTGGCTTGGAGTCAAACAGAAAGCGCTGGAAAGAAGAGTGCTGGAACAAACTTCAAACCAGTTCACCAGGCGCAAAAGACCACTCGGGACAGGAGGCAGGCAGGTAGTGTCAGCATGACACATGGGGTCTGTTTCTTGCCCGTGACGCACGCCAGAAGAAACCAAATCAGAAGCAGCTCTGTTGCTTTTTAGAATCATCCACTGATCCCCTCCTTCCGTCCTTCCTTCCTTTCTTCCCCCCTCTGCTAACATCCCTCCCTCCTCTTGTCCTTTCAGGTTCCTTTCAAACAGCGGTTTTTCCAAGAAGTCCCGTCCTGCTATATCCATTGGGCCACTCAGCAAGGATGTCTACTCAGGGGTATCCCACGTCAGTGGCTTGATCAGTCCATGTTGATTTCAATATACAGGCCAGGAAGTAGCTCCAGAGCAAAGACAGTACTCAAAGCTCCCAAGATCCATTTCACTTTTTCTTCATCACAGCTAATCTTCTGCGGCGCCCTGGAGAGACCTTAAAAACATGCACTCAGTCCAGTAGCGCGAGCACTTTAATGCTCAGTTGTTGTTGTCACATTTTCTGTGGTGCCACTGATACAGATACCTTAAGAGTAATGGCAGTTGGATCCTGAATGGTACTTATTTGCCAGAATCTGTCTGTTTTGAATTACACATTTAACAGCAATGGCAGAGGGCTCATGAATATGGAGATAGGAATCATATGTGTTTGGGATTTTTGGGGCATTGCGTATGAATGTTTTGGTTTGTGGGCAAGACAAAAAGCATGGGATTTATATAAGAGTGCACGTGAGAGAGAGAGAGAGAAACAGACAGACAGAAAAGCAGAATAGCAGATGAAGCTGTTAACACATTCACATCATTCAGTTTGTCATTGTCACGTTCAAAACACACACACAATACTCATAACCTGCTTATTTTTGCACTCTTTCCACTGATCTAAAAACAGATGGACCCATTTAAAAGCAGGCACAGACATCATGTACCTAGATGAAAAGCTGTAAAGCTGCTGTCCATGACAAGTACTTACCAAAGATGCCCTCCGACAGGGTTGTTTATGATTTTTAAGGGCCCCCGGGTTCAGGCAGTGGAATAACCAATAAACAAATGTAGGTCACCAGACTTTCATGCAGGCCCACACCTATTTCTAAAAACTCCAGTGAACGTCTGCCTTTCCTCTGCACCTCTTTACCCCATGTCCATCGGGTACATATCCTTTATACATAAAGGAATACTTAATTTATAGTTTACATCTGAATAGTATGACACATTTTTCCATAGTGCCATAACTCATGCCTACCTCAAATCCTTTGCCTTTATTTGAGCCCTAGGACCAAATTTAGCGAGTCTGACCATGACCTTTGCCCCCAAACTCACTCGCTATTCCGCAGCAGTGGTACCCTGTAGTCCAGCAATGATAAACTTTGTACCGTAGTTGGACATTGAGAATGCAACCCAACAGTCCACATTTATCAGCAATTTTATCAACCTTAAATATGAGATAATGTGAGACTTCAGCCGTTCCCAGGAAGTGACTGTGCCAGGCCAAGAGATAGTCCAGCACACAACACGGCATAGTGTAATTTTACTTCAGCAATCAAGATACAACATGTTAATTAATAATCTTTAGAGGTGCTGATGGGCAGATTCTGTTGCTGTCGTACAAAGCCATACTAGCTGTTTTCCCGTTTCCAGTCTTGATGCTAACCTCAGCTAACCGGCTGCTAGCTATAGCTTCATATGCACCGCACAGGCACGAGCGTGATCTCGAACTTTTCACCTAACTCTCGGTAACTCTCCCCAAACTGTCAAGCTATTCCTTTTGCTAAACTTAATCTCAGGCCCCTCATCCTGAGCTCACAGAGTTCAGTTGGACAGGCAGCAGACAGAGTGCAGACCACGAAGGATGGATGTGGGCGTTTGTGGCTGCAGGGCTTCAGCACTTGGGCTAAACATAGTCTGATTGGATAGTGGAAAGAAGTGTGTTTGGTCAGAGCGGATGGACGACGTCATGGGGAGGCCCAGGTCACCAGATGACTGAGTAGGTTTAGTGAGACACAGTGACTTACTGTGTCTGAGCATGTGTGTGCTTTTGTGAATGAGTACTGCTTCTACTTCAGTTTTATTTTTGCTTACCAGGGAGCCCCGGGGCTGCATGAGCAACTCCGTGGAGCTGTGCCCGATGCCGTTAGGGATGCCGGCTGTTCGGTGCATGGCACCAACCGCGCGTCTCTTCCTGGCCTCCTTGGCAGCCTTCATCAGCTCCACCGTCACCCCGACCTCGGCAAAGCTCTGCACCCCTGCACTAGCTGTAGCACCATGCTCCCACAGCCGAAAATGGCGATTATGGCTGACCGCTAAAGGGAGACCGAGGAGAAGACAGGAGTAAGATGCTTATTCACTGGAATGCATATCAATGTCAATGAAGTACCACAGAGCCTCAGCCAGACGGTGAGATCATTTCCACGGTGGAGCCTGTATGTATTTCTACGGCTGCCTCCTACATCCTGCAATTAAACAGACAATTCTGAAGGAATTGCCAGCATGCATGCCTTTGGCATTATTGCACTTTTACAGTTACATCTTTTATCACTGATAAAATGACAACACAGACGGAAGCTGCCAAGAGATAGGTCAGGAGTTTACCTTTATTACTTTTTCATAACCTTCTGACCAACAGAGACATTTGCTTCACATTCTCATATTTAGTTCTGGTTATCTTTGAAACTGGTTGAGAATCAAGAGACTGATTTAGGTTAAACTGTTTGCACCGCAGGTTCTGGAACGCCATATTGAAACCCACACAGCCACTTGCCGGGGCCAGTGGTTTTAAGGGCAGAGTAAGGTTAGCCAGAAACACGCTGACAAATGCACTGATGGTTCTGCCTTACCTCACTTTTCAGAGCTGTGTACAGGCACACATACACAACCATGCAGTTATACTTAAACGCTCTTGACACATGTATTAACACACACTCTGCACTGAGCCACACACACAACCTGCCCAGCACACTTCACACACTATCTTGTTTCTCCCCAAACTGCCATTACTTACGCACTTAATTGCATTTCCATCCTAACAAATTTCCCACAAGCATCAGGACCTTGAAACTCGATAACACGTCACGTTTAGGCCCCACCAAGAAGTTAAAGCCCACTTCCCTTCCTTCCTAAATTGCTTGTGTTTATTTTTGTTTTTGGCCGTGACAAACTCCATTCCCTCTTCCCTCTGGCAGTGTCCTTGGCTCCTCACCCCCAGGTCTCCACAATTAAGCAACACACAACCATTGCAGGCCCCCAAACCCCTCGACAGGTTATACTTTTCTTTGTGCTGTGACAAACTCCATTTCCAACGTTCTTTTTGTCCCTTACCAGCAGACTGTCAGCCCATTGAGGCCCCTGTGTTTTTCTTCTCATTTTGTTCCCATGCCTTGAGGGGGGGACACACACATTAAAAGCCATTATGGGTGATCAGAATCTCCGGTGCCTGTCTCTATACGGAGTAAGTAGCACATCATCCTCTGGCAGGGCAGCAGGGCACCATTGGAAGAACGGGAAACCAGACAAAGCCACGGCCGCCGCAGACAGTGATGCACGAGAAAAGTCCAGCACACACACACACACACACACACACACACACACACACACACACACACACATACAAGCACACAAATGTACAAACATCTGCCAACCATCCCATGCGCTATGGCTTGGGGATAAAAATGCAGAATAAAGGAGCCTGAATTGCTTCTTCTTTTCCTCCTCCAGGCTCTGAGGTAAGCGGTCTGACCCCACCACACCCCAACTATCATCACCCACCTTCACCAGCCCCGAAACCACTACTCCAGTGTTTACCGCCAACACTGTGGTAAACCAGCCGAAATGTGGGAAGGAGTGTAGAGTTGAGTTGAATAAATAGAGAAATATAAAGATATGGCCGGACAGAAGTTGAAGAAAACCCCATCTGGTAGCATTTAGACTGTCTTTCTTATTGCTCTATTAACATCACTCACCCCCGTGTATGTGTCTGTGTGCATACGTGGATACTGACAATGAGGAACTAGACCTCTGACACATGATGGGGAGCCAAACATCTGCCTTTCGTTGAAGCTCAGTGTCCCTTCATTTAACTGTGGTCACCATCTCTGTCCCAGCTTTGTGTCCTCTTTATCACAAAAACAATGCATTGGTCAATTTTGACTGAGGGAGGTCAAGTTTGAAATAATGGTCAAAATTCAATGGATTACCAGGTGTAAAACTTTCCATTAGAAATAGCTGATTTTTTAATAACCGACTTCTTTGTCCCTGGCTGTCTTTCTCACCTATGAGCTTGGACCACTGTGCAGGGGGCCGGAACAGTGGATACTGCTTGGGAAATGCCTGTGGGCTCCAGTGACCTGTAAAGACCAGTATGTAGGAAGCAGGACCCTTGGCTGTGCAGTCTGTCCCATTGAGTGGTCGCAAAGGCCCAGCAAAAGTGAGACAAAGCTTCAGAAGTACTACGAGTAGCTGCTGCAGCCAACCGCAGGTCAGGTGCTCTGATGACATCATCTGAAAGAAATGGAGAAATGAAAAATGGTTGTGAAAGAGTTTTCTTTAATACCATTAAACATGTGGGATGTTATATAATCAAAAGCTGCTGCAGAGGTCTGTCAGAAGCACTTTGGCATGTAACCATTGTCTATCAGCAAGCAAATGAAAGGATCTTAACATGAATATTTAGGAAACCAAACCCAGACAATCATGGAAAATTTGTATGGGGGAAATTCCACACTCTTGCCCTCATATCACAGCACATCCATTTTATCTAAGAACAAAGATGATTGAAGCTATTATTGACCCTGGCGGCTTTGACTGAAAAAAAGAAGCTCAGATTCCCCTGTGAGTGTTGGTCCACAGCCAATCTATGGCTACACGGCAAAATAGTTCATGTAATGTCTGCCATAGCATCGCTGCTGTTTTATTCTAGGCCAGGGATGACATCTCTGAGGACAGATGCAAATCCTGTCTGCTCTGCAGCTCTACTGACCTCACCGACTGACCATCCGCTGACCACTGGCGGCTGAGTCATAATCTCACTCTATTAAGAGAGGCAGAGAGGGAGGAGGGCGCCTGCATTATAATTGCTCAAAACCCAATTTCAGCCTTACATTTCATTGGGCTGAAGAGTTTTTGCTTGATGACTCTACTCCAGGAGACGAATGGAAATCGTAGCCATGCTACTTGTCTCCTCTCTGCACGATCCCCCCCAGCCCCCTCCTCACCTCTGAACACACATCCTTTTATCTCAAACTCCTCTTCACCCTCTACACCCATATTATCTCCTCTGCTCAACTAAAACAGACTATTCTATTGTGTGTGAGAATCTTTGAAAGCGCTGCAACAAATGCTCCATCTTAATTTAATCCAGACTTGTTTAAGGCTGCATTAAAAAATGTGAGCTGTAAAATATCCGTGGAAACAACCAGAAGTAATTTGGCAATGGGGGACACAGTTTTATTGTTTCTATAAAAAAAATATTTTACATGAATAAATACGTGATATATGGGAGCGATGCGTCTATCAAATTTGCAGGTCTGAGAGTGCACTTTCATGAACGTACTTTTTAAAATACTTGAAAACTTGAAAATCCACTTAAAAAATGATGTTTCACCATCGTCCTATTTCATTGGCAAATGTATTAACTTTAAGATGGCTGTTTGTGACCAGACAGATACATTTCTCTGTGTTTGTGTGTCACAGAGAGGGAGAATGAGTTTCGTGGCTGCAGCCTTGTGTGGCGTTTCTATGGGTTACTACACTAGAACTAAACCCCCAAGCAGCTGCAGAATGCAGACAGTTAAATTTGGGCACACAATAACACACATGTGCACGCAAACACACACCCACACGCGCACACACTCACACATGCGCACACACACACCGTATGCACATAACACTCGTGTCCAGCTGCACATTGTCCCTGAAGTCTATTTCCAGAGGTCAGATAATATTACTCTGCCAATGTAGCTGCAAAACTCTGACACTTTTCTGACTGCAGCCTTATATGTCACCGAGTGTTTTATCAATTCCCTGTCTCCATTAAATGTATATTAACCACTGCACAGTTTTAACAGCCAGCCATAAAAATACCTCGAGTATAGAGACACACAGAGCCCAGCTTTGATCTCACTGCTCAGTCATCGGATCATCTCAATGGCTTCAACGTTGCTGCTCTGCAGGAGGCAGATCAAGCTCCAGGTTGAAATGCTTGTTTATGCAACTAGTTCAAAAAAGAAACTCTCTTTCTTCCGGTCTTTTTTTTTGGTTCCAGCTTTGTGTGCCTGGGTTAATGGAAGTTCACCTCATGGAGCTGGAGGTTTTTCACATCAGTATGTGATCTTAACTGCTGCTGTGCTGTCTGCTCCGTTAACTATGTTTTAGGATAGAAAATGAAGTCAGTCCTGTTACTGGCTGTTGCAAAGTCAACTTTTATTTTAGTTTACACACACATTCCAGACAAGGAGGAAGAGTGTTTTAAACTGTCAATTCACAGCACACACTGAACATGATCTTTCTTCCTCAAAATGATTGGCTTCTGATATGCTGTAAGTGCAGCCTGTTAATGGCTGCCATGTGATTTATTGTTGCCATAACAACCATTAATCGGAAAACCCTTATCTACACCGAGAGTCTGGTTCAGTAAACCCTTCGACCATCCCTCTGAACTTGTCACACTGACACTATAACACACTAAAGAGACATTTCTTGAATTCCCGCACTGACACACTGAACTTTATCAGCACACACAGCTACCAGCTGATGTCTGCAGGCGCTCCTGGAAACACATACAGTAATAATGAAATATTGGATGGCATTTATTGATGCATACAGACGCACACACTTATTTTCCGTGGACATAAAGTTTACACTCTCACACACACGTATGCAGTCACACCACACAGACCTGCTCTCATCAGTCAACAGACAGACACACGCAGCAGTTTTTTAGGCACAAGACACAATAAAACTAGGGGATGTGGCGTGGAGCCAAATGTGGCGGCTGCCTCCCCATGGGCACCTTCACTGTGTAATTACAGCAGACTCATGCAGAGATAATACACACATTTGTCTCAGCTCATATACACAGGCATGCAGGTATGCACGTACAAGCACAGATTTGTGCACACAGCGGGAGGTATGTTCATTTTTAACAAGGGGATGGCGGGGAGGTAATTTGTTGTTTTCTCTCAAATTTTCCTCAAAAATATTAAGCTGGAGAAGTGGTGGATTTTGGGGCTTTCGGCTGAGAAAAGAAACGCATCACTCTGTTTTGAATGAGCCTTTGACACACACACACCTGTGGGCCGGTAATGTTCATCTTCATGCATACATAGACAGATAGACACACTCAGCCGAGCACGCATCACAACAGGAGGTCAGAAACTGGACTTTTCCCCGTGCAGGGAAAATCGTGACTGTGGAGACAGCAGCTCAAACAGAGAAAAGTAAGGGGGGCATGCAGATTTTGGTTTGCCTGAATTACTTAACTATAACCACAATTTCAGCAGAAAGACCAGTGTGTATACCTGTATATTGTATAGAAATAGCACCAATTACGGTGAAGCAGCTGCCGGCGCAAATGTGCAAAAAGCAATAAAGACGAAGTGTGAATTCCGTGGCAACAGATTTGTGTTCAGGGCTACAATAAGCAACAGAAAAATAAAACATCCATTGCAAAGGATGCAACTTTAACAAAAGTGTATGAGAACAAACAAGGCGTACAATCAATGGTGAAAAATACATTCATCCGTTTTAAGGTATCATTTTGTGGTACTTGCACTTTACTACCTTCTGTGGACCCCAGGAAGATTAGCGGCCGCTAAGGCGTCAGCTAATGGGGATCCAGTTAATGAAGTTAAAGTTAAAGTTAATTACTTGAGTATTTCCATTTACTTTATACTTTTCACAGACAACACTGACGGCTTTACCTACTGGTTACTTTACAGAATAAGATTCTACACAACAAAAACATATGTTATATTTCTGAAACATGATGCATTGTTAACCATAACCAACTCATATGTATACAAGAAGGTAAAACTGTCTCCTCCTTGAACGGCTGCAAGACTTAAAATGTTGCTTACATGTTAAAGCATCAGTCCTAATAACCCGCAGAACTTAATTGCCTGTATTAACAGTATAATAAACTATCCCTCTGAAAGTTTACACTGTGCATAAATAGTAACTTTCACTTTTGACACGTTATGTATATTTCGCCGGCAATAGTTACATAACGCACTTTACAAACTGTATACTTTTACATTTTGAATGCATAACTTCTATTTGTGATGGAATACTTTTGCAATGTGGTATTACTTAAATCAGGAATCTGAACATTTCATCTAACACTGCTTGCTTTCACTCAACAACAAAAAAAAGTTATGTTCCGCAGATAAAGACACAAGCGCACGGGATCTTCCATGTCTAAAAAAAACATTCCCACTTGCATGTGTGCGCTCAGACTCTTAGTCTTGGTGTGTGTCCTACCTGTGTTGGCTCAGTCAGTCATTGACAGAGAGAGAAGCTGCAGCAGAATCACACTGTTGGGGTCTCAGAGAGGATACAGCTCTACTCACTTCTTCTCTTCCTCTCCACTGTAAGCTGCTGTCTGGCGCAGCCTTATCAGCCTTTATCCCTCTATCCTCCGTCTTTATCTCCTTTCTCTCCTCCTCCCTTCTCATTGTATCTCCTCGTATTACCTCTCTTTTTCTCGCTGCCTCTCGCTTTCTCCTCCCCCTCCTCTTTTCTCCCCCTACCTCTCCTTGTATGGAAAGGCAGTTAACAGCCTCACTCCTCTCCTCCACTGTCCCTCTCTTCTCTCCCTCTATCTTTCGCCCTTCTTTCTCTCTCCAGTCTTTGAGTGGCTGTGTAAACTCAGCAACCTTATTGCTGACAAGGTAATCAACACCACATTGGCCTCGCTTAACATTCACCACTCAGCATTGTGTATTTTCTTACCCCTGTTTTTCTGAGTACACTGTCAGACTTGTACGGTGTTGGTTGCTGAATAATGGCAGTAAAATAGAGAGAAATGAGAAATAGAGCTTACGCACAGACATGCAACCTGGATAACAGACGAGTGGAGTCTGGACAGAAGCACAGGCATTTATTTCTGCAGTTCGTTTACTGATTGGACATTGCAGAGAATCAAGGGTTGTTTAATGGTTGCCATCTTTTTCCCTTTCCAAATATTTCTGACCTGTGCCAGATCCAGCTGTGATCTCAACCGAGGAACCCCTTTTCCCTGGGTCAGAGGGTGTGTGTGTGTGTGTGTGTGTGTCAGAGACGTGTGGTCACCACTTCCCACAGCTGGTACACACATGGACAACCAGGGAGGTTTCTGTTACTGGGTGCCGCTCACTTATCAATATGTCAAGGCTCAGACTGGAGTGTGTGAGAGAGAGTGTGAAATCTATAGGAACTTTACTTACTTATTATCCATGGCTATGACGCAACAAAGCAGTCAACCCAAATATTGCCCAGAACGATCTACTTCAGACCGATACACACGCCCTGGTCATGGTTGTGATGTAATGCAGCACAGCTAGCCCTAAGATCTGCACTATCAACTCAACCTGGCTAACATCAGCCACAACCAAAAGACAACTCTGCCATTGGACAACTGCAGACCTTTAAGTCGACTCGGCCACGTCACTGTATGGCTCGCCTGTGAGCCTTTTCCAGAAATCAGGGGAGACATAAAGAAGCCGACGGAGGAAGAGGAGAAGTGGGGTTAGATGTGGATCAGGTAACAATTTGGACTGCGTGTCCTGCAGTCATAAACAATCAGATAAACAATTACACCCATTTGTTCTTCTCCATTTCTTTTCTCAGTTACTCAGTCCTCTCATCTGTCTGTCTGTCTGTTTGTCTGGAAAGTAGGTTATTGGAAAAACCCAGACTTCCCTGCTGCTGCCCACTGATTAATGACAGTGAGCTCAGTATCCAGATTGACTCATTAATGTGAAACATCATTGACGCACTGTCAGATACAGAGGTGTGCGTATGCGTGAGCGCACACTGCATAAACCAAACCGCTAATAATCTGAACTGGCATTCGCCAAAGGACACACTTAGACCCACTCATGTCCCTGCCAACCGGTGCGGGAATTGAGGAAAACTTTAATTACTAGAACACACATAGTTTACAGTTAAACTAAACTCTTCAGCACACGCACACACACACACACACACACACACACACACACACACACACACACACACACCGGCTTGCATTGGGAAACCAAAGGCAGCAGCAGAATGGCTTTGAGTTGCCTGACTGACGCAAATCTCTAAGATAGCTGAACGTTTTCTTCCTGTCAACCACGCGCTCACGTCAATGTCACTCGAGCCAAGTGAGTGAAGCAATGAGAGGAAACCTTGAGCTAATCACAGAGCGTTGGGCAGGGGCCATACGCTCTCCAGTGTCTCAGCTTCACCGCCGCAAACCCTCTAGACCCCTCAGACAGACAGACACCAGGAAAGAGTAGCATTACAAACATATGGATAATATTGACTGTGTATTGTGTTCCATTATTACACGGCTTTGTTGAAAAATGTAGCTCTGTCGAGGAATAAGCTCTATCGGGCTTTGGCTACGCAGTCAATACTCGGTAATAGGGTCAATTCATTGTTGGTTTTGGACTTGGTTAAAGTTTTTTTTATTTTACTTTTTAAAGGCTTTTCATGAGATTATATGACAATAAGGAAATACACACAAAAAGCCTTTAAAAATTTAAATAAAAAAAAAAACTTTAACCAAGTCCAAACTGAATTACAATAAAAGGCAGGTTATCGTGTGTCACGATAACCTGCCTTTTATTGTAATTCAGTATGAGTTCTGGTAAAATAAAGATGCACTGCAGTATCTTTTAAAAAGGAAACCAAACTTGGTGCAGTCTGACGGTGACGCAACATCTGAATCATTCAGTGGCTGGAATAATATTCTATTATTCCAAAGACAAACTAAATATTTATCCATTCTGCTTTGGAGTTGGTGGAACGATCTTTCCAAGTAGGATAGGTCATCTGTCTTGAGACTAATCCATCACACAGACATGTATGCACAAGCATGCATATGACAGCATGCAAGGGTACACACATACACACACACACACACACACACACGATCTGTCAATCTGCTCCTCTTTCTCCCCATCAAAGCTCAAAACTATTTTACTCTGTTGATGTTCTCATCTTCTGACCTCAGTTAAATTATCTTCCATGAACTTTGACCCACTTTGAGTTGTTTTCTTCTTCTTTTTTTTTTTAATGACCCACTCACTGAAACCAACGCAAGTTACCCAAGCAGGATGACCCATCTCACGGAGCAGTTTACTGATGTTCCTGACCCAGCAGCAGCACGGGAACCAGTACTCCCATTTGGCTGGTTTTACCAGTGTGTTCCCAGACCTGATGGAATCTGAGGCTTTCAAGACTCCCTCCTCCTCCTCCTCCTCCTTCTCTTGAGCTAAACAAACAAATAAAAAAAAAATCTGGCTGCACAGCAGGAGGGCTGACAGGGCTAATGTATGACGCTGGGAGAGGTGAATGATGCTCCGCTACACTTTTTTTGTAAAATCTCAAGTAGGACTTGGAAAGCAATGAGTGTGTTTCAAGTGTGAGGATTCAGGTCTGTTAAAATATTGCTTGCACTCTGGGCCTCCTCCAACTACACGCACTATACACATGTTATGTAATATACATACACATACACACATATATATATATATATATATATACTGTTACAATAGATCATCCCTTCTCTTTACGTCTGGCAGCACCATCATGAGGTCAGAGTTGTGTCCACTAAATGTCCAACAAAACTAATGACATTCCCTGCAGCCTCAGCTGTACTTTGTGCTATTTAGCAAATGTATACCAACATGCTAAACTAAAATGGTGAATGAGGTCACTATTAAACCTGCTAAACTAACATTTACCAGTAAGCATGGCTGGAGACTGAAGTTTTTTTATTTCAAAAAGGACAGTGGACTGTATATAAAGCTCATTAATAACCTGAAACTGTTCATAGGAGATTATGGCACCCACAACATATAAAGACTTTCCTTAAAAAATAAGTCACCAGTTATTTACCTCCATTAAAGGGGAACACTGCCGGTTTTACATGTCAAAGTCTGTTTACAGGTCATGGGAAATACTACTGCATATGTGGGAAAATAAGTTGTACAAGACTTTTTGTAGTTTCAGAGGGAACTGTGCAAATTCTGAAAAACATCCTCATGTGATGTCACTTGAGTCGGTGTTGGTTGGGAGGAAGACGACAAGTTTGAATGTGTGAGCCTACCAGATCTCTGTAGCCCACTAGTCATCTGGGCTGAAGGCGACATGAGCCACATAGAACTAGCATAACACGCTAAAATCTCTGACAGAACTGCAGGTGGTGGAGTTGCATTGTGGGTAATGTAGGTGCCTGGTTTTGACAAGAAGAATTAAAAAGGTACATCTCTGGTTCTGCTGCTTTGCTTGTGATTAATTGTTTTTCCTATCCATCATGAGTCTGACATCGTTAGTGCTAAACTCTTCCACGGGCACTCTTAACATTTGTGACATGCTTTTTGCTTTGACAGTTTCTTGGGAAAAAAAAATTCAAATAATGCAAATAATCATTGGTTTTATAATGAAAATCAAAAACATCTTGGAGTCGATAAACACAACCAAACCAAGGCGCCTGAGGGTGCCAGCCTTTAGCCAGCGGGCTCCTGAAGGTGCCTCTAGTGAGTGGACTTCAGCTTTGAGTACCATCACTCCATTTTAAGGAGTAGGCTCCTGGTTATGCACATGTGGTAGCAATTTTAGGGGTGATAATCCCCCGCCCTCCTCTGCCCCGTGGGTCTACATAGATCCACCCCACCTAGTCTGCCCCCTTGTGAAGCTGTGGTCTTTCAGGCACTGCAACTCCTCGTTGCCATATAAAAGAGCTGACCAACTGGGGTAGTAAACAATTTTGTTTACGGCTAAATGTAGAGTGTAACCAGTGGGACGACATACTGGCAGCTGGCATCAATTGTCACCATGTTATTGACCACTATAATCAGGGACAGATCCCTTTTTCAAATTAAATAAACAAAGGCAGAGTGAAAGGTTCAGGACACAACAGGATTTTATGGACCAGTGGAGAAATTCTTTGACTTTGAAACAACAAGAGCAAATGTTTAATTTTTAAGATTTTATTAAAATACGGTGTGGAGTTTACCATCGGAAGTTACCATCACAAACATGATTGTTTCTAATAAAAAAGTAAACAAAACAAAAATAAAGCTTAAGAGCCTAGTTACAGGAGAACTTTTTTTTTTTTTTCTTTTCTTTTTTTTTTGCAGTCTGGTGAAAGAAAAAAAATAATCAATTCACACTGAGAGTGAGTGGAAAAAAATGTTCACATGTTGTAAAAATACATTTCCCAATTTTAACATTACACAGTCACTTCCAAACATTCATTCATTCATTCCTTGTTAGATGGTTAGATGTCAGTGCCAAAAGAAAGCAAAACAGAAAAAAATAAGTTCAGACCTGTGCACAAAGGGGGAACGAGGAGAGAGCGGTTTCTATAAACGCAGGAGGCTGTTCTACATTCTGGGGGGCGGAAAACTTGGTACATGGGACGTGAGACAGAGGGCGACTGCTGGAGGATATGTGTGCATTTGAACCCTGAGAGAGAAAAAGTGACCGATTCTCATCGTAATTTTCTGCTTTTTTTTTTTTTTTGACAGACCACACCAGTGTCCGCTATGCCCTCCCCCTCCCCCTCCCAGCCCCACTGGGGCTCTGGCAGCACTGTGAAAGATGCTTTAAGAGCCCCAGGGTGGTAGTAGTGGGTGGGGGCATTCTCACACCCAAGAGTGAAATATCAGCTGTGGCTTTGTGAGCATACACACTGTGCTTATGTTAGCCTACGCACAAACACGGTGCCGGGCTGACTTGAACTACTCAAAAGTTCAAAAAGAAAAATATAACATCTTATCAATGCGCAGTAAGACATCACACTGGATGTTTGTGTTCGAGCCACGAACGAGGCTGAATGTGGTTCATCGGTGAAAAAAGAAACTCAACCTGCTGCAGATTTAGGCCCGTCGGGGTGTGAGGAGCTTTTTGCGGAGCAGCCCTGATTGTGGCCCGTTCTTTGACTGGATGTGTCTCCTGACTTCCCCTACTGTGGTCAACTGTATTAAGGCAGTGAGTGGTTCCATGGCGACTTTCTATAACAGCTATTTTTACAGGGAGAGAATAAGTAAGGCCCAGAGGATATCAGCTGGAAAAGACAGTTGGGGAGAAAACAAATAATAATAATAATAATAATAATAATAATAAAAAAAGAGAAAAAAAAAAAAAGAAAAAAAAAAAAAGAAAAAGAAAACAAAAATCACCAGTAGAGGGATCTCTTGTTTTTTCTCCGAAATGTTTCAGTACAACATGTAGAACACAGACAGCATATCCATAAAAATGAAATCCTACAATAAAACAGAATGCTTTTCATAACAGTGCACTGCTGAACTGAAAAATATATATATAATCATCATCATCATCAACAGCAAAATTTAAGATTACTATTATGCTCATATTCCGAACTATGGGGGTTATTTTTAAAAATATATACTCATCACATGACAGAGGAGCCTAGCATCTCAGGACACAGACATGCTCCGTGTCTCTCATAGACTCTGAGGGAAAACTGTACATCACTGGAAACTGACCACGACAAAAATGGCAACTCGTGTTGAAAACACTCTGAGGGGGAAAAGGCCGAGGAGCAGAGGGAAACAGCAAGATGACACAAATTCTTTAAGCCAATAGTATTTCCCCTAAAAAATTACCTCACATGCACTATAGATAGAGCAGCCTGACAATGATGGGGGGTGTAAAACAAAACTGCATCTACTTCTACTGTTCTAGTTTTAAAAAAAAAAAAAAAAAGAAAAAAAAAAAAAGAACTAGCAGACCACGACGACCGCCATTTGTTCTTTCCTTCTTTTTCAATAGCCAGTAAGATGGAAGTCAAACCACATTAACTACAGTCTGAAGTCTAAGAATGGGAAAGCGTTGTGCTGAAATTTCATACAATGAAGAAATAAAAGGAAGCGGCAAAGAGATACGCATTGGTTTCAAAGCCTGAGTATTCAGTGACCTAAAGCGAACCTAAAAGGATTTTGTCAATTCAGTTCATGGGGCAATGTTTGTTTTTTTTATTGTATCATTACTGCTACAATTTCACAACCCTTCTGGTAAATAACAGTAAAGAAGTATCTAGAAAATCTGTACAAAAAAATAAAAGGGTATGCACGGTACATTCAATATCTGTTACTGAGGTACTAGAAAGGTGTTCCCTTGACACCAGGGCAACAGCGTTAAAGAGTTACTCCTAGGGACTATTCCTTTGGAAAGACAATAGCTTGTTATCATAACAGGGTGAGGGAACATACAAACACACATACAAACCCACACACACTCATGTCCCCACACACACACACACACACACACACACACACACACACACACATACCACTGTCATTAACAAAGCCAGCATGCAAGAACACTGTCCCCTTGCTCCTACAGGGAAACTAAACTCTACTGTCCCCTCAAGCTTAAAGGAATTGGTGGATGCATACTGGTTCATGAGCAGATGAGTAGGGTGGGCCATGACGGTGTGGGAGGAGTGGAGGGTGGGTGGATGCAGGGTGGTGGTGGGATGCAGTGAGATCTTATAAAACAATAAGGCGGTAGTCGATCCCTGGTCACCCATCTTGTGTTCTGAATGTTGGCAGTGTGTGATCATGTTTTTCATCACTACCGCTAACCGTGACTGAAAGTAGCCGTGTGCAACTCTCAGCACACAACTCCGAGCAGTCAGGCAGCGCCCTCTGCTGGCGAGGCCTCTGGCACGCTCTTGTTTTTCCAGCCAGAAAAGGCTGCTGCTTTTGATTCTTTGTGGGCAAAATGTGTGAAGACCTCACACATGGCACTGCAGCATGAGATGAAATTCATGCCCTGGCGCTCTCTGATATAACGCTATCATCTCATGACAAAACAATCCATAAGGGGCAAAGTATGTGTAAATGTGACTGTCCTAAAACTAGACGGTCACAGCAGTAAAAAGGTGACAAAGGATGTTGGGTGTCACCATGTGGAGTATGAGCTGAGCAGAAAACTTTACAGTCCGATAGAGCTCCACACTGACTGCATTACAGATCCCTCTGCTGAGCCAGCAGACGACAGTGCCAAGGGGAGCTAAGGGCCAAACAGAGCTGAGGGGTAGATAGACGCCTGGTGGGGAGGACAGGATGTACGGTTTGTGATTCTGTCTGGTTTACTTTAGTACACATTTGCCCCCATCACAAGAAAGGTGGAGGGGGGAGAAAAAAAAAGAGAAGAAGAAGAAGAGAGCAGTAACATGAGCCATTAATGTACAAAGGGGGGCTTCAACCTTTCTGCCTCTGTGCCTCTACTGGTCGGTCAGAGGAGGACTGCAGGAGGCAGCAGACCGTAAAGCCTCATGTCAGAAATGCTATATAATTTTTTTACAAACAAACATTAACACCTAGAACCACAACAGGGCAACGTTCCATTAAAACAACAGCCAACTAAGGATATAAACCAATCCAATCATTGAATCCTTGAGAACACAGTTATTGCTGACATTGTGGGGGAGTGAAAGGGAGAGGGGGATGGCAGGTGGGTGGGTGGGTGAGATGACAGGGATGGAGGGATGTGTGTGTGTGTGTTCTGAGGGTGTGGGTGGGCTGGGGCTAGCTGTGGATAGGTCACTCCTGGGCTGGTTATGTGATCTGAGGAACAAGACTGTGTCGATCCACATCAGGTCAAACTGGCGCTGCCGATGTACTGGAGGGGCGGGCTGTGTCTGATGCTGGGGGGTGGGGAGGGGTGGGAGGAGGGGGGGTTTCCAGAGGCGACGGAATGTGCTGGTGGCAGCAGGGGGGGCTATTGGTCAGAGGGGATGTCTCTGTCGGCTTCGGCCTTATTAGGGGAAGGGGCGTGAGGGGGGTGGGAGACAGGGGTGATGCCGTGTGGCAGGGTTCCTGAAACGAGGCTTTCAACCCCTGCACCAGCTCCTGGGAGACCCCCTGCTGCTGCAACATTGATCAGACCTGGAGGAAATCTGAAACACAGATGAAACAAAATATTACAATAGCTGCTCAATTTAAAAAAAAAGTTTAAAAAATGTATAATCTTTTAAAAATCCTGAAGTGTTACCCCTGTTCATTCTCATCTTGTACCACTCCTCTCACCTGTAAGTGGCTCCGTTAAGTTCTGGGTGAACAGTGGCTGCCTCCATGCTGGGCCACTGAGAGGCTGCCATCAGATACTCCTTATTAACACAGTTCTTCAGACTGTCGGGGATTCGCCCTTGAGTGGGGGAAACAGGCCGTTACTCAGAGGTTTTTCTGGCAAAAAACTGTCTTTTTCTTTTTTTTTACTACCTAATCAATTTCAGGGCTGTACCCAAAGCTGAATTCCCAAGCCAACTCCGTTTTGCCGGTTTAGGCTGAATATTCAACTTTCCATATATTGTAGTGCTATACCAAATAGTTCAAAGCTACATTCATAATGTTGACAGTCAAATTCTAAATCGACATTTGAATACTGAGCAGTGTATTTATTCTGTTTAAAACGCAGTGTTTCTGCAGTTGCAGAAGAAGATTGGGCTACACGAGTCTGTTTCTCCTATATATTTATTCTGCATAGAGCACCGTACATGATCATTAATAGTCTCTGATTTCAGGACCACACACGCACACACACACACACACACACACACACACACACACAAGTGGCTGCGTAGGATTGTTTCCGATTTGTGTGATCCAAATATTGCCAATAAGTCCAAAAAACAACATTTATTGAAAAAAAAACAAAATACTCGGCATCAACCCATATTTGTTGGAGTCTAGACTTTCAAAAACTACATTTTCACTGCAGTCACATAACGGTTTACTCTCCCGCTTGCTGCCCATAAAAGAAAGTTGATTTAATAAGAAAATCTACAAATAGTATAATACCAAAAACATTAGTGTAGCCTAATCTTTATCTGCAACTGTGCTAAAAGGAAATCTGTTCATCTCTAATAAACAAAGAAAAATAAAGAAAACTGAAGCTGCGCAGCATTTGAATGTCAACATGAATGAAGCTTTGAGGCTTTTAACTATTCGGTACAGCCCGATCATGAAGTACTCCTAATGTAATCACGGCGGGTAACAGATCATCCATTCTTTAAAACCAACTTTATACATGTATTCCTTTCTGTAAATCACCATCAATGTTGTGCACCCTCCAACAAATCGGTGTTCACAGAATGAAACCATTACAAGTAGCAGTGGAGTTGGATTTGTGTAGTTCCTGTCCACTGCATCTATAATTCATCTATATCAATTTATTTAAGTGAAGCAACAGGCCTAATCCTGCTCTGTGAGAAGTGTCTTACCGGTGATGGCGCGGCGAACCTCCCTGGCTGCTTCCTCGCGAGCCTCTACTGAGGCCTGCTCACTGTACCAGGATGTGTGCGGGGTACAGATTAAATTGGGGGCATCCTTCAGAGGGCCTGTTGAAAAACTGTTCAGAAAGGGAAAGGTTGTTACAGAGAAGAGCGATGAGGTTGCGCAACAGCCACAGCTATTGGGTGTCACTTGAGTATCATGGTTACCTGAAAGGTTCCGTCTCGTGGACGTCCAGGGCAGCCCCTCGTATCCGGCCCTCTTTCAAGGCCTGAGCCAACGCTTTCTCGTCAACCAGACCGCCTCTTGACGTGTTCACCAGGAAGGCTCCCTGACGCATCTGTGTCACAGAATAAGTAACAGTACGCTTTAACTATGGGGAGCAGGCCATGCTAAACAAGGCTGGAACTTGAAATCCGCAGCAAAATACAAACGGCACAGACCGAAATAATATGGCACAAGTACTTTGTATTCTTTTGTATTCTTCCCGTTTATAATACAGACGGTCCTAAAATATGGAAGCAACGACTGGTTAAGGCCAAACATCAGTGTTGGAGACTTTCTATAAATTCCAACATTGTCAGCTAAGTGTTTGAGTCAGGATTTTAAGCAGCATATAAAAACAGAATGCCAAATCTTGCTGGTAATGTTTGAGCTTGCTCCTTTTATTTGCAGAATATCAACCGATCGGGCTGGATGATAATATAGATGATTCAGGGTTCTGCATATTAAACCCGACAGGCTGCAGAACTAATTTCTTTATCTGTTACGCTGTTCAACATAAAGGCAGGATTATATTAGGATAATGTCATTCTGCTAAAGCAGCAAATTACATAGCTGATGCAGGCACATCATTTATAGTCTTTCCTCTATACAGCCGGCAGCTAATTCTCACATATAGCAATATGAAAAATGAGACAAGACAGAGTGCAGAAATGTCATAAAAAGTAAAACAAAAACCCAAAACAGATTTCATAAGCGATTTTTTAAAAATTTGATAAAAACCAAACTCAAAACCATTGACGTAAACACATTTCAGATTTTCAGTTATTTGCCCTAATTTGTGAATAATTAAATGATATGGCTATTTACATAATTTCCATCCAGCTTACAAGACATTGATTAGATGCTGCCTTTTGTAAACACTTCCAACATTTGAGAATGTTTGAACATGAGACAATATTTGTGTTTGGCATAATCAGAGTGCAGGCACACACCTGTTTGATGGTGAAGTCGTTAATGAGGTGGTGGTTGTGCTCGTTGAGGCTGCAGTGCAGGGATACGCAGTCAGAGTGGATAAGCAGGTCCTGCAGAGTGGCCATGCGCTGCAGACCCAGTGAGCGTTCCACACCATCAGGCAGGTACGGGTCATAAAAAATCACGCCAAATCCAAAGGCCTTAGCCCGCAGAGCCACTGCTTGGCCAACACGTCCTGGAAGAAGAAGAAAAGCACTTTGTTTAAAAAAAAAAAAGACCTTCAATTCAAGGAAACGTTAGAATACCTGGCTATGATGCCCCCTAACACATCTAGACACCCACGTCCACACTCTTCACTCACCTAGACCGATAATGCCCAGCGTCTCACCCCGGATACGAGCAGCACCACCAGCTACCTCCCTGATCTGCTCCACACTGGAGGCACGGGTTCCCTCCCTGAGGGCCTGGTGCATCCAGGTGACTCGCCTGTACAGGTTGAGGATCAGACATAGCGAAGTGTCGGCTGTCTCCTCCACAGACGATGCGGGCACGTTACAGACTGCAATGCCTTGATGACCAGTTGAAAGAAGGAAAGAAATATTAATCACTCTGTGTGTTATTCTATGCGGCTAATGTGTTTAAAGTTCCACCCACTCACCTAGCTCGGCAGCTGCTTTGATGTCAACGTTGTCGAAGCCCGAGCCAATCCTGACAATAACACGAAGGCCTTTAAACTTTTCCAAGTCATCTCTGGACAGAGTGATGGTGTGGTAGAGCAGGGCAGCAACTGCCTCATTGAGCACCTACAGAAGACAAATGCATCAGAAATCATTTAAAAAAAAAAAAGAAAAATCACATTAAACTCCACTTAAAACTTAAATATGACACCTCTTCAACAACTTGGCTAAATTTGAGTCTCTAGACTGCCTGACAGAATAAAAGAGGCAGCTTTTTTGGGGGTACAGCGCAGATCTTAATTACTTTCATACTACATCAGAATGAAATAAGGATTTGAGTGTTCTGGCCTCATGGATTAGGATGTATGGACGCAGTATGGACATGGGTGTGTGTCTTTTCTACCTTCTCATGAATCTCTTGTGTGGACTGGGCATCGCAGAAGGCCACTGTGGCCACATCTTTGAGGATGGGCATTTCCACAGTGCAGTCGCGCCCGTCCAGCAGGGCGACCAGGGGCCGCGGGTGCATTGGCCCGTTCAGGATGGGGGGTCGGATACCTGAGTCGAGCAGGAAGAAAATAATGACAGTTGTTGCATATCAGCAAGAGGTTTACGATTCAATAACCATTGCAAATCTAATTAAAAAATGCTTTAAAAAATAATAAGTTATCTAAATAACACGAAAGGCAAATGAACATGTTATAATCTAAAACGTACTGATAGGGATACAATGAGAAAAAAAACAAAAAAAAACAACCACAGTTCTGATCATATCACGGATCAGGTCCGCAGAAAAGAAAAGAAAAAGAGAGCCAATATAACTTTGAGTTTCCCGATCCCGTTTTTGTACCGTCGATACTGATAATTATAATTCCCTTTCAGATATCCATTTTATATTTCTGTGAAAACAGCTCCTTCAATAAATTGTTTATAATCAAGTTTCTCACCAAAAACTACAGTCACAAGATTACATTTGAACACATCATTGTAACGTTTTATAATTTTCCTTTGCCCAATACAAAGTTTTACTGAATGGAGCATGAACCCATCATAACGCAACTCAAAGGAACCTCCATATGTTAGCTGTTAGCTTCAGTGCTGCCAACATTAACTAGCTCTCATGACGATTTCAACATGGATTTGCTTTTCCCAATGCAGCATTATCAGGAATGGGCAATTAGTAAGAGTCAATGCTTATATATTTACTGAATATGAGCCGATAACAACCAACAGTAAAACGTAATTTCACAATATGATGGTTAAACTTAATCCGTGGTTCACATGCGTGCGGAACCATGTGGGGGATCCGGTCGGTTCACGGATCGACCCGCTACACCACTACTTACTGCAGTGACAACTTGCATTTCAGAACCAGTAAGGTTGAGCTAGAGATTAATGACTCAGTCTGTATTTCCCATGTCTGGACTTCCCAAGGTGATGCAAGTCATCATACACTCAAACTAAATCCTCCTGCACACATACCTAAAGTTAACAGGGGTAACTGCACACTCCTTAGACGATAATAACTCAAGGCTTTTGTGACTCTTTTTCCAACACATCCAACGCCACCAACACTCGAAGGGAACTACGAGGATGATGTGTGTAAGAGTTTTCTATGGTTAGAAAAGTGACGTGTAACTAAGGCCATGTCCACACTACTACGTTCCCATTTTAAAAAACGCATATCTTTTGCTACGTTTACACGGAGCGTCCACACTAGGCCGGAGTTTTAGAGCACCGAAAACGGATACGTTTAAAAACACTTCCGAAGACGGGTAAGTTTGAAAACTCCGGGGTTACCTCCTAGTGTGGACAGGCTGAACCGCATACGGTTGGAAACGATGACGTAGACATCCGCGCTCGCTACTTGATTTGGACTTAGAAGCCACGACATGTCCTTCCCTGATTCGTCACGTCCCTATCACATGACCCTTTTCCGGAAGAACACAAAGCCTTGATTATCGATTGACTACCAGGTTATTTCAACATGGATAACTGATTACAAACGTTGCTGACCTTGTTGTCTATACTCGCAGCTGTTGTGCAGTTAAATTCTGTATTTTATAATTCTACTACTGCCGACATGCGGAGGAGGCAGCCGTTATTGGAGCGATTAGCAAGCTCTGGGTTCAGCGGCGTTATCAGCCCTACAGAGCGGACGTTTGAAGTCACGGTTTGCGGTTTTGAAGAGGGCGATTTACACAAAACGGAGGACTTTCCTTTTCTTATTAATGTTTATTTAGTTCTGCACAACTACTGTGAAGTCCACACAAACTGTAAACCAACAAAAGCATGAATTGCTCTCCAGTGCGACAGAGACTTCCGCCACCAGCAGAGCTACGAGTGTGACAACAAACAACGAAACCGAGAGGAAACGACAGATGTGTGTTGACCAGTTATTGACCCATAATCTAGAAAACTTTGATCACAAGTGTTCATTTTGAATGTGAAGTGTGAGAGAGAGTGAGTGAGCGAACAAGACCTGCAGCCTTGTAACTAAATCTGAAAAAAATAACTTCTAGAACTTTCCACGAAATGTGTCTGTTTAGAGGAAGATTTTAGAGGAAGATGTTAAGTATCAAGCACTACCTTTCATTATTAAAGACTACTGTAATATTCTGTCAGATTTTCTGTAACTAAGCAACCAATCTACTTCCTGTTTACACCGGCACCCGCATGCCCAGTGTACGTGAATAGTCATGTGATATTTGTCTTCAGGCTTGCTAGTATGGACGGAAATCATTTTGCAAACGATACTGAAACGTCCGTGTGGACGGAGATCATTTTTGTTTTAAACAAAAACGTAGTAGTGTGGAAGCCTAAACCTGTGACAAGGCATGGAGAGTATCCAGCATCCTGGCCTATTTGGTATTGAACTCCAGCTCTGTTTAGTCATGCCTGGAACCAGTATACACCATCCAGCTTTCATCGATCAATCTCTGTTCTACTCAGATCCTTCGACCACTCATAAGGAGAAAGTTACATTTTGGTTAATGACGCAGAAGTCTGGGAACCTGACCTGCCACTGTATGAGAAGTGCACACACAGAGAGGGGGGGGTGGGCTTGGACGAGAAGGGGAGAGGTGATGGAGTGTGGCGGCTGGGGGAGGGGTGGAGAAAACTACGGGGTCTCGGAGAGGAGGCGGTGGGGGTTCATGAGGGGGTCTGAGTCATGACCTAAATTCTCCTGTCTGCAAGAGTCCCTCTTCCTATTTTTCTGGTTCTCCCCTTTCTACAGACACTGTACTGGCAAACATCTGCATATTTGGCCCACGTGCACCATGGTCACTTACCATTATGCCAACAAAGGAAATGGGGCATGTCAAACACAAATCAATGCCATAAATAAATGCCACATTTCTGCCAATGCATTGGTATTAAATGAGGGGGAAATTGATACAGTTATATCTGCAAATACTTCTTACACCTCTCTCTTTCTCGCTCTCTCTCTCTCTCTCTCTCTGCAGTTCTTGGCTTGGACTGGCCCCACACATGCACCAGTAAACACTATCTTGCCCCTGCTGTGTGACAGGTGTGTGTGTGTCCCAGGGTGGGGGAGTGTGTCTAGCTGGAACATTTACTTGGACAGAGGGCAGGAGGTAATGGTGAGACTGCAGAGGAGGGAAGGGAGCTGGTAGCCGAGGGTGGAAAACAAATATTTGTGAACACTTCCTCTGACGTTTGAGCATTTCCCAATGCATGCATGAAAAGCACACAAAAAAAAGAAAGAAAAACATACAGCCTGGTACAGTTATAAATATGTACTACAATGTACTTCTCTACTGCACTCCATTTAGCGGTGTGATTCACAATTATTGCAGATGGCTCAAGAATGCTAACAGGCCTACTGCTACACGCCGAACGCACAAAGAGACGCTTACTATGTAGAAAAACCCAAAGAGATTCATCACAAAGACCCCTCTGAAAAAGTAGTTCTGGAAATATACAAGTAGGCCTACACAAAGAGTAATTTGAGTATAGGACACTGGCATACCCGAGGCCTACTAAGCGCAAGCATGGCCGCACACACAATACAATTCATTCAGTGATTCATTCATTCTCCCTCCCTCTCCCTTTCTTTCCCCTCACTCCCTCCTCCTCTTCTCTCTCCCTCTGGCCGCAGTTGGAGGAGTAAGAGGTGAGGGGGGGAGGGGCAGCAAACGATGATAATGCAGCAAGCAGCGGTACTCCACCCAGACGCAGCTACACACACACACACACACACACACACACATACACACACACACACCCGCGCGCACACACACACGAGTATTCAGTTCCTTCTTGACGGCTGCGACAAAACCAATACGGGCTGAACATAAAAGGGAAACTGCACACACATAGCTGCTCCACACCCAAACCGTAGATCTCTACCCCCACACGTCACAAATTTCAAAAACACATGCCAAAATAGAAAACACATGAGCACCAGGCCTAACCTTGCATTATGAAGTCTGTGAGCCTGTCTTCCTCTCTCTCTCTCTCCCCTTGCTCTCCCTCTATCGCTCTTTTTTTCTCCCTCTCTCTCTCTCTGTCAGCCTGCTCTTGGCTGGCTGGATCCCAGCTGTCATCCACGCCCAGCCCCTCCCCCACGCACAGCCTCCAATCACCAATCAGCTCCATTGAGGGCCAGCCAACCAGCACTAACCTCATTAGCATAGCCGAGGCTGAGGCCGAGGGCAGTTTGGGCTGTTGTCGTTTTTTAAAGAGACAGCTGGACCGTTTCCCTGTAGTTGCGGCCACGACCCTTCACCTTGTCCTCTCCCTCTCACCCGTCTCCAGAGACTCACCCAGACGGTTCCCTCCATTTTAGCACACCATTATGTCTGATCTCCACCATCTACTCTCCACAACAGCTCAGAATACTGTCTCTTCGAGAGATGTGCACTGTACCATCCACGACTGTGTCGCAACATAACAATTACTTATTTTCTGTTTCCGTCGATATGAAATACAGTGCATCACTTCCATCAGTACGTTCTTTGCCTACCAATTTAATAAATATAAATTGACAAACAGCAACCTGCTTCACCCTCAAATGTGCAGAGCCCCTGAGTGGACTTGGGTGAAAAAAAGCGCAATACTTTTGTATTTTGGACTTCGAGTACTTCTAGTCAACCCAAGGAGGGAGAAGAAGAGCGAAACGGTGAAATAATCTCTTATTTGCGAGAGCGGGGCAGAGTTTGCGCTAGGTGGCAAATTTTTGTCTTCGAACCGACCGAGTACATTGACCTAATTATTATTATTTTTCAACCTAAATGAAAAACGTACATCTCCCCCTCATCAGTCCCTTCCATTACTGCGTACAAACGCACTGAGAGGTAGTAAGAAACACAATCCGGTTCAGAATTTCAACCAGTTCACAATACTACTGGCCAACCGTTAGCCTTTCATCCCCGTGAAACAAAAAGAAAGAATTACATCAACACCAGAATATCCCTAGAGCGGCAGGATGACATATATTAAAAAGGAGCCATTATATAGCAGAATTATACAAACATATTCTGGAACTGTCAGCATCTGGTTTTAAAAAATAAAATAAAAACATTTCAACATTTTCTAGTTCAAATAGGAAAAATCTGCCCTGGTTGACTATGGTCTGCGTACATAGTTAACACAGTAAAATAAAAAATATAGTCTAAAATACAATAAATAGCGTTTTACAACCTTACATATTTACAAAAATTATTATTTTTCATAAATTCAAGGCTCAACTGTCTGACTTAATGGGTTTGATGGCCTTCATAGTATAACTTTATTTAAATTCTTCATACTAAAATAACAAAAATAGACCTAAGAAATGAAAATTCTTACTTTTACTTTGTTTACGAGTATAAATCTCACCCTCACAAATGCGGTCAAGTCTCTGCCGCTTGACTTGTTTGTGTTTGTCCATCAGAGCCATAGACCACGAAGTCTGAACCTGGGACAGAGAAGAACAGATCCAAGTCCTATGGAGGCCTTTTAATGTCGTCCACTTAGTTTCACCTGCACACACACACAAACAGATAGTAAAGAAAATCATAATCATAATTCACTTGTTTCTATTTCCACATTATATGAAGAAAGTGATAAAAACTGTAAAAAAGAAAAAGAAAAAAGAAGCACAAGTATCTTGAATTTGGTTTGTTAAAAACTAGCAGTGACTACATTTCCCTGGTATGAAAAAAATAAAGTATATTGGTGTGTTACTATTAAAACATGGACATGAACCCACGACTCATCCAATTGAAGACAGTGAGTTGATTACAGAGTATAATTTCTCCAGGGACAGACAGAAGGGACTCACCTGGAGGACCGTGTCCGTTGTGCCGGTCAGACTGAGGACTTCACTGTAAACAACGAGAAGGCGCATTGGTGTTAGATCACGTCAGAGCCGCAGGGTCACTACAGGTGTCTGTTGCACACAGTAACGCCATGTTGGTGACTCAAACACAGAAGTGAATAAAACTAACTAGTGGTATGTGAACCCCCTGTTATTTAAAGATAGTTTGAGTCCCTCGTGAGGAGTAAGACTAGTGACTTTACCTCCACAGTGTCTCTACATCTAACCTGTCCATCATGGACTAAGCTACAACTTTGTGGTCAACTTTATTTTCTCCTGCAATAATCTCGCCTCTCTCTCTCTCACACAATACCCAGTTACCGTAAACACCACCACGGGGTCACCGGCCAAGTACCGACGCCGTTACGAGGGTGAACGTACCGACGCCGTGACGGTAATAGTGAAACCACAGCGCCGGTTGAGCCGCTCGTTAGCAGCAGAGTGACCGTTAACTAGCTAACGCTGCTAGCTAACCCGCTTCTGGCTCTGGGGGGTGAATAATATGCACATGTTCCTTCAGATACTACGGCCACTCGGCTCTTATGAGGCGGATAACCCGTCACAAGCAACGTGTTTGTTCCGAGGCATTAACTTCTGAACCGCTAAAGCTAGCCACACACATAGCACGAGCGCTAGCTAGCCGATGTTGGCTAGCTAGCCGTTAAACCCAAACACAAACATCCGAGGACTTTAAGTAGCTTCGTTTAAGTCCCTGCCAACTCCCGAGGACGCGCAGCGTTTCTGGAGTGTTATTTCGCTGCCACAAACTTGTTAAGCGCGTGAAGAAGAAGAAGAAACCCATAGCTACATGTCTCATGCGTCTGCAGCCTCGCTAAAGTTAGCCCCGTTAAGTAGCGTGCCGCCGAGCCAGAGCCGCGAGAGGCGCGGGGAGCCCAGCTCGTCCGAGTCGTTATCAGCGAGCGGCGCCACAACGTGAGGTATCTGACCCTAAACAGTTGGCTGGTCCACGGGGAACGTGGGCAGCGTCCACATGGCGGAACTCAAGGAAAAACTACTGTGAAAACACAGCGAGTGAATGTTGCAAGTAGTGTCGGTTATTTACCCCGGATAAACTCTTCGGAGAGTGTGAGGCAGTGTGCGTGCGTCGGTGGCGTTCCCTCTCTCCCGATCGCCATGAAATTAGACAAAAGAGGAAGTGGCCTGTTGGTGGGGGGGTCAGACAGTCTGTGAAAGAAAAAAAAAGCACCGGTGGACAGCAAGGAGCGCCCTCACCGTCCACGGCGGAACGGCGATCTCCAGCTCACATGTGCAAAACTTTTCAGAGCAGCAGCATGCCTCCATATACCATTATGAAACTTTAAAAAATATGTTTTGGGTTTATTTAGCTTCATTCGTGGATTCATATTTTTAGAGCTCCATCCATGGGTTCGCCTCGGAAAGAGGCGTTATTTTTAATCAGTTGAAGCTAGATTTAGGTTTTTGTGAAACCTTTGTTTGGCCCCGAGCAGAAAATGTAGTTAGTAAAGTCAGAATGGACTTAATGCATTTCTATGCAACATCTTATACTGAACTCAGCCACTAGGTGTCACAGTAATGTTCTCATCTATTGGCCCCTGACGTGCTGTCACTGAAAGCAGGATACATTTGTGAATGGAAGACAATACACTTTTTGAAAAAAAAAATGTCTCTATTAAATTTTATTTGTACATAAATTGTGCAACAGTAGTATTTCCAGCTGAAAATACATAATTTCTGAAAGGCCACCAAATCATCTACATCAGCTCCGCCTTTGTCGTACACTCAGAATTGGCTCAATGTGTGTACTCACTCCAACCACTGTACAGTACGTTACATTGTGCCCCATAGAGTCCAGCTGCAGCATCGATTCCTCTATTCAATAGACCGTTATAGTGCATGAGCCACCTGTTCAAAAATATCTGAATCAGCGCAAATGGAGATCGCAAAAATGTCTGGCTGTGAAAAGAAGACCAGAGCACCAATAACTCTGTTTTAAGCTTAAGGCATGGTCAGTTTATAGTATACGCAGTATTATTCTTGAAGAGGTCGGTTTATGTTCAAGCAATTGAGAAAACTCCTAAAGAAAATATATGAACAACAAGGGAGAGCCGTTCTTTCCCTAGAACAAACATTTTCCCTTTGATGTAGTTACTCGCAAAAGGAAAACACAAAAAAACAAAAATTGACAATGTCTGTGATGGATTTAAGGAACAGCAGTGAAATCCAGGAATGTGTCCCATTTAACATACAGGAGAGCATTAACATAGAGATCGGTATTCTTAAAAATACTTTGCCAGTATCTGATGGCGCACTGAGTAATGGTTACCTCTATTCTATTGACTTTTAATGTGTATTCAAATCACTTGTGAGGCAACATTAAGCACATTCTGATTACTCCAGTATACAGAGTTCTTTGATTATGATGAGTTGTAGTAAGGAAATGAAGATGCATACCAATAGTTAACGTAAATTAAGACTTTTATGAATATGAAATATTAGTCAAAATTCTGTGCGCAAGAAAACTAGCTTATTTGCTCGTGCACATTTCTCTATGGAGTGTTGAATACGCAGGCACTGTGACATTTTTGTGAAATGTTGAATATTGAACTAAGTGTTACAATCATAACATCGTAATTTGATTAGCTTCTAATTGCTTGGTTCTTGATTATGAAATCTGAACATATGCCTTAGAAGGGCAGCAGGTTCCCAAGGACTCTGCCAAAAGAGTGGCCAAAGCCTACAAGTGTGCTTAACATAGTTATGAATGCAGTTATCACACTCTAGCGTCAAAGAGCGGTCAGTTCTCTTCTATAAGGTTTAAGTCCAGTTCTGTGCAGTCTCTTTCAAAAGCAGTCTTTTGCCCTCCATCTATTGCAGTCCTTTTATCATCTTCTTCCTCCTCCTCCTCCTCTTCTTCTTCCTCCTCTTCTTCTTCTTCACTTTCACTAAGTGGCCCAATGCTGGCTCGTCCCAGGAACTCGGCAGGGGAGAAGGCTGAGCACGGCTCTGCCTGGGAAGACGCTGGAACTATGCAGCCACCTGTACCACACAGTAGGCTCTCGTGATTACCAATCTACACAGGAGAAGAGGAAGAGTCATGATTATCTTGTCATCGAGCATTTAACATGTGGCAAAACACTTGTAGACCAGTGCAAGTCGCATTAATGCTCCTGAGGCATCCGCTTCATACATCTCCAGGATCCACACCCAAAAGGTAATCAAGTGTAGATGGTGCAGTGATTACATCACTGGCAGGAAGTCGGCATGGATGGCAGAGCCTGTTTGTTTGGTTAAGTATAGATTAACTGATTGAGTTAATGGTCTTGGCTGATGTGTGTGACATGACCGACACGAGCAAAGTGTCAACCTAAACAGCATTAACTCTAGAAACTACAGACTCTAAAATTGTGCAATTTATATAAATAGCCTTTAATTCAATTAAAAAATTAAACAGATTTACCCATTTTACATTAATATATTAGAATATGTAGGCAAGTACCAGGAGTGTTTGCAAGCCCACATACTTTAACCTTCTAGCTACCCAATTTTAATTCTGTGGGTAGTTCATTTTGGTGACATATTAGCAGAAAATCTCCCCAAAATCAAAATAAAATATGTTTCCTGTCAACTGTAGTATCATTAATCAATCTAGATTGTTTTTGTTGCGAGTTGCAGAAGGAGATATCTGCCTTCCCTTGAAAAAAAACAGAACTAAATGGCACTCTGCTAGTGGAGCTCAAAGTGCTAAGAAATACATTTTAAAAACTCAATAGCAATATCCAGAAATCATGACCTGGTCAAGACAATCCATAGACCCTTTTGTGATTAGTTTCATGTAGGAACAATATTCTTCCTCTTGAATTACAACTGTATCACCAAGCAGAAGAGCGTGTGCATCTACTCATGGACAAGAGGCTCATAGCTTATGATCTCACCAGCCTCTCGTCCATGAGTAGATTCACACTTTCTTCTTGATTTTGGGATGAACTGTCTCTTTAAAAAAGATCTCCAAATTGTTGGATTGCTCAAGTAAAAAGTGGTAAGTTATTTTTGCTCTACTAGGCAGTTGCTACCAAGGAAACCTGTAACACAAGTAAAATTATTAATGGATCAAATTCTGGCTAGAATCGTTTTCAGCAGAGTGCATTATAGCCGAGTGGAGATCGGAAAAATACAGTTTCAGACATTCCTTCTGCCGGCACCAAAAACACAGCCCAGAACCCAAACCTGAGTGCACTGATGTGACTGAGACAAGTTTGTGGAAACAGATCTGTGGTCCTACTTCTTCACTAATCATCCATACATTAACATCAGTCTGAAATGAAGAGAGCTGACTAGCTAGGGGCCATACTGGCTGGGGTAGGTACTGCCATGGGCCTACTATTGCCCTCCAAGAGCCAGAGGACAGTGAACCCAGGCTCTCTGGTTACACACAGTTACCATCAATAAGGAGGTTGACAGAAACTACCTTCAGCGCATTGAGCTTTTTTGCTCACCTGTGTCATCTTGCTGAAGTCGAGGCCTGGCCTGGGGCAGGGCAGAACATCTGGGTCATGGCGCCTCTTCAAGCGCGGTTTGCGCATGTCACATGGCTGCGAGTGGCAGCGCGGCAGCGCTGGGTGCAGATCGCGCCTAGAGGAGGATGGTGTGCTGCAGGCTGAAGTGGGAGATGAAGACAGGGCTGGGTGTTCAATGCCAGGACAGCTATATGTCAAAGCAGAAGCAGGGGAGGGCTGTGGGGGCAGGATCACCAGGGAGGAATCCTGAATGTGCACAGGGGACAGGGAGAAGCGGCGATGCAGGACTGAGTGGGAAACCAGGGGGGCCGGTGAGGAGGAGCAGGAGGAAGGAGTAGCAAAGGAGGCAGAACAGGCTCCTTTCAGTTTGTCACAGGGGTCCCATGAGAAGCTCCATGGTAGTGGCGAGTCAGAGGACAGTGCTAAGCTAAAGAAGGTAGGGCTAGAAGATGAGTGTAGGGAAGAAGAGGTGAAAGAGGAACTGGGACCACAAAGTGGCAAAGAGCTGGCTCCAGAGCTGGAACTAGATGCTCCTCCACTTTTGCAGCCACGTTTGACTGGGGTCCAAACCTTGGATGCACTAGGATGCCAGGTGGAGCGACACCGAGACAGGTCCTCTGGAACAGAGAGGGACCGGCAGTGGCGTTTTGGAGGTGGTGGTGGAGGTGAGCTTTGGAAAACCTGGTTTGAAAAAGAAACCTCGGGTCTCTGGAGAGGTTCTCCAGAGTGGGAACGACACCATGGGGAGTCTCGTCCACAGGAATCACCCAGAGGGTTGGCTTTGGATAATGGGCGTGTAGCTGAGCTGGTCTCTGAAAATGCCAAAAGACAGTACATGAGACCAGGCAGGCAGATTTCCACACCGACAGGCTGCAAACACTGCACTCAATTCAATTAACTCACCTTGTGATGATCTACAAGGACTCCATGAGACCGTGGGACTGGAACCAACTGCAGGTAATGACTGAAACAGAAATATAATAAACTTAAATACAAAACTAGAACACATAAAACTAAGAGGTCCAAGGGAAAAAAAAAAAAAAAAGAGAAGATTTAGTATCCAACTTACCACATTGACATTGAATGAGAAAGCCTTGTAATAAGGCTCTTCCAAACTCTGCTTACGGAGCTGCTCTGTGATAAGCGTCACCATATTTGTAGCAACAATCCAGCGATAGACATGGAGATGATGAGGAGATTTACTGAGGGCAGTGGAAATTGTATTAGTCAGAATACTGGCGTGGTTTGTGGTGTCCCCTCCACACCTCAACCAGCCAGACTGACCAGCTTTCCTCACTATGCCACCGTCATGTTTAAGCCACCTAGAGGGACAAATGAAAAGGGATTCTTTGGTCATTGACATGTCAATAATCAACTGAACACATTGCAAAGAAAGCAGTTCATTGAAATAAAATCAGATTGATTGAACAGTAGCCTATACGTTTAGACAGATAAATCAGTCCTTTGATAAAAGTGTAAAATCTGCTAATGGGGATTTTCCTCCAACATGTAATAACTGTTGAAGTGGAGAAAAGCCAACAGAGAGAAGAACAGAATGCCTGAAAGAATGTGTTCTCAGTACTGACCACATCACTACACATGACCCGGGCTAGGATCTACATGCTGCCTCATTCACACATGAAAGTCAGATGTTCATGTTCACAAAAGGGAGAGGGGGAACACACAGGCATGAGGAGAGCCAGAACAAAGAAACACTTCACATTCCATCATGCACAGTGAACTGGGCCATTTCTTACTGGTACTACAAACGTGACTAGTAAAAAGTCAAAGAAAACGCAGAGCATGTCCAAATTGAAAACCGTTGGGGGAATGCCATCACAATCGCAGACGGTTGGTTCCAACAAAATGTCAAGAGTTGGAGTTGTGAAGTGAATGGAAGGGGGAGGGAGAGACGAAAAGGGAGAAAGATGGGGGAAGTGTGTGAAAAAAATTAATGGAGAGAGGGGTTGGAAGCATGCCATAGTATCTTTGCAAGGGGGACTAAAGAACAGTGACCTGGTCTCAGGGGCTTAGATTACCAAGGAAAGCCAAAATGGTGTGATGTAGAGCAGAGGGCCACAAGACGACCTGCGTGCACGTTCCTCTGATATTTACTTTACATGCAAATAGCAGAGTTAGCTTTTAAGATCCAACGGTTACTCAATGCACAAACATCTCTGAAGATTAACCCACACTGGCCCATCCCAGCAAACCTTTGCACAGCACAAAAACATATCTCAAACTAAAACTACAACATAAAAAGATAATGTGTAGACTCTAAACACAGCATTAAAATGTAGCATGTCTTCTTGTTTGGGCTTTTGCACTGCAGTTTAACAGTGCAGAGCACCCACAATCTGGAGCACATTTAATGCTGACATCCAAGCTAGGCAATACACAACATATCGAAACATAACGTTGATCAACTTCAAGTTATGAGTCTTTTAATCTGAATTTAAACGCTTGATGGTACAATGGAGTCCTCATTGAAGAGGCTGTGTTTTAACACTGGATTTTGGCAGTCAGATGTGGCCTCCAGGGCCTTCCTCCTTGTGGCAAACATGGTGCTACATCGCTAGCCTAGTTCCACATGCCAGAAGACATGCTACTTCGCCAGCACAGGCTAAACCTCATCATGTGGCAGCAGCCACTGTGAAGAGCTTAGCACCCCACATACGTGATCTAAAACAGCTAGGAGCAGCGCTGTCAACCTCAAGCTGATGTACAACTTTAACACAACTTCAGCATCTTGTCTCACGTTACACACTTTAAACGTCACTGTGAATTAATTATGTGATGTTTCTTTAAAACGACTAGCGAGACACATCTAGGTTAGCACTAAAACTATTTAAATATAGTCGCGTTAGTAAGGTTAATTAGCAGATATGGCCTAACATGCAAACCAACAAATAAGTGTAAGGCAGTGTCGCAAAGCTTGCACTAGCGTTAATCTACCAGCAAAAAACACATTTATGTTTGACAATTAAAATGAACCCTACGTGGTCCAAAACATTAGCAGCACGACACCCGTTTGTCATGGATAAAGTAGGACCGTTGGATTATATTTCCTGAATAAATCTGACCACGATGTCTGTACCAGTATAAGGTTATAGTGAGCTCGCTCCGCAGCACGATGCAGCCCGAGGAGCGTCGGTATTAGCCGGTGTTGTTAGCTAGCTAGCGTTAAGCTAGCCGATAACAAGCGTCCTGACATTCGGACGGTAACGTTACCGGTCACCGGCTCGTCACGGTACGCGGTAGCAGCGATGATTCGTTAGACTACAGTATGCAACGGGGACGTTGACACACGTCCGGCCGCGCCGCTGCTGTGTGACCAGCTCAGTGGTAGCATTAGCTCGGTCACGCAGTATGGCTGAGAGCTAACATGCTACAGCTGATGTATTACCTGCGTTCAGTGGTTCCTTAGCAACCGAGGCTGAGCACTGTGCGCCGGGCTGAGAGCGGACCAGAGGGGTATTTATAGCCTCTGGACCGTACCAACGCGGAGGGGCTGCTTTAACTAATACAATACGAGGAAACACCACAGTGCTTATACGGCGCATACTTTTCCAAAAATACCTTTATTTTTTAAGGTGTTCCCAATTGAAACGAGAAACACAGCAACATATGCTTTACTTATTTAGGAAGTCTCTGTTGCGTTAACAACCCCCACAGTTGAGCCCTTCTAAACAAGGCCACAGCATCAACCAAACAACCGATATTATACATAAACTACACACCTATCATGCGTGGCGGATGTCAAGACCTGCCACTCGTGATAACTGTCTTTGTAAAAATGGGGTCAAGAAAAAGAAGACAGTGGAGCACGTCCTGATTTCAGGGAGTATGAAGAGGACAGAAGGGCTTTGGCTGTGGGACGAGAGGGGACAGACAGTGGAGACCAACATTATATTTAAAATTTTGAAAGCAATCAGACTTTTTAAAAGGCTGTGGTAGAGTAAGGAGACTGGATAATGAAATCCAGTAGGAGGCAGTAATGCAAATTAGAGGACACCTACGTCCGTAAAAACTGCAGAGAGAAGTAGAAGTGTCTTTGGGTGGCTCTAATCTCAGCAGTCCGATAGAGACATAGAAGAAAACATGGCACTTGAAAAACTCAGGAAAGAAGAAACTCTCGAGATGAGGAAGAGATTTATTGGGTAAGTCAAAAGGAACACTGACTGGTATCGTGTGACTTTCTTGATACTTGCTGGTAGACATTACTGTGCACATTGTGCCGCTGCACGAAAGTTACTGACGTGTAGTCATTTCTTCGACCACAGGCAGTCATGTAGACTGTTTTATTCAGACGACCCTGTTAAAATAGTGAAAGCCAGAGGCCAATATCTATTTGATGAAAACGGCGAGCGCTATCTGGACTGCATCAGCAACGTTCATCATGGTAAATGTAACACATTATCCCCCCCCCCCCCCCCCCGCCTGTCTCCTGATGCGTCAGTAACATAGTGTGTGTGGGTCCTTTTGTAGTGGGCCACTGTCACCCCAGCATTACTGCAGCTGCAGCAGCACAGATGGACCTACTGAACACCAATGCCCGATTCCTGCACGACAACATAGTCCTGTATGCGGACCGCCTGGCTGCCACCCTGCCGGAGAAACTGTGTGTGTTCTACTTTGTGAACTCAGGGTACGTTTCACGCCCATGCACGCCCACACCCACACACACACAGAACAGCATTCCTGAAGGTGCCAGGCCCCAGTGATGTTACACCTGTTCTTCTGACAGCTCAGAGGCCAATGATCTTGCCCTGCGCCTGGCACAGCAGTACACCCAGCACCAGGACGTCGTTGTGCTTGACCAGTAAGTATGTTGTTGTCCTGCAACACATTCACCACTCAAGACAATACACTCGCTTATCAATTACAATGAACTCTCCTTTTATACTAGTGCATACCATGGGCATCTAATGTCCCTCATCGACATTAGTCCATACAAGTTCCGAAAACTGGCAGGACAGAAAGAATGGGTTCATGTGGTGTGTAAATATATATATATACTACCATCATCACACAAACCGCTGACCAACAGTGAACTCCTGTTGGTCTGAAAGAATGTGTTTCCTCCTCCTAGGCGCCGTTACCAGACACCTACAGAGGCATATACAGAGAGGAGCACCCCAACCCTGGCCAAGCATACGCTGATACAGTAAAAGACCTAATAGAGGAGGTGCACAGGAAAGGTCGTAAGGTAACACTTTGACAGTTTTATGGAGCATGGAGCCAATCAGCAACGCTCTTAACACTCATAATGTATAATGGTGTAATAAACATAAGCAATGCATGCCATTTATATCACGTATTTACTACATTTTTTTTATACAGATCTCGGCCTTCTTTGCCGAGTCATTGCCAAGTGTTGGAGGACAAATCCTTTTGCCCCAAGGATACTCAACTAAAGTCGCAGAGTGAGTGGTGACTCCTTTTCAGGTTCTGCTTTTGCTCCGCCACATGTACGTTAGCGTTGACATGGTGCGTCTCCCACAGATACGTGCGCTCAGCTGGTGGAGTGTTTGTGGCCGACGAGGTGCAGACCGGCTTTGGCCGTGTGGGAAGTCATTTCTGGGCGTTCCAGCTGCAAGGGGAGGGTTTCTGCCCCGACATAGTGACCATGGGTAAACCAATGGGCAATGGGCATCCCCTGGCTTGTGTGGCAACCACTGTAGAAATAGCCGGAGCTTTCACAGCCAATGGAGTGGAGTACTTCAATACGGTGACTATACAGTAGCCATAACACATTATGAACAAATTCTTCAAGTTGCAGCTTTCTACAGCTGTTTGCAGATGGAGAGACAGTCAGGGTGCCTTTTCGTCATAAGGAACACAAAATTCAGTTCATTCTCAGTATGTATCATCATAGTAAGACCTTGTTTTATTACTAAACTGATGTCGGTCACACAGAGATGGTGTCTTTTAAGGTAAAAACTTGTGTTCTCCTAAGTGTACCACTTTTTAATTTACAACTATGCTGCTGCATAAAACATAAATTACTACTAGTCAATTGCAAACAAATTTCTGTTTTAAGTAAAAATAATATTTCTATTGAAATCCCTTTCAACTACCTCTTATTAAGCATGCATATATGAAGATGAAATTATGTGTTTTTCCTCTAACTTCGTGCAGTTCGGAGGGAATCCGGTGTCTTGCGCAATTGGCCTTGCATTGCTCGATGTGATAGAGAAAGAGGATCTAAGAGGAAACGCCAAAAGGGTGGGAGCACATCTTAAAGATTTGCTCACAAAGATACAAACACGACATCCTGTGATTGGCGATGTCAGGTAAGGATGCAGTGGCTAATGCACTCAGGCATTAAAACTCATTAAGACCAATGCTATTCTCTAGAGTCCATGGCATTTATTCAGATTTGAATAATAAATAAAAACAATGAAAAACAGGCTCCTGCACGCTCGCGATACATCCACACAGGTGTTTTCCCTTATCTTAGCTGACGAGGCCTCACTTAGGTCAGTTTGAATGGTGGCTCAGGCTTGAGAGTTGTGTGGATATGCAGGGCATCTGAGAGAAAGTGCCATCACATGGGAGATACAACTTGTAACTTATGTAATTAATTAACACTGTAGACACTATATGGTTTCAAAATAATATACATGTGTAAAAGTGCACGTGACTTTTTTTAAGTATGAAAATGTACTACTGCGACATAAAAAGTCTAGTGAAAAGGGGCCTACTAAAAGCAGTTGCTTTTACTTAGCCAAGAGTCCAAATTTGGGCGTGTAGATTCCTTTCATTAGAATACCAAGCTCAACTAAAAGAGCGAAAAATATACAATATATATTTTTTTGGGGGGGATAACTCTTCCCTCAATATTTAATTACACAGGAAGATGCTCCAAAATTAAATAAAATCCTCTGTTCCGTTATTCAAATGTTACCTGATTCAATGTTGAGGTGGCTCAAAGGGGTTCATAAGAGTCAACCTCATAGCTCTATGATGTTTTTGTATTGTTTATTTTTACAGAGGTGTGGGACTGTTTGTGGGTCTCGAGCTGGTCACAGACAGGGAGCATAAGACTCCTGCCACAGAAACAGCAGCACGTGTGGTGAAGAGGTACCGAACATAAGTGCAACACCTACGACTTGATTTTCTTGTATTCAGTCTCCGCCGAGTGGCGTTCGCTGATTTGACTCCACGTCTCTTTCACATTAGGTTAAAAGAGGAGGATAAAATCTGTGTCAGTACAGATGGCCCCTGGGAAAGCGTCGTGAAGTTTAAGCCTCCTATGTGTTTCAGTATGGAGGACGCAGAGCTGGTGGTACAATGTATCGACCGCATCCTCACAGGTTAGTTACCCACATTCGCCTACAGCGGTTACAGGATCGTTCCCAGGTATGCATCGACTCGACACAGAACACTCAATGTGAGTCTGAACACTGTGACAGACCCATATAGAGACTTAATACCACACATTTGTAATTTAAGTGTAGAATAACTTTCAACTTTCTTGTTCTCAGACATGGAAGCCAGTGACGGTTAAATCGGAAAAGGAAGACATCTAAGGTTTGTTAAACCTGTAGAAAAACTTTTAATTGCATCAGACATTGTCAGATGGTCACATTCATAAAGTCCAGAGGTAGAGATGTGAATGTCTATACTTGAGGTTCCAGTAGATAAAACAAGTTCATTTCACTTAGAATATGTCGCCGCCCTCGGCTCACCACCGTGGTCACTGTTTTTGATATTGATTAATCAAAGTCTGACTCATAATTACTGTCTCAGTACATTTTCATATCAAAGCTCAACTATGAAAGTGGGGGCAGGTAATTTAAAAAGGCTGCCAGCCGTCTAGAGCCATCACTGATTATCTTCTTTCTCCCCCCTCCCCCAGGTGTTCAGTGCCATTTTAAGGCATCACTCCAGTAGAATGAGGAGACGCAAGCAGTCACATAACTGATGAAACACAGCAAATTGGAAGAGTTGCCAGCTTTAGGACACTGTTGCCACCTGAAAGACAGTCCACTATGCAAGATGCTAATGCAACACTAATGAACTTCCACAAATTGTTTTAATCAAGAAACTAATAAAGCATTTTCTCTTTAAATCCTGACTCCTTTCTTTTCCCTCATTAGCAGCAATATGTTAAATAATTAGTCCCAACTTACAACACTGATCAGCAACATGTTCTCAAGAGACAGTACGGTTGAGAGGAGCACTTACCAGACCACTATCTTTACCTCTTGGTCACATTCATAAAAATGCTCAAGTACTGCAGTTTCACATCTAGTGGGGTGGGTATTAACACTTAGCCAGTTATCCTGCAGGCAGTGCAGCCCTCTCCCACAGAGGCATCCGTAGAGGTGTTAACATTACTCGAGACAAAACAAGCAAGCCATTTAACAGTACAAAACATTTAACATTAACTTTACAAATAATAACAAAAGGATCCATGTGTAATATAAACCAAAAGTTTATTTCTATCAATTTGCCCAAGACACTAGAGGAATGAGTTTCCAGTGAGAGAGGGAGTACCCTCTTACATTAACAGGCTTGCGTTCAGTTGAATAACACTAGTAAAGCCACTTAAAATTGCAGACATGATGGGGGAAGAATCTCCTTAAAAGCCAAAAGAAAAAGAAAAAAAAAAGATGCTGGTTGTCTTCGTCTACTAGGCGATCTGCAAACATTCACTTAACACGCTTACAATGAACCCTTTGATTAGTTTAAATCCCTTATTTTGCCTCACCCCACATCTGAAGCCATGCAACTTGCATCCAACATTCAGCACGGGAGAAAATAACTAAAGATCTAGAAACACCAAAAAAGAAAAAAAAGAAAAGAAAATTGTTTTATTTGTGAGCTTTAAAAGCTCTTGCTCCTGCTCATCTGTAAATCCAGTAGACATGTAAAAATACAACCATACAATACATTAGATTCAAAAAGGTACCAAAAAGTACAGTAAAAATAACACTTCCATCACTGGAAATGTAAATGGACACAAAACAATATAAAATAAAAAGTGGAAAAGTGACATTTGCTTCCCCAGTTCCTCACTTGATCTGTACAAATGGAGCATGAGTCCAAATTTCTGCCAACTCCAAAGGAAAAGCCAGAGCCCATGTTGGTTGTGGTCAGACCATGGATCTCTTTTTCTTATTTACTTTAGACCTTAAGAGAAAAACACGGTGCTTAACGTTACTGAGAATAAACCAAATAAGGCATGCAGTTACACACAGACAGACAGGTGCATGAATGAGTTTGACAGGTCAGTGAATGGACAGACACACTTTTTGGGGGGGGAGGGGGAGGGGCACGACCGCTAACTATTACACCTAGCACCCTGGTGAAAGGTGAAACGGTCCTTATTCCTGTTCTCAACCACCACCAACTCAACCCTTATTGATCAAGTAGTAGAGATGCATCTTAAGATGGCTGACAGGTGGAATGAATCCATCTTTAATGATCACAGACCCCACAACACAGCCTACCCTAACCCCACCACAATGCTTGAATGGATTTAGAGTAGATGGAGATCTTTGGGGTCAAAAAGGCACCAATGGTTACAGCTATGTTCTCATACTACCACGGATGATGCAAAAATGCATACCTGCACTACGTGTGATCAGTATGGCTTGTAGCTACTCTGGTGGCCTCCACGTCTTGGAGTTTTCCCATAGCTTGTATTGCCCTGGTCTGGAGGACAAGAGAAAAAGGGACTGAGTTCTTCTGTACAACAAGGAGGACCAAGAAAATAAAGTTTCTCTCATTCTTTTTTCTTTCCCGGGGGGCACTTATCGCTTACTGTAATCGTAGCCACCCCCATAGCCGTAATAACCAGCAGAGTAGTCATAGTTGCCGTAGCCGCCATATCCGTAGCCTTGCTGTCCGTAGCCATAGTTCTGGTTGTATCCCTGGTTCCAGTAGTTGTTGTAACCTTGATTCCAGTTCTGGCCCTGGCCTAGAAACAACAGGTGAGGCCTTTGTCACAACTCTCCAGCACATAGGACCCAGGTAGTTATTCGGCACAAATTTAAAGTCTACGTTGGAGTATATAGTTTAAAAGAAAGATTTTGCTGGTATACACAATACGGTGCTTACCTCCACGGCCCCTGCCGCGTCCTCCGTATCCACGGGCACCGTACTGCTGCTGCACGTAGACCTCTTTGGGCTGGGCTATTTTAATTTCACACTGGAACACCACACAAGAGCACATTATGTTGCAGCGCGTCATGACTTTTGCTAAATTCTTGAAACTGAATATGTCATACCACATTTCACCGGTATGCAGAATGCGCGGTATGCCATTACCTTGCTTCCACCGACGTTGTGGTATTTCTTCTCCATGACCTTCTTGACAGGAGTCTCTTCTTTATAAGTGATAAATACGAATCCCCTCCTCTTTTCCGTCTTTGGATCTTGTGGAAGCTCAATGGTCTCGACCTACACAAGAGGAGAACGAACTTTATAGCAGCCAATTGCTTAGACATTCCATTCCTTAATAAAAACAACAAATGTGTTTAATACCGTACCTCTCCAAAGGTCCCAAAGTACTCCTGAATGACCTCCTTTGAAGTGTCAGGGTTAAGGCCTCCCACAAAGATTTTCTTGACTGGATCCTTCTTCATGGCCATGGCCTTCTTGGGGTCGATCACTCGCCCATCTAGCCTATGCTCCTTCTGTTCAAGAACCTTAAAAAAAAGAAAGAAACAGGGAAAACATTGAAACTCGCCTGCTTTGTAAGCACAGTTACTTTGACTCGGACATCATTTCTCCCACACTCACCTTTTCGACACTGGCTGCATCTTTAAAGAGAATGAAGCCGAAGCCTCTTGACCGGCCCGTCTGCTGGTCCATCTTTATGGTGCAGTCTGTCACCTCACCAAATTTAGTGAAGTAATCTTTAAGATCCTTCTTGCTCGTTTCCCAGCTGAGACCACCGACAAACATTTTCCTGGGCACAGAGAGAAGGGGGCCATGTTTAGCTCTGCAGGCCGTCCCGCTCCTCGCGCTCTGCAGGCCCGGGCGGGGTGTAAATGTACACACTGTTCTAGAACATCTGTTGACCCGGTGACGTAGAGGGGGGCGGCTACAGGCGCGTAAAGCTCGATTTTAGAGCATTAATTCAATAAAAATGGAAATCGTTTTTGATACGACCCCACCGGCCGGCCCATGTCGAGGGCTTGCCGTGAGCTAATAGACGCTAGATCCGCCCGCTCGCTGCCGAGCGCCCATCCCCCCCTCCGCTCTGCATATGGCGCCAACAAAGGCCGGTTGAACAAAGAGACATGGCAAACCGCGGGCGCCTGCTATAAATGTCGATGTCGCAAAGGAAACACCACACCACATTTTTATTTTTTTTTTTACTCACCCTGCATCCTCCTCGCCTTTGCTGGCGTCGATCTGGCCGCCCTCCGTGCCCCCGTTTTGCGAGTTGCCGTCGGCGTCGGGCCCCGCGCCCTCCTCCTCCTCCTCTTCCTCTTCGCATTCATTCACGGGGATCTCGTCGTTGCCCTCCTCGGTGTGGTCGGCGGCTCCGTTAAATTCATCGTCGACTTCGTGGCCGTTTTCCGATGTTTCCATATACTGCTGCTCTGTCTCAGACATGTTGCACTATTATACCTAAACCCACAAAAAGAGACGTATATTTAGACACGAATAGACGGAACCACAGCGGGTTATGTAATCCCTTCTGCCGTACACGCTTCGCCATTTACGCGGTGCCAAGTCCATGCATTTCCCACCATTTTGGCCGGTACGACCGCGTCCCATACATTTACATTCATGCGGTGCAGAGTGTCAGCAAATGGCAACTCCGTGGCGTTTAGTTGCACCGCACAGAAACACCCCAGCACCTATGGTGTCCCCGTGGTGGGGCTGGAGATTAGACACGAACCATCTGCAGATCGCTGATAACCAAGCCCGGACTCAACAACTCAAATTCGCAGTTACGTAACGCAAAGGCCTCGCGAGCCGCACTACACGCCTTATGTGGTCAAGTAGTTAAATAAGATCACGTCTAGAGGGAAAACAAGCAACAGACTACGACAAACGCAATACTTACGTGACAATATAATGAAAATACCAACGCTAAAGAAGTAGGAAAACCCGCTTACTGGTCACACAACCGGAGAGCTCTCTTCAAGATGGATTCTCCCACACGACGACAACTCGTGGTTGGTTTTCTAGAACCGGCAGAAAAAAACGCCATTTCTCTGGAGAAGCCGTCCGATTGGACGATGGCCGCCGTCGCTCACGACTCGGACCAATCACACGCGCGTTCCTTTCTTTTCCACAGAAGATGTTCACGCCCCCTTCCACACAGGAAGGAACTCCGAGTCCCCTTTCTGCGTCTAATGAAGAAGAGTTGTTCGCTGCTCGGCAATTAAAAACACATGATGAATTGTTGCGTTGATGGATGTGTCAAAGCGTTACTCGTCTGCTCTTCGTTCTGAACCGGACACGAAACATTTACTCAAATGCAACGGCAGTCCGGTCCAGGGTCGTGAAAATGAACGGCACCCTGCTCATGTGGAAACGGTTCAAAATGTTCATCTCAGTGTGAACATTAATGATGGATAAACTCAGGGAGCTGCCATCAAGCTTTCTATGTGTGCATGGACAGCTATGCTTTAGAGGTGACTTTATTTCAAGGATTCCTGCACGAGTTTTAAAGGAATACTAAACATGGGTTGGACAAAATAACAGACAGCAAACAATAATGCAATGACATACATTATTAAGTACTATAGGTTCGCAATAAACACCATTGTGTCAAGTTTGTGAGCAGTTTTCTTTGGGCGGTGGGTTGAGAGGCGTTGATTCATCTCCATGACAGATTGTGAGTTGATCCAGTAGATGGGGAGAGACTTAGGGGAGAGTTTGATAGTAACTGGCATGTGTGGTTATGTTTGTGAAAGGAAAATTCACTCGATTAATTGTGCACCCATCTATTTCTAATCAATTAAGCTGTGCAGAACCAGCGGCCTTCTGGCTACATGGTGAATTAGAAACCAAGCACAAAGCTACTATCATAGTTAGACTGCAGACCAAATAACACATAGTCACATGAAATTTAAAGACGGACTAAAACATCAAGCCACGTCAAAATAACTTATATGAAGCTTTTCTCTATATTCTTGCTGAAAAACTATCACATAACACTAATGTTGCAAGTCATTGAGATTATTATCAATAAGCAGTATGTTGCAGCATACTGTGAAGCAGCCTGGATATAATACTGTAGTGCCCATTTGAACGACTGAAGTCACTTTGTTCATCCAGTAACATATTTGTGAGACAGCTTGTTTCCTAGGTAGGTGCTTCACAAGCTGTAGTACTTTGACAAAAAATAAATTTTGTGTTTGAGCACCAGTTCGAGAGGAGCAACAAGAGATGAAGCTGTGAGTGTTTTGTTCAACTTAGTGAATGTAATCATCTAAACACAGGTCGTACAGCTCATCCAATTAATTCGGTGCAATCATGCTCATTAAATCAAATTAAAACGTTTTCACCCACTGGCTAATTTACTACAAGTCCAGATGACGTATGAGACCTGGTGGGATGGGGGGCTTTGTTAAAAAAACAAAGAAATCTGAGATATTTGTTTTACTAAATGATTAGGACCAGTTGCTAGTGTTCTCTTGTAAAACTGCTGAACTTTGATTAAGGTTATGAATCAAGTTACACCCGTTAAAGTAGTGTTCAAGGGAGAACAAAGACTTTACCAGAAAGCAAAAAAAAATAGCAGATGATTAGCACTGAAAATACATTTTATTTCATCACACCACTGAATAGATACATTTGTTTATCAATTATGTATTTGTTGTCATTCTGCTTCTTCCACAATGGCTCCATCACATATCCGAGGCTCGTTTGGATCGTTGTTGAACAGCCAGTCAGCAAGCCAAATCTATTGGAGAAAAAAAGTGGATAATGCAGAAAGATGTTTCAGGGAGCAAAGCTCAACACCAGTAAACAACATGGACTACAACAGCAATACATAACTGGCTAATAAATAACTGTATGTCTTCAAATATTGATCATGGAATACTTACACAGGGGTTGGGTGGCTTGTGTTTGCAGAGCTCCGTGAGTCCGAGTAGCAGAGTTGGGTTTACAAACCTGCTCAGGTATTCTTCGGTGGCTTCTCTTGAGGGAAAGGGTTCAATCACGGCTGCAGAGAAAAATCACGTGGGGTTGCATTAGTGGTCGATACATTTCTACATGAACAACAAGTGTGGTGCTGTGTATTGCTTACAGTTTGGGAACATGAATTTGATCTCCCTTTCGGCCGCATGAAATGACTCGCTGCCATGGAGTGCGTTTTTGAGTTCAGAAGTGCCGTACTTGGCTCTCAGGCTACGGGGGAAAGTACATCACATTCAGATAAACATTTGTTTCTAGTGTTGCCGTGACTGCAAACTTGTACCGCTCTACATTATTTAAAAACAAGGAATCATGATACCAAGTCATAGGACGACCCGCACTCAAAGGGCATGGTCATAATATGGAGGCAGGGACCCAGAATCACAATCAATTATGTCTGTATGTGCAAATATGAAAACCACTGCCTGGTCAAATGTTTCCATTGTAACATGAATACAGACTGTACCAATACCACAGAGAATATTTTGAGTACTTTTTCAAAACCATAGAGAATTTACTATAAACAGTATGTTTGAAGTAACATTATTATTTTGTTCATATAATGAGTCCAACAGCAGCACTCCCTGTCTGAATGTGTCTGACCTAAGGATTAATGGCACATTATCACAGAAATATTCAAATATTGTGACACCCTAATGTGGACGTGCTCACACGTTTTTGTGTTGTTGGGAAATATACAGAACTTGCATTGGTAGTGGAATTGATAGTTAATCAAATTACTTTCAGTATCCTAATATACTGAAGGTGTGTTTGATTTAGTTTCTAAGCAGACATTTGATGCATTGGCAGGAACTTGAATATCGAACACGGTTTCATTGGATAGAGCACAGGCCTGGTTTGTGTGTACACCTGACTTTCCATCAGTCCTCCGAGGCAGTGGCTCTGAGTCAATATGCTCACCATTGTAACACATTATCTACAAAGACACATGTGCCAGAAGGGACAGACAACAAACCAAAAGACTGAATCCACGCCATAAAAGTGAACAGACTGACCACCCTGGATGAGTTTCTTTGGCCTTGGTGCTGTTGACAGGCCCCATGATGGCCTTCCAGTGGGCGATGGCGTCGTCCCGGGCCAGAGTCATGGCAATGATGGGCCCAGAGCTCATGAAGGCAGTCACGCTGGGGAAGAAGAGCTTTCCATGGAGGTCTGTGTAGAAACCACTGCACTGCGCTGGACTCAGCTGCAGCTTCCGCTTCTTCCACAGGAATGAAGTATTGGACACTTCAGTGAAATGTGTACTGATACTGGATTTTTGGTTTTATTTTAAATAATGAACATGTTTGATTAAGACGCCTTTAATTTGGTGAAGAAAGTGTGACCATGATGATGATGTGTTGAGCAGGAGATTTCTTGCGTCCTCTGGTGGACAAACTACGTCATGGTTTCTGTTTCTTTGTTGCATAAACATACATTTTGCATTATTGTACTGCAATTTCTTTTCACATATCAGCCAAAAATACATAGAGTACGAAATATTTTTAGATAAGCCATGGCGATGTATAGGTTTACTTGTTTGGGTAGGGGCATCGGATAATACGAGACAAAAACTATTACTTCAGAAACTCTTCTTGACAATATAGAGCACCCCCATAGTTCACACACGTTACACCAACCTGCAGGATAATGAAGCCTGATTTTAGGATAACGTCCTCAATCTCCTCCGCCTGGTGGACGGCATCTGGTTTGATTAGTGCCAGAGTTTCTTCCACGTAGATGCGAGGATATAAAGTTTGGTCCATCTTCTCCTGTATGCTGCACGAGCAGCGGCAGCCTTTAACAGCTCGTTAGAGAATAAAGTTACGATACTTGGTTACTTGCTGGTTTTATCATCTCCCCATCGATCTTGACGACTGTTTGCGTTGCTAGGATACTATTACAAAACTACGGCAACCCAACCAGCTCAATCCACCCAACAGATATTAGTCTTGTCTTGAAGTGGCATCTGGGAAGATTTAAGTTTAAATAAATGTAAAGTCACCGTCTATAAATGAAGGAGTTAACAGAAAGGTGATTGAGCCTTCGGTCCACTGATGAAAGTACTGCAGATACATTTACACGTTGCATATTACAGACTGGGTGTATTAAAATATACACGAATTATATTTCCTCTCCATTATATACAAAAAAAGGGAAATTATTTCTGAAAAATAGCATGCCATTATGGGATTTCGGACGCAGACTCAGACTTTGATTCAAAGCATACTTTATTTTCACTCAAAAACAACCTGGACTGAAGGCTATCCACTTTATTTAAGCCAACTCATTCACCTCCCGAAGTCCACGATATTACACATGCAAAGAGAGGGAGCATTATTTACACAAAAATTAATAAAGTCTTGGTACAACTCAGGTTACCGAAAATCAGTACCATCCAATTCTCACATAACTATGAATACATTTTCCCGTCATCCAACTTTAGACATGAATAGTTCATTAACTGTTCAGACTTTTATTTGTCAAATTATTTTTGGATTATTGCTTTGTTGAGGTTTGGAATGCATTGTTGTCCCTACTGCTGTCACACAAGTTTTAATAAGTCATAAATAAAAATAGTACAAGTGTTCTACTGGTGGTAATAAACATATGCATTATAATCATAATCACAGAGTTGAAAGGAAGACGTGACAAGCTTTTCTCAAACAGTCTTTTATTCAAAGTAGCTTGCGACGAAAAGCTTTTAGCGAGTTCCAATAGTGACCTGCCACACTCTGATCAGGTTGTCAGTGTAGCCAGCGAACAGCGTCTGTAATGAAAAGTAAAGAGGGGTTAAGGAACATTGAATATTCATATTCTGTGATTTCACTATCCTATAGTTAGCCTATTAAACAAATAGGCGTGTTTACATTTCCCCTCATATTTGCAGGACTGTCACCATTAGAGATCAGAGGTAAAAGTGAATGGGAATAATCACTGGGGGTCAAATACCGATAGCCACTGAAACTGAGATCTGAGTGTGATGTACCTGTCCATCAGCAGACCATGCCAGGGATGTGCACTGTGGGGGTTCAGCCTTGCTGTTTGTGCTGATCACTTCCTGTCTCAGCTCATCCACAATGATCTTGCCCTCCAGATCCTACATGAGGAAAAGAAAACATCAGAGGCCATGCATTGACTAACTGCTCAGAAGTAGCAAGACGGATCAATGAGAGAAGTTGATGCAACCTAAATGAATTAAACAATACATAAAGTGGTCTCGGCTAGAGCTCAGGAACAGCCTGTTTATCGTCATAGAATACAGATGGCATGAAAGTTTCATCACGGCCCTTTGCCCTGTAGCTTTAATGCACCATTTACGGATCATGAGATTTAGAATGAAGTCTTTTACCCAGATCTTGATACTGGGGCCAGTGGCGGCACACAGCCAGTAACGGTTGGGGCTGAAGCAGAGGGCATTGATGGTGTCGCCACTGTCGAGGGTGTAGAGGTGCTTGCCCTCATTCAGGTCCCACAGCATGGCCTGTCCGTCCTAGACAAACAGAAAATATGCAGCAATAGTCATTAATAGATATAGTAGATTGTTAGGATATTTACATTATGCTTAATAGCTAACAATTTGGGAGTTTGTTGCATAACATTTTTAAGTGCAGGTATAACTCAGAAACAGCCTCTTTATCATCAATGTTAAACAGATAATTGTTAAGCTTTCATCACTGCTAAAACCTGCAGCTGGACTTAAACTGGTGCTTCAGTGGAGTTCAGAATGGTGGGGAAAGATCAAAAACCTTCTGTGGTAGTCTACAATAAAAAAAAAAGAGGTTATTTCTTACCCGTCCACCAGATGCACACAGGGAGCCATCAGGAGAGACGGTCACTGTGTTCAGGAATCCAGTATGGCCAAGGTGGTTAGTCTTCAGCTTGCAGTTGGCCAGGTTCCACACCTAGGAGGAAAGGACAGGAATCATGTAGCGATAGTCGCAAGGCAAACAAAGTACTTTGAATGAATTAATTCAATTGCAAGAGAACTCAAAGGCAAAAGCTAAGGAGACATTTAAAGGAATCAAGTACCTTGACCATCTTGTCCCAGCCGCAGGAGACAATGATGGGGTTGTTGCTGTTGGGGGAGAAGCGTACACAAGAAGCCCACTCAGAATGACCTTCATCCTGCAAATGTAAAAAGGGACATATATTCTCAATGTAAGATTATTTGGTTACACAACATTAGTGCTTTGTTTTTTAATGGCCTGATGAAATCAAGCAAGGTGGGAAGGTCTCTGCAGTAGTGTTTCGTTTGGCTACTTATTAGCAACATGAACCTAGATTACATACATTTTCAACCAACCAAGGTCACATCATTTGGTTTATGCTAAAGCTACCATGTTGGACATCACACCCAACTGTTGTAGAAAGCTCGTCTACAGCAGCATTTGTCCTTTTGACATAAATTTGAACCGAATTTGAGGAAACTCCATATTAAAAAGGGCAATTTTTTCCCCTGACTAGTAGGAACCGCCAAGTTTTGACTTCTACTTCCAAGTGGCGCAAGAACATTGACCAGTAATTAAATTCACTAAAATCTAGTTCCACTGACACTGAAAGAGACCAACTTGCTACTCACAAGACACCCTTCTTCAGTGTGTGTTCTGGCACACTGAGGAGCATCTTGCCAGAAACCTCTGTGTGGGGATATTACAAAGTAAAATTGGTGTGCTGCCCTAGTCTTCCCTTTTTCATTATCCACATTCACGGTGCAGCACCCCATCTTCTCAGTCTAATCATGAGTTGAGGTGTTGAGTCTTAAATCCCATCAACATTATCTGGCCGCTCACCTGGATGGTGTACTTGCAGACTCCAAGAGTGTTCCATAGCTTGATGGTCTTGTCCCGGGAGCCAGACACAATCTGGCGGTTATCAGCGGAAAAGGCCACGCTCAAAACATCCTTGGTGTGTCCAACAAAGTGGCGGGTGGTGAGGCCACTGGGGAAACAAAACATTTTCAAAAAACAAGTCCAAAGTGCTGCATAGTTAAAGACACCAAATTAGAAGGAAGCATGTCTAATACAGCTACACCTGTTAAGATCAAATTCTTAAACCAATTTCCAGTGGGTGTTTACTCTACAAAAGTTAACCCAGCGAATGTACATGTGTAATGTATCATCCTTGGGTTGAAAACATCTGTGATCTATAAATATGGCAGCTCAACACTGCTTAATTTTATTGCAAACTTTTTTTCACTGGATCCAAAGTCCGGCAATAATGGATGCAAGAATTGGCTGACTGTTAAATTTTAGCTTCACCACCAACATCATGTGGTCATCAGACTTCTTGCACAGCTGAAAGTAAGCTCTTCAGGTCCATATTAGCACATTCACAAGCTGGGTAGTCTCTCATAGCCAGACCTATTGCCACTGCGTTGTGTCCGCACTAAAGAAAGGCCCGGTTCCACAAGTCAGCCATATTGCCCCACCCAGATGGAGGTCCAGAATCGGACCAATTTAGGCTAAATTTGTCTCCGATTTGACCCATTGATGGTCTGGAGAAAGGCTCGGTGCAGTGCTGATGTAGCTCAATGAGAGAAGTTGATGCAACCTAAATTAAATATATAAATTGGTCTCGGCTAGAGCTCAGAAACAGCCTCTTTATCATCATAGAATACAGATGGCATGAAAATTTCATCACCGCCCTTTGAACTGTGGCTTTAATCCACCATTTACTGATCATGAGATATTTAGAATGATGTCTTTTACCCAGATCTTGATACTGGGACCAGTGAGATTACTTAAAACGGGGCTCTGCAGTTATAGTTTAGTTATATGGTCAGATTGTGTTTCACATCCTAAATTCCTATAAGCAATGAAGAAACTTTCCTGCTAAACCTTTACATGAACAAAAAACATCCACAGTACAGATTTAAAATGAACAACATAACCACCGTAAACCCTGAAAATCTAAACCAGTACTTTAGAGATGACAATTGTCTGTACTTACGATGTGAGATCCCACAGACGAAGGCACCCGTCCCAGGCACCGGACAGGGCAAACTGTCCATCTGAGGAGATGACCACATCACTTACGAAGTGAGAGTGGCCCTTCAAGGAGCGCTGGGGGATGCCATAGTTGGTTTCATCACGGGTCAGCTTCCACATGATGATAGACTTATCTGGAAAACAAGACAGAGGATATTTTTTTACTTTGTGTCCATATTTAATTCTGTAGACAGCTGATATTAACATTACCATGCAACTGTATAATTGTGCAAGTGCATTTCCCAGGAAAGCTGATAAACATTTAGTCATGAGTAAATGTCAGCAGGCAGAGGGGGGTAGGAACGAGTTACATGTACTCAAGTAACTTTTGAGTTAACTGGACTTGTCAAAGTAGTTCGTATGCAGCACTTTTTCTTTCTCTTGAGCAGATTTATAGAGGAAAATCACTGCCGTTAATCTGTCACAATTGGAATTGAATACTTCATTATTTGCGAGACTAGCTGGTCCCAGGTCTGGTGAAAAGCTGTTTTTGCGCAGTGCAAGCCATTGGAAATAAGGGCGCTGTTGTTGGCCTTCCCCAGATCGAAGTGAAGAAGTGAACACACTTTTATTTAATAGGTAATGAATGAAACGTCACAGAATTATCTGTTAATTAGCCTAACTGAGTCATCAGAGACTTTTGAGAAAGATAGGAGATTGATTTGTCCACTTCTCTAGCTATTCTTATTGTCTTCATGATCTCCTAGAGACCTGGATGTGATGGGAACTGGGACTTAGGACATCTAAACGGGAAAGATCAAAGTTTAAGGACACGTTAACATGTTGGCACTCTTTACATTAACTTTCTAACTAAACATGAGTCTATTATGCACATTATTTGCCAAATCATATTATTTAAGAGACACCAAGCTAAGATAATTACTTGTGTAGGATATTAATGTAATATTTTGTGATCACACTTGAGATAGCTATACTCCGTGGTCTGTGGCAGGTCATAAATCCAGAAGAGGACTTGACATCACAAATCAATACAGGTGCCAGTTAAAAGTTGTTTAGATGACGTTTAACTTCTAACGTGACTCGAGTACTCTTTGCACAGCAACAATACTTTCACATGGAAACATATTGGTCTACTCTCACTGTTGTAAAGCTCCCTCTACTATGATTAGGAGAGGATTTGTGCCACATCTACACACTTCAGCGTGTAATTACGTTCACACCACACTAGATGTGTTAATACACGTGTCGCGGACGCAATGAGGGTCCGAGCCGCCTCACATATGACGTTAGCTAGCATTAGCTAGTTCAAGCTAACCGGCGCCTGTCTCATAAGTTGGAGCCGATTCGGTCCACGTAACAAATACAACCGGTACGACTTTCCACCCGTTAGTGACAGTTGTGTGCACACTTCACTCACGCCAGCATCGTCGGGTTTTTCTGGTACGTTACAGTTGCGAGTTCCGCTGACTAATGCTAACCCAACGTCGGCCATGTTGGCGGGGCCAGCGGGGGAATCCTCACCTCGGGACGCCGACAGAATCATGTCGGGATACTGGGGCGTCGTGGCGATCTGGGTGACCCATCCACTGTGGCCCTTGAGGGTCCCCCTCACTGTCATCTGCTCGGTCATTTTGGCGAGGTTCGGTGGTGCCTTTTGCAAGGATGGATTCGGATTTGTCTCAGGTCTAGAGGAGCCTAGGTCCTCATCGCGTCTCAGCACAGAGGAAAAGGAAGCTCGAACCCGGATGCCAAAACTATGAGGGGTTAGAGGCCCGCAAAGGATTCTGGGAAATATGAACCATACACAGGAGAGGAACGCTTAGTTATTCAAGCGACATAAAATAAATCAGTGATCCGATGGACGACAATGACGCTATTCATCAAAAGTTTGATTCGTATGAATCTTTAAATTCTTTAAATAATTCTGTAAAAAAACACCTAATACGATCTGGTTTATTTTGGTAATCTCTCTAAAGCACGAGTCTTCAACGTTTTTCAGGCCAAGGACCCCAAACTGATAGAGAGATGGAGCAGGGACCCCCTACGTTATATATTGTATAAAATTGTGTTTTATATTAAACTGGGCCCAGTGCCATGTATAAACACACCTTGTTATTGTGCATTCAATACTAAGCTATTCAAATAATACACAGGTCTTCATGTTTTTATTTTAAACATGTGGAAGGTACAGTGGCCGTGCCACTGCCTTTTATAAACATACCGTGTCAACTGATACCAATGTCAATATCAACGTTGTCTGTCAATTGCATGATAATCATGCATACAAGCTATTCAAATTGACGTTTTTATTTTTAAGTATTTTTTTAGTTACTGAAAGATAACATCTTCTGCCTCCATGTATCCCGCTACAATATGTTGGATTAATGTTAATGTGTATTTAAAAAATGTAAATTTGTGGAAAAAAATATTTGAAAAATAGGAAAAATAGTCCAATCAAACAAAAATGTCACGACCTCCCGTGCAGTACCTCCACGGACCCCCTAGAGGTCGCGGACTCCCGGTTGAAGACCTCTGCTCTAAAGGAATATCTGACAGTGTTAATCCTATCATTATTTTGGGTAAATGCCACATTCTTGCATGCAAATGGTTGTGAATCCCTCTTCGGTTTATAAATTAGTTTAAGAATGACTTCCTTTTGTTATAGAATGTTGATGGTAATGCTGATATTGAATCATTAGAATAGTTTAATTTTAATAAAGTTGTAGTTTTTCATTATCTTTTTGGAACAATATGCACTTATGGGGGCTGCACAGTGGTGTAGTGACACACACAGGCAGTCCTTTTGTGTGGAGTTTGCACGTTCTCCCCGTGGCAGCGTGGGTTCCCTCCGGGTTCTCCTGGTTCCTCCCACAGTCCAAAGACATGCAGCTCAGGTTAATTGGACTCTAAATTCCCCGTAGGTGAGAATGTGAGTGTGAATGGTTGTCTGTCTCTATATGTGCCCCGCGATGAACTGGTGACCTGTCCAGGGTGAACCCTGCCTTCGCCCAATGTCAGCTGGGATCGGCTCCAGTGCCCCGCGAGCCTGAATAGGTTAATTAAGCGGTTCAGATAATGGATGGATGTATGGAGGTAATGGAATGGAATGGAATGCACTTATGGTTGTGCTTGAAATATAACAATAAATATAAATATAACAACATTTGTTGAAAAACAAATTGGCTACCTTTAACCATTTATAAATAACACCATAACCCGAACGTCTCGTTGTTAATCCATAGACAGAATATATAAAAAAATAAAATATTCTGGAAGTATTTACTAAAAATTGTGAATACTATTACTTAAATAATGTTAATGATAGCATTTAATTTAAACAATCTATTTTTGAGAGGAGTATTGTATTCTGAGAAAAGGTCCGGGGAGACAAAGGACTTCTTGGAACGAAAGTTATAATAAAGCATATTTAATAAAGTGAAAAGCGTTGTGATAACAGAGTAAAAATCTCAGCTGAGGGTTCATAAGCCAATGGCAGGCCACAGCCCCTCAACAGTTGCCCGAAAAAGCAGCCTGCAAGAGTACATTAGGTAATATAGTCCAATGAAAATGTGCATCGTCGCCTCTCATTGGTTCAGTTTTACAACATATATTCGGCTAAAGTTTCACATGGCTAGAATCAGCATTCGGATTGGTTGGTCGGTGCATCGCCTCTTCCCTCTCGTATAGTTGAGCTGAACAACCACCCTCCAGGGGAGTTGCTTATCAGTTTTATTGGGGCCTCGTAGTGGCCTCAGTCTCCTAAAATCCCCTCTCTCTCTATCACATTCCTTATTTACTGGTGTAAGTCATATTATATTATTACAACCTAACAAGAGCTTTAAATTTATGATAATACTCAACAGGAGAAACCCTTCAGTTTAAACCTATTCATAATGCATGTAATATAGAACAATGCCATGATGGTTAATGACTTTCATATATATATGACATCAGTCACAAACATTACACCACGAAGATAAGGTAATTTGTTCATTTAAAACAAGCTGTTGTTTAAAATAAAAAACATGAACTTCAGAGTTGCTGTAAACAATTACATGCCTTTTTCCAATGTTCTCTTCCTCATCAACTGCAACCACTTGTGTAACATGTTGCTTAGACTTAGAAACAATGAGCTCATTCAACTGTAACAACGGAGGACATATGGAAATGATTTGTGAAGATGTTTCATGTATTTGTTTGCTGAAATTTGTGAAATTAAGAGCCCACTTTGGCCTATTGGGTAAAACACAAAAATCTGCTTTTACAGGCATATTTGAGCCAGAAGATACTTTCCGCAGGTGTTCTATTGTGTTGTTAGAACATGAACTAACTAACGAACTAACAAGGTAGTTGTTACGTGCTGTTCCAGGTAGCCAGCGGACTCGGCCGTATTGCGGCTGAGTGCCGGCTGACTCGGATGTGTTCCGGCTCGATACGGTCAAATGTGAGCCAGCTTTGGCCCATTTCATTTTTGCCATATCTAGGCCCGATCTGGCATTACAGACACGGGCCAATTCTGGCAGAAACATGGCATCCAGGTTTATCGGCAGCCAGCACTGAAACAGATTCTGGCCCGGTGATGGCTACCAAATCTGGGCCCAATCTGGCATTACAGACACGGGCCTATTCTGGCTGAGACATGACAGCCGGGTTTATCGGCAGCCAGCACTGAAACTGGTTCTGGCCCGTTGATGGTTGCCATATCCGGGCCCGATTGGGCGAGTCTGACATGGGCCGATCCTGGCTGGGACAGGGCAGCCAGGCTAATCGGCAGCAAACACTGAAACAGGTTCTGGCTCATTGATGGTTGCCATATCCGGGCCCAATCGGGCGTTGAACACACGGGACTAAACTGGCTGAGACGCTGGAGCTGGTCTAATCGTCAGAAAACACTAAAATGGGTTCTGTCGGGCGAGTCTGACATGGTTAGAGTTCGAGTGATTGGATCTGTAAAAGTATTACAGCTGTCCATGTTATTAATTATAATAACAATAATAACTTTATTTATACAGCACCTTTAAAAACAAAGTTTACAAAGTGCTTTGACAGCAGCAAAAGCAAGGCATACAGTAGTGAACAAACAGTGAGGCCGAACAAAGCAAGACAAACCAATGTAAGAATTAAACCCTGATAAAACAGTACAGTAGATGAAACGATAAAACCAATTGATATAATAAAAGTAAACTAATAAATAAATAAAATAAAATAACATAATTTAGTAAAATAATTTAGTAAAATCAACAATAAAATGAAGCAGTAAAGCGTCATCACTTAAAAACCAGTCTGTAAAAATGGGTTTTAAGAAGTGATTTAAAAGAGTTCACTAATTCTACGAGCCGTATCTCCTCAGGCAGGTCGTTTCAAAGCCGAGGGGCCCTGATGGAAAAAGCACGGTCAGCTTTAGTTTTCAGCCTTGACTTTTGAAAAGCCTGAAGGGCGGAGTTTTTCTTGAACCGATGAGAGGTCCCGGGATAGAGGATGTCGTATGTGTACAGATTGTAAAGCCCTCTGAGGTAAATTTGTAATTTGTAATTTTGGGCTATACAAAATAAATTGAATTGAATTGAATCGGTAAAATCTTAAAATCAATTCTATAACGAACAGGAAGCCAGTGAAGATAATCCAAGATTGGGGTGATGTGATGTTGTCTGTTACAGTAGTCAAGTCTTCAAAAGATGAATGCATGAATTACGTTTTCCAGGTCAGGGTGAGAGAGACGGTTTGATTTTGGAGATGGTTTTAATTTGAAGGAAACAGGACTGGACAACTTTTGTGACTAAATCTTAAATCTGAATCAAATAATACTCCTAAATTTCTGGCAGTAGAATTTATGTTAACAGACAAAGGGCACTTTCAATGGGACTGATAGGGTTTGGGGGATTAAATAATATGATTTCTGATCCTGAGTTATTGAGTTGAGTTATTGAGTTATTGAAATGTTGTGCCATCCAACAGTTGATATCATTAAGACAGTATGAAATAGAAGCTAGGCTTCTTGGGTCATCGGGTCTCAATGGAAGGTTCTGTTATGTGCATCTCAATGAATTGGAATATCATCGAAAAGTTAATTTATTTCAGTAATTCAATTAAAAAACTGAAACTCATATATTATATAGATTCATTACACACAGGGGAATATATTTCTAGAGTTTATTTCTTTTAATTTTGATCATTATGGCTTACAGCTAATGAAAACCCTAAATTCATCTGTATATGATATTGTATTTGACACAGTAGTTGATATTTGCATATTACTATATATTTATTGCCAATCATGTGTCAATGTTAATCATTTTCTGCTTTGCCAATATAGTTTCTAATTTTCCAAGCCAATAAATGTAATTTGAATTTGTCCTGGCCAATCACAGCCCAGCTGGGCAGGACTAAGCTCGGTTTGAATAGTTTGAATTGAAATGGTTTGACGGGTCAGTCTCTGCACGGAGTCACCCAAGAATTATGCTGGAATTATACACGTAAGTAATTCTCTTGTACAGTATCTTTGCTCAAAGTTGTAGACAAGGTGTAGAGATAACACCGCTGGGTGAGACAAAGTGTCAAAATAACACCGCTTAGTGAGACAAGGTGCAGAAATAACACTGCTGGGTGAGCTACAGGCTATAGTCTTAAAGCAGACACAGCTGAAGTTAGCTTAGCTAGCGTTACATGAAATCAGTTGCTCTTTGCAGAGGATTCTTTAGCTAAATGTGTCAATCATTTCGGTGAACACCGAGTAAAACCGAGTAAAAACCAGGTTACGGATCTGCTGAAGGTAAATATGTGTGTATTCTGTATTTCTAGTCTTGTAACAATTAATGTAACGTTAGTTTGTAAAAGTCGTGATGCTAATCGCGATTAGGGCGTTAGCATGCTAGTGCTATTAGCATGTTAGTGCCATTAGCAGAGCTCTCATTGTGGTAATAGTCCTGCTTATTGTGTATTGGTACTGTGTTTGGTGTTATTAGCTTAAAGCTAAAACTACTTCAGTAGTTCTGGGGAAGTATTTTAGCTGTCGGTTGATTAAAGTGACTGAGGTGACATTTGTCCTCATGTCAGAGAGGACCATGAACCTTCAACCATGACCCTTGACCCCTGGGACAAGGAGATGCTTCCCGCCTGCTCCAGCTTCCTTCTGAACTTAACTCTTCCCACTAGTCAGCAGATGTTGGACTGTTGCACACTTTCCCACAATTCCTCAACCGTCGCAGGGTTCCCCATGTTTCAGGTAATATCCCATGAATTTGAGTATATTGCATGTAGTTTCCACTAGCAATTAGTATGTTGTTTACTAAGTACATTTATCTATTTATTCAAACATAAACCTGATAGTTATAATATGTATGGTCTATTTGTATGTCTTATGAACAGACAGTTTTTAAACAACATACACTCAGATGTCGGCGTTGCCAGGTCATCTTGCCGGTGTTACGGTTTAACAGGCGACCGTGTTAACTGGTGACTTCCAGCCGAACGCCTCTGTTGTTGTGTGGTTAAGACAGCTGTTGAAAATAGGAAGAGCACACCTAGCTGTCCTCGTGAATGCCGTATTGTTTAATTTGTATATGATACATATGATGTATATGAGAGGGTTTGACACTGTATTGAAAAAAATACACAATACGGCACGGCTGTAAGTCGCCAGTTAACAAGGTCGCTTGTTAAACCGTAACACCGAGGCTTAAGCCCTGATGTTTTGAGTGTAGCCCCGAATATAATTTCAAATGCTGTGAAGTGCAACAGAAAACGTAATGTGAACACGCACACCTATGCCCCACTTCCATCAACCTACTGACGGTACAACAAAGACTTGAATGTCTTTGTGGCCCCGTCAGTAGGTTGAAACGGCTACAGAGCAGAATCGCTGCGTTTGGTTCGAGCACCCATGACTTCATCTTTCTGAGGTCAAAGTATATAAACAAATGCCCCCAGTGATGCAGGAGGTGATGCTTTTATCAGCACTCGACTTTTGTCGAATTTACTGTTTTTTTTAAAAATAAATAATTATTTAATTTCTAGTGAACATAGACATAATATATCACACTTTTTTTGTAGTAACCCCTAAAACATAAGACATATGTAATAGTCAGGATAGTTTACAGTTTAATAATCAACTTTATTGTCCAAAATGACATCTGTACAATGACGGTTAACTTCAGAAATTATCTCTCGTCCCTACATTCGGATTTTGTGTGTAGTTCATTTTTAAAGAAGGAGCCAAAACGCACAATAAACAAACTGATGGCATTATTATTATTATTATTATTATTATTATTATTTTAATTATCTATAGATAGACACAATAATCATTGTCAATGTTACAGCTGGTAAAAGTGGAGCTCATTTTAATGACTCTATTTACTGCTGGGTAGATTTATCTATAATAATACATCAATTTATTAGTTAATTATATTTTGTAATAATTGAATCTGCAAAGTAACTAAATTTATGAAATAAATGTAGGAGCAAAAGTGCAAAGATATTTACCTCTGAGATGTTGTGGAGTAGAAATAAATAGAATTACTCAAGTAAAGTACAAGTACTGCAAAATTGTACCCTACTTAAATACTGTACTTGAGTAAATATCCTTAGTATTAGTATTGTGTAAAAACTTTAACTTTAATAACTAGAGTTGGAAAAAAATTAATGAATGTAACTAATTACTACCACTACCAATATCTTTACCAATGACTCACAATTAATAAATAATGTGGAAAGTATACAGTCTTTGTGGAACATCTTAATATTTTTCAATGATCAACACGTGTGGTTTGATTTTAGATAAGATGCCAGTTTGCATTAAAAAGCATAAAAAAAGAGCTTCAGAACATTTTGACAGGGGATTATCCCCCTGGACTTCCCACATTACAAATCCCATTTCTAATGTTGATTTCTTTTACACTTGGATGCTGTGACTAAAAGAGGCCGGGCCATGGAATCAGAGGTGGACGCTTCAGTAAAGAATGGCTCCACAATGTCAGACGGTTGGTTGGTGGAAGCACCAGAAGGAGCAGAATATAACTGTTTTTTTGTGTTTGTTGTAATATTTGAATTACTTAATGTCGTCATTGTTCTATTTGATATAAAGAAATTGGTTCTCAGAATTTTATTCAGTATTCAATACATACTCAAATTTGTATTAATTATTAATGTCCTAAACGTCCTTTCTTCTAACCTGGCTGTAAAAACGTGTTTTTTGCTTGCAATAAATGTATTATAGAAACTATGACTCTTAGTTTATTACTACTGCAGCAGACCAGTGAACGCGGCTGTAGTCAATTCACCGATTAGGTGCCGTGGTGAATAAGAGGCTGGGGAACCCAGCCCGACAATCCCTTGGGCCCAGCTAGCAGACTACGCTCCGTGTGCATCGGTGTTTGCTGTTCCAGTGTTTGGTAGTGTCGCTTTCTCCCTTTGAGAAAGTAGCTTTAAGTTGTTGTTTTGTTTATTGTTAATAAATCCCCTTTTATTTACTCATTCGTTGCCTGTGAGTCTTTCTCCCTGGGTTACTTTCATTGTTACTCCCCGCCTCCCCTAGACATCAGTCGGGGAATGTAACAGTAGTGAAATGAGCTTTTGATTTGGAGCTTTCCACTGGGCGTCAGAGGCCAACAGCAACCTCAAGGTGGCAGGGAGTGATCAACACATTCAGCAGAATGCATTCAAGGAAACTTTCTCTGGATTTTTTATGAATTCAGTATTGACAACAACCTTTCTTATTATTTTTTTTTTTTTATGAAATATCTAACTAGGGTGACAACAATAAATGTGATAGACATACATGTTCCCCTAAGGATGACATAATAACTTTGGTGATCCCTGACTTTCCCTATAGAGTCTTTATCAGGTCCAAATTAAAATGTATACGATACTTTGGTTTGTGATAGGCCTACCTGCAAAACTAAGAACATTCTCATCCAACAGCTTCACCTGTTTTTTTGTGCGATAAGAAAATGTTAGCATGGACATTACCTGCTGAACATCAACACAGTATCATTGTCAATGTTAGTGTGGGAACATGAGGCCTGAGAACAGTCTCACGTAGCTGCTATGACTGTACTCTTGTTGTTTGGTTTAATTGATCAACCCAAGTCAAAGGCTTCATCTAGTGGGTTAAAGTATAATGTCACATATTTGAAGAGATTGTTAAACTTTAGAAATGTAGGAAATATCCTATTTTTTCAATGTTAATCAGGTTGCTTTCAGTCTTGCAAGAGTCTAAAGCTGTGAGGAAAGCTGCTGTCTCTTCTAACGTATTACATGAACAGGCTTTCAGGGCAGGGCACCCTTTGCGTAAATTATGTATTACAGTACATGCATGTCTTTAAATTACACCATATGTTCTGCTATTATTCATTTTATAGTATGCCTCTATTGTGTTTGTGTATTTTGCACAGCTTCTGTGTTTTTTGTTCTCTGGCCAAATTAATTTTCCTTCTTTGGTTAAATTATAGCATTTTTCATATATGCAGTATGAGGTAATAGTTGCAGAACATCTTGATATATTTTAATGTTAAATGAATGAAACTGAATATGTTTACATGATTATGATTTAATGGACAAAAACAACATACAACTGTAGAGTTCACTTCAGTCTACATGTTTAGTTGACCAAATTTCACGTTGTACATTTTTAGACAAGTAATTACAAAAATAGCTTAATTCCTTTACAACCAAATACACAACCAAAAGTCATTCTCACAAAATCGATCTAATACTGAGTATGACTAAAACACACAACTGTATTCAGACAGTCATTTACTGACTCCGTTACGCCTTAAAACTGAAATTGATAGAATCTGCAAAAGAAATAAACACATGATAACGTTAAGTGGCAGATAACCATCAGCTTCCAGTGAAATGATGCTAAGGACTGTGTGATTTACAGTTAAACCCTTCTGCTTTCTAAAACTTCTCAGTCAACAAACATTTCTTTTATGATTTTCAAATAAAGTTTGTATGCCAGCTATTCTATTTCGTCTTAATGAAATGTAACTCATTTCCAGATTTTGTCTTTTTTTTATAGAAAAAGTCTCTAGAATACCTTTAACTGTATAAATGAGTGGTGCAGTATAGGTGTAATATGTGATGTAAAACATTTAGTTGGACTGTTTCGTCATATTTATCCCACTGATATGGAAATAAATTGAGTGATGTCAGTAATTCAACATTGCACTGATATGTGGCCTTTATCATTGGGACGTAATATGAGCCCACTAGTGGATATGGTTGATTACAAATTTACAGCATTAGTCAGCATTACTAATGTCCTGTATGTTTCCTGGATTCAGTAGGAACTATGAACCAACACTGCTATCCTTCTTCTACAAGTACATAATTGGAATAACAAATATCCATATACTTGTCCATTTGTGTTCCTCCGATTAATTTGAAGATCTTGTGTACAAACCTACTTGAAAAAAAAAACTTTGTGGTTGTGGCCAATAATTGGAATTAGCAATGTTTAGCAGTCCAATAAACCAATAAAGCATTCTGATTGTTTATATCAAGGCTAACAATGAAAATGTTGTAAATGATTGATCGTCAGTCATGCTTAGCGATTGATCAGAATATATATTGCTTAATGCTATTCATATTGTATCAAAAAGTTCAACTAATATCTATGTAGAATATACAGACGTCCTCTAAGAAACGTAACCGGACATCCATTCAGGTGTATTTATTTCTGTCCATGTAAACAGGACCAAATATTGATTCCATGTAATCTCTGTCCTGTATACATGTAGCCAAATATTTGATAATAGTACATCAGTAAACCCAAGTTTTCTTTATGTTCAACATTCCTTTAAACAGTGATACATGTGTTACGGTGGACATGTGTGTTGTTTTGCATATGGATATGCAGCGTACAGCTTTCAATGGGTACATTAAAGTATATAAGCACCAAGGAATTATTCCATCTGAGAAAAATGTATTTGAAAGACCAAAACACACCAGTAAAAGTAATTTGATATTAAAGACTTAAAACGTTTTTGTGATAGTTGAAAAAAGTACACACTCAAAATGCAAAATAACTGACAGTTATAAACCATTGTCATAAGGTGTACTGCTGAAAAGAAATTATCACCCCAAAAACAATGGTTTTGTATACATTTGATTCAAATTTCATACTTTAGTCTGTTAGTCCTTCAATTCAAATAATTATATTGATTCAAAAATATCAAACAAACAACACACATTTAAGTCAGCAGCAAGAACTTACACGGTCCAGAGCAAATTGGCAACAGTAAATCAATCAAACATGTCTTCATCAGAGATTAAAGGATAATGATCAGTTAAAATGCAGCAAAAGTATTGAGAAAAATGATTTGACTGGCAATTATTTGTCAAGGCAAGAAAAACACTGGTTTATTACCAATACTGTAAATAGTTCCTTCAAAATCTGGCCTTGAAGTTTCACTATCTATATATTCCACAAACATGGCAATGCACAGGAATGCAAAATGTAACTGGACAAGAAACTGGTAAGAATATATATATATACATATATATATATATATATATATAAAAAATAAAAAAAAGTCACCGCTGCCACAAGTGCAAGTCTTAAAAAGGTAGACTTACTGACTTTTCTGAGTAGCTTGTTCAAATGGAAAGACTATTAAAAACTGCTTATTGTAAATGCAAAGGAATCTACTTTAATTTGAGCTTTCAGTGAGGAAGTCATAAAGCTGCCAGGATGCTAAGCAACACTGTGCTTTCTTATGATCATGCATTTAACTGAAGTGAAAACTTTTACAAAAGAGCCATACAAGTGACCACCACAACTTGTCCAAAGTATCTGTGCAGTATATCCTTCCTTATGTGCCAGTGACGTCAGTGACTCCCAAATAACTTCGACTGGTTGCGAAGCTATCGTGCAACATCATCAGTGTCTTTACTTCTCAGGTGAGTGTGGAAATGCAGGGTTCTCTGTCGCCCCCCTCCCGGAGAGTTTCCATGACGGAGGATCTGAGGGTTCATTATGTCACTGAGGCATTACATGGCTCACTCTGCTTCATAAAAGGCCAATCTGCCCCTTGTGCTCTCTGCCTGTTTATGTGTCCTTTCTCCATCAGGCCCCACACCCATTCAGGGCTGAGAGAGACGCTTGCGTTTGAGCTTCTGTCTCGCCATTTCCTCCTTTTAGAAAACAGAGAGAAGAAGAAGAGAGTACTGACCCACATTCCTCCATCTGCCACTCCCAAAGAGATCTGTCCATCCATCCAAGCATCCGTGAGACCGAGTGAGTGCACACACCGTTATATCCATACAGCGTTCATGATTACAATCAGGCAGCAAGTCAGGCTTTGTTAGTGAGACTAACTGTCAAGGCACTCCGACACTGTCCTCTGGACTGTCCTTCAAAGTAAGAGTCCAACTGCCAGTACAGTGTCTTCTCTTCGAAACCATAGCTGCATTCTCAACAACACTGGATCTCTAAAGTTAAAAAAAAGTTTTTGTAATACTGAAGACTCAAAAATGTCCTTGTTAAAAAAATCTCAATATATTATATAAAATGTTTTACGAAAAAAAGAAAAAAAAAAGGGAGTGGGTTGTTGGTGTAGTATTCAACTGCAATATATACCATATCAATATGTACAGATTCCATGCTGCTGGTTAGTCATCACTGCAAAAGAAGAATAGTAGGGATTAATTATTAGTAGCATATCTAATTAAAATCCAAACATAAATAACTATTGACCTCAAACACTCATGCTTTTTGATTACAAGCTCACACACTGTGATATACTTACAAAATGCCCCTGTATCAAATCAGAGTCAAGCAATTAATTTAATGCCGACACTCGATTATGATTATTAATGTATGCGTTGGTTGCACATAGTGTTAGGTTTTTACTATTCCCTGACTATGCCATCTGCTGTCTAATAATTAAATGCTACTCCTTTAATTAGTTAACAATACGTTTTAAAAATAACCTTTTAACACTCACCTTGTGCCAGCAGCCTGGTATGGGCATCCCATCCTGTCCCTGCAGAGAAAGAACAGCAGTGGAATGTTTACAAGCCAGAAAATGTCATGTGATGCATGCTTAAACACACCATACGGTCATGCGACAACTGGGATAATGTCCAAGGTGTGCACTCTCTATCAGCAAACTGATGTTGTACAATAAAGCTGAGCTCTAAAAATACAAATGCAGGCAAATGAGAATACTACAAAATTATTTTTTTCTGTTGTTTCTCTTTTAAAAGGAAGACTTAATTAAGTTAATTCTCAGTTTCTTCGAGCCTTTTTATTTAAAGGAATAGTTGACATTTTGGGGAACAATTTGGGAAATAGTTGTATTTGCTTTCCGGCAGAGATTTAGATTAAGATTGATACTACTCTCATATCATATCTATCTAAATGTTTTATATAAGGCTACTACTGGTAGCCGTTAATTTAGCTTAGCATAAAGACTGGTACCAAGACGAAACAGCTAGCCTGGCTTTTAAAGGGACTTTTTCCCCCTGTTGCCACTCTTTATGCTAAGCTAAGCTAACTAGCTGCAGCCTTATATTTAACAGATATGTGAGTGGTATTGATGCGCTCATCTAATTTTTACACCTTACAGCGAATAAGCGTATTAAAAAGAAACAGATTAAAAAAAAAAAACAGAACTATTTATTTATGGTGGCAATCAGTTGTTTTCTATATATTTCTATATGCTCGTTTTTTCGTGAGTGTAATGTAGACTGCTTTTTTTTTCTTCTCAGTTTTTTTGCCAGTTAGAATAATGTTTCATGTTTGTAACCAGGTATCTTACATCCCTTTTTTTTCAGACATTAAAAGCAAGATGTCTGATCATAGTATTGGAACTTTGTGATATTACTGTTTATTATCTGTGAATGTCTCTCTTCATAGTAAATTCTGAACTAGACATACATGAAGTATGAGTTGGTGACTAACAAAACATGTATAACAGAGTTTGAGAGACTGAATAGAAAATAGCAACAGTAGATGTATAAATAGTGATGCAAGAGGAGGAGGAGGAAGGAGACAGAGGTACTGTACCACAGGACAGGGGGCCTCAGGGCCGGAAGGAGGAAGAAGAGGAGGTGGAAGAGAAGAAAGCCTTGCCTCCTTAGACACATCTTTACTCTCATTGCAACCCTGTCAGCAAGAGCCAGTTACACATTCACAGCATTGAGGAGGAAACTCAGAGAAACACACAGAAAATGACAGAAACAGTGTTGAGAAAAGAAAGCAGGGAAATACTGTATAAGGTGAGAGGAAAGTGGTAGTAAAGAAATCAGTTGTAATGTGCAGTTTTACAGAGTGTGTGTGTGTGTGTGTGGATGTGACATACCACAGGACAAGGCTGGTCCAGGCCTGGAGGACCCTGCTCTCCCTTTTGGCCCTTTAGACCCCTCTTTCCCACTGATCCCCGGTCACCCTGAACATGAGGAGGAAGGGGGAAAACGTTGAGGAAAAAATATTAAATTGGTTGTATTTTAATGAAGATAATAATATATATTTTTGCCTTCTGAACCAACCTTGTCTCCGCTTTCCCCTCGTTCACCTTTCCCTCCCATCACACCCGGGAAACCCTGGAGATAGAAGCACATACAGGTCAGACGGCAGATTATCACTGGACACAGATTCAAGTTAAATTCAATTGAAAATGATCTAATTGGAAATGTCACAATCGATTCCTAGCGAGACACTTACGTCTAGTCCAGGCTCCCCTGGTCTGCCCTGCAAACACACATTCACAGATATAAATCATAATGAAGGTGTCATTGAAGACAGTAAAATATTTAGTTAAGACATTAAGGGAGGTAATCAGGTGCTTACTTTTTCTCCCTTTGCACCTGGAAGACCCACTAACCCTGCAGACCCAGTTGTGCCCTGGAGACCGTCTAATCCCTGCAGTTAAAAAGTACATTATCATCCCTGTGTCATGTCTAGGTTTAGCATGTTTTATTATGATAATAATGGGTCACTTACTCTGAGTCCAGGAGGACCAGACTCCCCTTTCTCTCCCTTTATCCCAAATCCAGGCTCACCCTAAATTAGAAGGACAGGAACATTGAGTACCAAACAACATGCCAAAGCCTTTAACACATACTATGATCCTGCAGTCTTACCTTCGGACCAGGCATACCATGCAGCCCCTGAAAAAGATGTGTGAGTGAGTGTGAGCAGCTACCGATGCAAACAACAAACTTGACTTGAATAGTTTCTCCCTGGATTTGGATAGAGATTATAAGTACTCACCATAGATCCAGGGGACCCGGGAACCCCTGGTGGGCCAGGTGGGCCCGGCTGCGAAATCATCTGAACCTGAACACCATCGCAATTACAAAAGTCAGAGATTTACAAAATGGTAACAAATGGGCTAAAACACACACTGGTATAGTCCTTGAAGCCGTTGTCTGCACTGATCTGATACACATACACGAGGGAATGTTGTATTGCACGTGTGTTTCACTAACCAGGTTGTCTTCCATTCTGCAGTCGCCTTTCTCTCCTTTGTATCCGTCCATACCCTGACCCACAAAAAGCAAGATGAACTCCCAGCTGTTTATGTACTTTCCACTGTTTGTGTATCAGAGAAACATGTTTACTACTTACAGCAGGCCCAGAGAGTCCCATCTCTCCCTTCTCTCCTCTCTCGCCGGCTGGTCCTGTCCCACCGTTTTCACCTGCAGGTCCCTGCAGACAAATAAACAAGAGCCAGTTCAATAATAAACATAAACAATGGTGTAAGACATTTAGTCCGCCTGTGTGTAATTTTGCAACCATACCTTCTCTCCATCGATTCCTGCTGGCCCAGGTAAACCAAGCTCACCCTGGAAGATGACAAACAGAGAAAAGATTAATTTGATGAATATGACTGGCGTTAACACAAACTCAGGTTTTAACTCTATTATTCTCACCAGGGTATACGGTATATGACATATTTGTGTAAAAGAAAAACGTAAAACCTGAGCTGCTGGAGATATTATTTACTGTGACATGTTTGCCATTGTCTACCCTACAAGGGTATTATCTGTTTAAATACTTTTGGCCCATAGAATAATGAATATAGGAAACAAGCGCCCTTCTCCCATAGATTCTTGCTGGAGGACCTGATGACACTTGTTGCAGCAGCGGACACCTGCGCATCAGTGTGCTGAACAGAGATAATGTGCGGTGGTGGTGGTAAAGTGGCAGTTGGATGAAATCATGTGGTTTTGTAGTTTGAAAAAGTCATACCAAGATTAAGTTATATTACCTTTTCACCTGAAGGGCCTGGGGCTCCAGGTGGTCCAGGTGGACCCTGCAGAAAGAAAGAAATTCAGCAAAAGATATACATGTCCAGATAATCTTTACGATGTGTCTAATCTTAGAATGAATGAAAGTTTATCCATCCTGCACCTGCAATAATATTTTGGCCACTTGGGGGCAGTGGAAACAAGCTGTAAACACAACATCACCACCTTTTAAGTTGATAAAGTGAACTTGTTAGCAAACAGTTGCTTATTTGCTCATCCAGCAGATATGGAGCAACATTAGCATTCTTTTGGAGTCATGTTTGAGTCCACCCGAGAAATGGATGATCAATAAGTTTCTTGTTAATCAATGTGCCATATCAACATTGAGGTTAACATTAAGTTTTATTATGACACCACATCAAAATGTTAATCTCTAACTCATGGAAAGGTGCATAGCAACATAAAAAAAAAAACATTTTCTCCCATAATCATGAAATTGTAATTATATATGAGAGCCCTATACAAAGCTGCCATCATTATGAAAACATCCACATCTGAGGTTGAAATTATCAACACTGCCAACCTTCTACCCATCTTGTTAATAAACTTAACAAATTCTGAACAGAATCATCAAGTATTAGCCAATCAGAGGCAGAGTAGGGCAGGTCTTTGGGGGAATGTGGGTGAGGAAAGAATCAGTCAAACTACCTTAAATAACAGACCATTTCCAAAACCCTCTCTTGTACTCTTATTGCTAGTGTGCCATTGGAGCTGCTGCGTACCAATGGTGACACATGTGTCAGGTGGCCTTGCTTTGTTCCACAATGTCCATCAGCTAGTCACTAACTTTGTCTGTCTGCTGTTTGGTGCTGGGCAGGTTGCGTACAGCGGGTTTCTTCAGAGCTTTTTGTGATGAAAGTGGCTTACTGTTGTGGCCAGAAACATTGCTGATGAGAGCTGTGAGAGTGAATAGTAAAGCTAAAAAGGTTGGAGAGAGCAAACAAAGACCTGAAACTTAGCTCAGATAGCACAGATGTTTCTCTGTGGTTTTGTCACCATTGATGAACCGTTTCACATACAAGTAGTCATGTGATCCGTTGTTAATATAAAAATACTGATTATAGCTGCTTTAATTACATCTGTCATTTTCAGACATGTTGTATATGCATGTCTGTTTACTCTGTTTATCACAATTGTGGAAAAACTCCACCATAAGGCTTGAACACAAAGCCTGACAGTAAACAAATCCGATGACTTCTTTCTTTCACTCTGTTCACTGATCACAACCAACTTGAAGCAATTTCATTTTACAAAGATTGTGCCGAATGTGGTTTGTTGTACACAACTACAGCCTGGCATCATGTTCCATTCTGTTGATTGTTTTGATGCAGGATGAGACCGTTGAAGCAAAACAGTCACTTGACTTTATGTAACACTATGGATGAAGGATAGCATATGCTATCCATTCCATGTTGTCTTCTAATGCTGGTTAATGAGTGAAAGCCCCTTAAATCACGCTCCTTAATCTCTACATCCTCAATGTTACACTTATTACATCTCCCTCTGAAGTCCTCAGACATCTTGAAGTCATAACAAAATAACCGATATTGCCTCCCGGATGTGAACATGAGGAGTCTCTCCCTTTTTCCAATTTCTAACTTTTTGTTTATCATTCATTTCACCATGGAAACCAATAGATGTTTACAAACAACTATTTGATCTGAGATATTCCATCAATTGAAAGTGAAGGCTTTTCATGCAATAATTATACAAAAAGCTGTAAAATGAATGACAGTAACAGGCAACCGATTTCCGCATGGTTTTTCACCAAATTCATCATCACATAAAATTTTACCACAGATTAAACCAAAAGGCTTTTCACACAAACAACTGAATGGATCATAACAAGAGCTGGGTGGCCAATGAAAACTCCCCGCTTCATGGATATAACTCTAGCTGAGACCTTGCGTGTGATTTGGTGCCAACTGACCCACGTTGGCAAAAGGCTGCTGATAAGATCTCAGGTTCGTGTTTGCACAGACTCCTTTGTAACTGTCTCACGCTGCTGCCTACAGCATTGCATGCAGGAGCCCATTTCAGATCAGGTCCGAGGGGACATGGCGCAGAGTGTTTTTTAATCAAATACACACTCCACTGCAGAGATAGTCATCTGTTATTAGCATGTAGCACGGTACATGGAATCAAAGGGTGGTGTGTAGGAGAGGGATATGAAACTGAGACTGTGGCGACGATGAGGGGTTCCCCTCCCTTCCTTTCTAATGCATTCCCCTTGTGCACTCGGTTATGTGGAACACCAATGCATATAAAAAAACACCATGCTGCCCTATAGCGAGTTACAGCCCCATATCTTGTGAGGCACGCTGGAAACATGGCATGAAAACACACTCAGAACGGTATAACAAAATGCTGGTGATTTCTCTGCATGATTAAGCGTGCTTCTTTAGGCTGCATGTTATCTGATAGAAGAGCACAGCTGTACTATATTTGCTGGGGCTGTGTTTTATCCCAAATGAATACACAATAGAGCCTGGTAGACTAGTAGACCAAAGACATTCAGTAATGCTCTTTAGATGTAGGCTCTAGAGTGAGACCCAATACATCTGAAGTATGTAGCTCTGGGTGGCGGGCATCTACCAAAACATACAGATCCACTGGCTGAAACAGGTGTGATAAGATGGGAATACACACGGATTGCGTTGTTTTTGCAAGTCTGTGTGATCATTATAGGTGTTAGTTACTGATCACTCCACCAAAACCATGCAGAAATAACGGCAGGTTACCGAAACACTGATGGTGTTGATGGCCTGTCAAGAAGAAAAGGGACGACATGTTCAGTTTTGCAGTTTTGAAAAGAAAATAGTGTTTCTTACCACGCTACCATTTCTGGGATTGTTTAAGTTTTCACTGACGCCTAACTTAAGATTCAGTGATAAATGTCTGATGGAATATATAATACAACCACATATCTGGTGTCATTGACGCTTTAATATCACTGACCTGGAAAGCATCTAGAAGCTTCCCATTGAAGTCGATGATGTCAGAGGAGCCTGTTGCGCCTTTTTCACCAGGATAACCCTGAGGCGGAGACAGGGAAACATGAATGAGAGATACACAAAGAACTGAAGATAATCATAACACAAGTGTTTCTGTTCAAACACATACCATGGGTCCCTGTTGTCCTTGCTCTCCTATTTCCCCTTTGTCTCCCTGTTTGATCACACATATGGCATATTATGGTCGAACTCTCTCAGACAATATATATTTTAAATGTTTTAAACAGTGGAGAAATAATGTTATAGCTCAGAAAAGCACCAAGTATTGATGTGTGTATTGTTTAAATGAAATTTCATATCGGTTTTCTACCTTCAATCCCGGGACTCCATCCATGCCTCTCTCTCCTTTTCCTCCCATACCGGACTCGCCCTGTTTTCACACACAGAACACCTTCAACACAATCCACGAAAAGACAGATACATTTAAATACTTTAATGAGTGACGCTCATCTGTACCTTCGGTCCTGGAGGTCCCTGTGGTCCCGGATTGCCGGACTCACCATCTTCTCCCTGTCAATACATAAAAGGCCACAAATGTCGAAAGTGCAAACCTTTGGTCACATGATGCTTCTGTAGCAAACAGCAGAATGTTACAGGACACTTGAGGAAAACAAGAAATGAGGAAATTGAGTTGCGTTAAGGTCAGATGTCTAGTAATGATCGTACCGGCTTCCCAGACAATCCGTGTGGCCCCTGAAGCAGAAATATAATTGTTTACCATAATTATCCAGAGAGAGAGAGAGAGAGAGAAATGATCATCACAGAATTATAATAGTTATTCATGAACAACAATAAGATCGCTCAAACTGGATTTGATCTGAACTCACATCAACGCCATCACGGCCTGGAAAACCCTGAGGAGGACAGAAGAGAAACTTAGTTACTCGACCGCGGATACATCTTTATTAAAGACTCACACCACTTTAGCCACTAGATGTCAGTGTTTAACAAGGCATGACCAGTGCATGGACTTTAGCAAGCACTTATTCTGAGCCGGAGTACTTAGCCGACAGACAAGTGACAAATAAAAACAAGATATGAATAGTTTCATATGCTATGGCCGTCAGATTTCAATCTAATTGAACTCCTATGGGAGATTTTGGGTGTTTTAGACAGCGCTGTCCACCAGCATCCTCAAAAAACTAAATGACAAAACAACAATAGCAATTATTAAAACCTTTTCCTTTGATGCGTCACCAATCTGTATTTTTTCAATTTGCAAGAGATGACTACGGAGCCCTGGGCAGAACTCGGTGTGTGATGATGAGCAATAACCCAACACAAACACTGAGAGAGTATTCCATGTCCACTTTTTGGCCTCTGTCCGTCGGTGGTTTGGTGGCTTGTTTAGGTGAACAGACCTATCGTGGCTGTTTGTGAGGGCCAGGTGGACGTGTGCTTGGAGCAGCTCAACATCTGCTATGAAGTCATCCATGGCAGAGACCACTTACTGGGATCTTGTGCAAGAGCCCTCCATCTCTCTCTCTCTCTCACACACACCCTGCTATCAAGTTGATGTGTTTACTTGATCACTCACTGCACTGCAATAAATGCATACCATAAATTGGAGGTTATAAGCCTTCCGCTCTGTCCTCATATTTTTGAATAATGTGCAGAAGCTACTTAGATGTGTCCCAGCTGGTTTTCTTCCTCCTGCTCTCTGCCAGCACATACACACTATCATCTTGTTCCTCTTTATTGCTATGTGTTCCTCTTTTATTTCCATCCTCAGTTGCTCCAGCAGCTTTTTAACCTCTTTTCTCACCACTCTTACCTCCTCCTCGTCTTTCCTGCACAGCAGCGGGAAACAAATCACCGTTGCAAATATTTTTTTAGGACTTTTTTTATGAGCGCAAAGGATGGATCAAGACCAGTTCAGATGTCAGATGCGTTTCCACATATGAACAATCCTAAATTTACTTTCAATGATTTCCTGAAGTTATGTTATTTATGGACACATCCACCACAGCAGTGTCACGTAGCCACATGTCAGGCAGAAACTGTCGCTGCAACTTTGTTTGAGAAGTCCTTCCGTTACTTTACACTTTAACGAATCAAACGATGATGGTTCAAGGACGCCCACACTGGCAGGCTCACTCACTTTCTCCTGCTCAGCCCACTCAGACATCTGCCCACAACATGGAGCTGCTCTTAGTGCCACTGTGCTTTGTTTTTGCTGTTTTAGTTTTGCAATGCCTTTAATCAACTTGAAGAATATTATAAATCGACTAGGTTACATGACGGCTCCCTCTCTTCGACCCGTCTGCTTTTAGTCATTTTCTGAACTGTGCTGGCTTTCTCTTTGGTCGGTTCTGTGTAATCTCTCAACTCACCCACAGTGACACCAACATTTTTCACTTGAATCCTACTGCTGCACTGTGCCAGTTGAGGGTAACACAGAATTCATTCCATCACTTGTTTAAACAACAATTATCTTCATAGCCTCTTTCTCTCTCTTCCATCCTACAACCACAGCTTTAAGCTGCCGCTGCATACAAACTAAACTCTGGGAAGCAGAAAGTTAATTTTGAGAAACATAAACTGCCTTAGGCGAGGAGCACAACTATTGTTTGGCGAGGCCGGCAAACTGCCCATGATCTCGCCACAGTGCCATATCTGTTTCAGGGGTGCACAGCGACACAGTCGTGGTATAGGAGGGTGGGAGAATGGGGGGCGTGTTGGGGAACTTTGTGGCTGCTGTCTTACACAAACCAGATGAGGCCAGGAGTAGAGTTGCTATTCTGGAAGCTTTTAGGTAAGCCACAGCCCACTGGCAAACCCGGGAGAATGGGGATTTGGGTTCACTGCAATTCACTGCATAGACCCTTACCCCCTTAATATATGTGTATAAATGCACATTCACTCACAGCATTCAACACACATATTTGCAGTCTGTCACAACCTTTGGGTTGAACCCTACCAGGTCAACACAATTGGGGTAACGGCAGTCCCTGATGACTGAGGTGTTTTACATGACTGCATTCTTTGTGGTGTGACCTCAGTTAGAGGGTGAGCAAAAGGGAGAGAATGATGAAGGAGGACGAGAATAACGGCAACAAAGTGTGGGTGTGTATGGGTGCATTGTTTCATGAAGTGGGTATACATTTGTCTCTTGTGATGCATGAGGAGAAGCTCTCACCGGCTCGCCAGCAGGGCCACGTGGCCCATCCTTGCCTGTGTTCCCAGGGGGGCCTCGGGGACCTGGGGGACCTGGAGGACCAGGAGGACCAGCAGGTCCAGCCTGGCCTTGGTCACCCTGATGAAAAAAAAAAAAAAGAATGAGGGAAAGGAATACAAAAATGTGTTTTATTTTATCCATGAAAAAGCAAAGCATTATTTCTTAATAGTTGTTAGTCTTGGATTATCTATAGTCTATGTTTGTCTGTATCAGCACAGGTTTAAACCCATTACTGCATTTCTTAAACCAATCAGAATTGTCAAGGCCAGGCCTAAACCTCTTTGGTCAACAACAAGTGACAATGCCACTTTGAGATATAGAAAACAGTTGCCTATTTACACATATAACTGATAGGGAGCAACATTCATTTGGAGCCATCTTCGTGTCCATCTAAGTCCAATATTCACCCTTCTTTTAGCTCTGTTTTTAGTTTCCACTAACTTTTGGGGAAAACCTGCTGTTTAGCTCCTCAATACTCCAGCAGATAGTTACTAACTTTGTCTATCTCTGGTTTTGTGCTGGGCATACGGTGGGTTTAAAGGGTTTTTCATAAATAACAGCTGAAACCGCCAAAAACAAAGCTAGAATGGTGCAATTCAATCAAAACAGTAAGCTTGTGGATCGTAAAATAACAAGACAATGAGCTAAAAGATGAGCTGATGAGAACTGAGGTTGATGGACCTCTGTGGGTTCATTACTATGAGTGACTCCATTTACAAATAGACATCTGATTCATTGTCAGTATAAAAATATTGATAGCCTTTAATACAATCAGTATAATAAATCATTTAGGCCTTTCTACATAGTTCAAAATCCTAATTAAACTTTTCCAGCATTAGTATGTATCTTATTAACTTAATTCGCTAGTCATCCCATGTAATAATAGATGGAGACTTAAAAAAGGGACACTTGGAGACTGGAGTTGGCCTATGGCAGCAGTCCTCATCTGGTGAGTCAGACTGATATTTAGTCACAAAGTCAACCCATGCTGACAAATGCACTCTCACACACAAGAAACCGTTAATTGAGGACAAAGTCATCTGTTGAATGAGGTGTTTCTTTTCTGATTATGCTTCAGGAAACAAAAATCAGAGTATCATCTGACTTCTATCAAAGACCCTTTCACGTCTTGTTTTGATGACTTCCACCCTCATGCTTAGGCCAAACAGAAACCATTAACGTCCTAGAAGTCCTGCTCACCACAGAAGGGGATATACTGTAGGCCCAGTGTTGTCTCAATAGTCACATGGTGACACTTCCTCTGCACTGTCTCATCTCTACGAACATGTGGTGCATTAGCATTTGCTTTGTTGCGGCAAGCAACATGGTACAGCAAGCCCTTTCAAGAAAATTATATTACCAAACCATCAAACAGAAGACTAAAACCTTACTTTCTTGTACTGATAATTATCATGTCTCTATTAAGCTAATAGGGCTTCAATGTAAATGTCACCAACAAAGCTTTTCTATTCTTCTTATAATGAGAAGCACACATTTCTGGAGGCTCTCTGAAATGTGTATGCCTCATCTTCCAAGATGTTTTGCTACATTTCTGGATGCTTTTGAACTTTTAAAAACAATTAAACAGAATAAGTCATATACAACTAAACAAGCCAGCACACGAAAAAAAACACAAAATCAATGAAATGCAACATGACTGAGAAAGTACGAAAGAAGGGGGATGCATTGCTAATCAGAACATGCATAAGAAAGTTAGTGAAAATGTTAAAAGTGCACACATGCACTAGTTGTGGTGTACCTTCAGAAAGCGTCTCTGAAAACTATTGGACTGCTCTCCAGTGAGAAAGCCATGGTCATATCTGGGAAAGACCATCTGAGATGCAAGAGGTGCAGCAGGGACAAGAAGTAGATATATAGGAGAAAAAGGAAAGAGTGGAAAAAGAGAGAGAGAGAGAGAGAGAGAGAGAGAGAGAGAGGGGTGGGGTGGGGTTGGGTGGGGGCGGGGGGGGGGGGCATGTTGAAGGACAAAAGAAAGGGAAAAGAGAAAGGGATAAATGAGTAAAGAAACCAGAAACCAATAGTTAATCAAGAGACTGCAGATGAGAATCCAACCAAGAGGGAAATAACTGCTGGGGGAAAAAACAGATGAGAGTTCAGCAGCCTCTGAAGCTGTAAGCCAAAAGAGAAAGCTCAAGGAGGGTGTTTTGCTCATTTGTCTGCAGCGATAGTGACAGATGAGCAGCCTGACGGAGAGCAGAGGCTGCTGGGAGGACTACGGGACAGTTCGCTTGGAGGAACAAACCTTGACGGTGAGAATCTGATTACTGTGCAGACCTGCATATGTGCCGTAGTTAGGAGGACCCTGAAGAGAGGAAGTGACAACGGGGAAGATGAATAACTTACTGTGGCATACCAATGGGGTTGAAAAGGCCATGACAAGATATACATTTGAGAATGAACATAAACACATCATCTGCAAATAGTGAAGCATATAGAGTTCCATTAAAACTGAGAAATACTGCTAAATCAAAACTAAGACCCAGTAACTGTCTCCTTTGTCCTTTCAGAAACTGTTTCCTGGGTTTCTTATTCAAACATGTATTTAGTTTTGTGTGTGCGTTTCATTTAATGTCTCCCCTCCGTCCCTTTGCAACCAAACCAAACAGAGGTGGCTTGGCTCTTTCCAGCCGACAGACAGTAACTGTAATGATGGTCTGTCAAGCTGAAAGAAGCAGAGTTTGTCTGCCGCCACAAAGTTCGGAGCACTGTGTTGCTTCTCTGGTTGAGTTCCCACCAAAAACACATTGAATGAAGGATGGAGAGAAGATCTAAGAGAGGAGGGAGGAAGAACAGCAGGGGGATAGTAGGGAGAGAAAGAGTTGAGATGCTCGTCCACTCGTGAGGTTCCCGTTAACAGGCTGCGGTGAGCGCTGGATAGCTGAGGTTTTTCTGACACCGTAGACCCCTCCTATTGCTCTCTTTGCCTACACACTCCTCTCTCCCCACTGTCACATTCACTCATTCCCACCGTTGCCACCATGGAGACCACATACTGCACACATATGCTCCTTAAACCTCTCATAAGAGAATGGGCTGTTTCACAGTGGGCTTCTCCTTTACCTTGTTCTCATCAGACCTCAGGCTGATACTAAGACAAACAGCCATTCAACCGCGGAGCCCCGAATAACCATGGTCTTTTTGTAGCTGCTCCAGGGGAGGCAAGAGGAAGCTTTGGCTGGGGATGAAACTCCCATCGTGGCTTGTCTTTCAACCAAGCTGCCAGACAAACTTAAACATGCATTCACAACATTCTGCATATGTTTTTGACATTATGGAGCCTGGGAAAAATGGCTACCATCTTTTTTGCCTTTCTATAAAAGTTGCTTTTGAGATGCAACACCACACATGGCCTTTTTTTTTTTTTTTTTTTACATGTTTTGGTGGTTCTATGACATCTGATTGTGTTTTAACACCCCTGTTGTCCCGTGTTGTAATCTGTTCTGGCACCAGATTCAGCCTGAGTGCACTGAACATGATGGATTGACAGGAAGTCACAGGTTGACATAGATTCATGGCTACTTCCTGTTTTCACACGTTTTCTCTCATCCTCTCGTAGAGTTCAGAGGTGAATCAGCGTACAATGTTGAGATCAGGGCAAAGTGATGACTGAGCTTATGTCCTGATGATGATGGTGGTACTCCCACTGCACCACCTTTTATCTGCAGTGATTCATAGCTGGTAAGAAAATCATGTTTTAAACATTCAAAGACCCAAAGCCATTCATTTGCTAACCTATCTTGTCATATCTATGAAAATGGACCCCCGATGCCAAACCTCATTCATAAATACAGTAGTTTTAGGAGCTGCACGGTGTGTTTTGAACCAAGTCTGTGTCTCTAAGCGAAACTCTGAGGTTTTTCGGGTGCATACTTATCCAACGAAATCCAAGCTCCAGAAGCCTCAGCCAAATGCAATATTTACTATTTGGAACTACTATAAGAACTATGTGATGCAGAATGCCAAAAAGATTTAATTCTTGCACAAACTAGCACCTCAAAATCTGAAGGGATAAACTGGGAAACCAAATGGCGTACGCCTCGATAGGAATCAGGAATTCCTGTTATATTTCTGAGCCGCATCATAAATATTGTTCTGCTTGGCAGCCCTGTCAAATTTACACTCGATTTGTGCTCTGCTATAAAACAATAGTCATTCAGTCTCATTCCAATACTTGTAACACACACTGTTATGCCAATATTGCAAGGCTCCAACTCTGGGAAGATTTATGACCACACATATATTTCATATTATTATTCTGAAGCTCATTTGAAGGATATTTTCTCAAGAATGTTAACAATAATAAAGACAAGCAGCAAGTGGCTTTTAAAGAGGTTTTTATAAACATTTTTATCTATTCTCATAATACAGGCCACTGCCAATATGCAAATTATTGGCTAATTTGCAGTTTTTGTCCCAAATAGATGGATTTTATATTAGTTTTTAGTCTGTGGCAGATAAAATTTTAATATATTACATATTTATATACAAGCTTCTGCAACACATCTGACTTTTTTTTCCCTATTCAGAAACTGCAACAACGGTTACTTTTATCAGTTGTCAATCATATATATCAATCATCCAAATTATTGCATTAAATTATCGATCAAGTGACTAATGATTTCTGTTCTACGTTATGTTTCTACGATTTAACATCGAAGGGAAAATGGAAGAAAATTACAGACAACAATCGTCCCCAAACAATGCATAAATTACCTCAGGAGCAATTTCTTTGCAAGTGAGGAAATGCGACCTTGACCTGATATTACACTCAAACATAATCAAACTAGAAAGACATCATTCAGGATTCTTGACTTCTTCAAAGAGTCAAAGCTACCAAGTAAAGCACAGGGGGCTTATTTTCAAACCACAGTGAATCAAACGGGAGATAATTACATGGATCTCATCGTGGGTGGATGATATCACATGAAAAGACAACACTGACAACATGGCCCAGATGCTGAGCTAGGTTACTCCGTAATATAAAGAAAACATAGTTTGGGTGAGACTAGATGGCAGCTGTGGCGCACCGTTCCAACCATTGGGTTTTGATGGTGACGTTTAAGTATTTCCATCGTTCTTTAATATCAGAATTTCTCAACTCTGGCTTTGGAGATGTGGGCAACTCAAACCTCATCACACGAGCCGGACTGCGTTGTTGATGCAGTTGCTGGGGAAGCAGCGCAGGGTAAACACACTTTCTTTTGAGTTATTAAAAGCCCAAGTGTTGAATGTTATGTGGGTAGAACACGATGTGACAAAACTTGTCATCAGATATGTTGTCACGTTTATCTGTTTGCACGTGCACAATGTCCCCCTAGCGTGACAACAGGGAAATGAAAAGTAGTTTTTCAGATGGTGTAAAAACTCTAGAATTTCCAATTTGTGACGGTCTGTTACTCTGTCTGGTCAGGGTTTGAATCTCACTCCTTCTCCTGAGAGCTGCATACATTCCCTGCGTTGGTGTAGGTTTCTTGCTGCAGTCCTAAGACACTGTCAGTTGCACGTACATGTGATAGAGAGCTGCAGATGTTGCTTTTGGTTACAGCCAGGTAAAGTACCTGCATTGTTAGAGCGGTATAATTTTTTTCATTTATATCTAAATGTGCATTTCCCCAAATGCCAAAATTTGTAAATGCTTGCTACAGCTTTAATTAGACATGAACTTCATGTTTAGTTCTTTCAAATTAAAATGTAAAGGAAATCACAGTGTCTCATGACCTTAAAGGCAGTGGAAATCAAAAAAGGAGACTGGCAAAAAAAGAAAGAAGACAAAAACTGTAAGGGAGGTACAAATGGAAGCTCATTTTTAAAATGCAAAGATTTGCTGTGGAAGAAAACACAATCAAAGGAAAGGCCTTTTCAGCCAGGTCAGCTAAAATTCACATAAAACAGTCATAACATCTCATTTTACCGTCTCAGGCAAAGACAGAAAACATGACTTACCCTCGCACCAACGTCGCCTTGGTCACCCTGGGAGAAAAACAGGAAAATAACAATTGTCAGCAGCTATTACCACTGTAAAAGCACACAGGCCTAGGCGTATAATAAAATACTGCTACTGTAGAGCAGCTGTGACAGAAAGGCTTAAAAACTAACGCTTGAATACGGGAAGGAAGTGCCTCAAAGGTCATCTGTACCCAAACCAGCTCAGGAAGTCAACATTTACCGCATAAATCATTTGATAGACCACAATCTGACGGGATGGGATGGAAGTAGGAGCGCACGTGCTGGGGATTGTTGGTTCACTGATGAGGATTTGGAGTGCATGTTCTCATCACAGAGCTACTAGCATGATTACATGAAGGGAGCCAATTTTCCAAACCCCAGCATCATCCGTCATTTGCAATTCCCGCTCATCCAACTGAATCCTGCTCCGGCAGATGCCGTTCGCTGCAGTTCTTGTGGCTGCGCTTATCTGGACAATTTTCGCTTGAGTGCAAAAACGTACACACACAAAGTAACCCGTCAGTGCGTACACAAACGACCACATGCACGAGCCTCGTCTGCCTGCTCCTTCAGCTCTTACGGTCACTTACATGATCTCAGGCTGGGCAGAGGTTCACAGAAAACATCTGGCTATCATCGAGCCCCGCGGAAGGCCTGTAAACCTGTTTAGTGCCTTGACGTGAGAATGTGCGGAGACATACGAGCTCCTACACAACTACATGTAATCTATGGCTCGTTTGATGGCCGCGCAGTGAAATCGTGAACGTGGGAGGGCTGCAGAGAACACCTGTGAGCTTGTGTGTGTGTAAGTGTGCGCGCGCCTGTATTTCTGAAGCTGTCCGCCTGTGAGAAATACATCCATGCAGTGCAATCATTGACTTGTCTGGCAGGGCAGTTGAAATATGAAATCCATATCGAAGCATACCTTTTCTCCCTTGGGTCCGGCTGGTCCCTGTAGGGAGGGAGGAGATAATCGGAGACAGTTGGTCAAGATAAATCATAAATCATATGAGCAGCATGCACAGTGCAGTACATCTTAAACTGGCTGCTAGCAGGGAGCATTCAATCAGATGGGGAGGCGAGGCAGTAATGCAGCTGTGTCATTGAGACTTCTCAATCACAAGTCACTTCTGTCTGAACATATTTCACATTACGAGTACCACATGACATGAGCTTGGAGCGAGCGTGCTTTTTAAGGCCTCTCTTTGTGAGATAAAAACTGTTTAGCTGAGAGATAAAACTGAACGGGGCAACATGTTCCTTTGTTCCTTCTTTCTTTCAGAGGGGAAGATGTTTTAGAAGTGGAATGCTGGAAACGCTAACTAAAAACACAGAGTCTAACCCAACAGGCCCATGCACTCACTTAAAGGCTGGTATGTGAGACGCTGACACAAAGTGACACTGTGTGTTGGGCCTTTGACATTGTTTCATGAACACCAGGCCCACAGACGAGCTGAACCCTGTCAGTTGGGCTGTGCCGTGCCCTCGTCCCTCTGTCTGCCTGACACAGTGGCACAAGGATCCCAAGCGTGGCGGCACCACATACCGCAGATTGACAGGGAGAACGACTGTCTCTGATCTCAGCCGCTGTCTCTCTAAAAGTGATTACAGTGAGCCGATCTTACCTCTCACAGCCCAGGGACTTTTCTCATAACCCTATTCTCTAATGTGTCTATTCTTTCCACTCTTCCTCATTCTGCTTTTATTCAGTCTCCAAATTTGCCTTGCAATGCGGTGTGAAGGCTCCCTCTCTAAATTGATCCCCATTTCCTCTTGTCTTCACTGTCTGGCAGACGTTTTGTCTGTACTGGAGCTCTAACTGTGTCCAGGAGTACGGAGCTGAAGAGGGGGGGTCTGGTGCAGAGGATGAGCAGCAGTTTGTTAATGTGACGATAACAAGCAGCAGCTTATCCCCTGCTCTGCTCTAACCTTCTGTTCAGGGAAAGAAGAAACGAAGGAGGAGGAAGAAGTGACCTGCAGGTAGTAGTAGTACTAGGTGTTTAATTTCATTGGGGATTTCAGCCTCTTTAATCTCCTGGTTCCCCTGGCAAATATAGTCAGACAAACATTGTTCAAATCAAGCTTCAACTTTGTTTTAAATTCTAGTCGAGATCTCAAAGTTTCTAAAGAGATCTAAAATGTTGAGCAACTAAATTTGGCAGTTTTCCTTTATTACAAATGTTTAGTTTTTGATGTCAGAGTTTTACCCTGGTTTTAATTACATCTGTAATGCTTTTGGAAGGAATGATATTTGTAAAATGTGAAATAACTTTGTGTCTATGTTTGCAAAAGTGAGCTATTCTAAGCAATTCTTCTATTATTCATGTCATTTTAGAAATGGGAAAACTGTTTTTATTGAGATAAAAGGTTAATTATTGACCTTGTTTTTATCTACATCCATCACACTGAATGAACTCGATCCACTGATGAAATTTAGTTTAGTTTATGGTTGTTGAACTAACTCTTCTCTTGTCTCTTTGTTCCTTTAAACTTGATTTATTCCTGTAGACTAGCCCTCTGACTCCCCTGGCCGTCATCCAACAACAAACTAAACTGCTTTCATCCTTTATTCTCTTGTTTTCATCTCACCGAGCGTCCCTTGTGTACTCAGGCGACTCTGGTCACGTGGTCTGTGTCACACCTGCTGGGGTTTTACGGCAGACGCTCGGCGATGGGGAGAGTCCTCTTTAAAGGACAGACTCAGCTTGAGGTCTCCTTTTGTAGGAAACAACAGCTTAATGGTGTTTGGAGAGGAGCTTTTCAAACAGCTCTCATTAAGCTGTGAGGGTTTACATTTCAGCAGATGACTCGTCCTTCTCGTGGGCAAAGGGGGGCTGTTAGAGAGGCTACTATAATGACTTTTTAAAGAGCTTCTGTGAGGTTATAAACTCTTTTCTCTCTCTCACTTTTCTCACTGGTGTGCCACCCATTCGCTCTGCTTCGCCTGTTTCCACGCTATACCTGGGTGTGTCCGGGGGCGCGGCGAGGTTTTAGGGGAAAAGTGATGGATGGGACTCAGAGGTGAAGTGCAAAGGGGATTTCAGCACCCGGTTCAGTTGAGCCATGGGTCCCCCGTGGCTGTGAGCCCTGGGATGACTTAAGAGGTGGAACAAGAAACAAGACGGCTACCATGTTTTTTTCACTCACTTGCAATGTTCCCTTAGGAACAGTAAAGATGATTGATGAAGTTTAGTAAACCATCACCTGTCTTACAGGCCACATACCCACCTGGATTTTCAGAAATTCTTTGAGAATTAAATGCTTCAGTGTAATTGATATGCGTTATTAGAAAACTAAAACAAGACAAGGTGTGTGGTGGTGTACCTGGCTTCCCTTGGGACCTGGAAAACCCTGAGAGGAGAAACACAGAGTTAAAATCAAACTATTGTCAGTCACTTGAAGCAAGTTTTACACATTTCATCATAGGAATACTCACTGGTTTCCCATCCAAGCCAAGAGGACCCTGTTGGAGGACAGATGAAGAGAAATTAAAAGACAAAAGAGAGCGACAAAGAACCATTAATTGAATAGTTTGCCATTTTGGGAAATATAATTATTCACTTTCTTGCCATGAAATAGATGAGCTTGATACCACTCTCAAGTCATATGAACTAGAGCCAAGAAACAGTTAGCTGAGCTAATCACTGAGACAGAAAAAGAAACAATCTACATAACCCCAATAAAACCACCACTTATCATTTTTACTCTTCAGCTTTTGCACGTATTAAACAGAGGAAATATAATGTGTTGATTAGTAACCTTTTTACAGACATCAGACTGGTATCAACCTTCTCATCTTACTCTCAGCAAAACAGTGAACACATTTATTTCCAAAAATGTCTATTAGTCTGAGCGAAGAACATGATTAAGACGCAAAATGACACAATTTGTTGTAAATCCACTGTCAACACTGTCTCATCGCCTCCAAAGTATCATAAACAGGCTTTTATTTATTAGTATTGTTATAAAGTCTGAGTCTCATCTCCATATATCTAAACAATGTAAGTGATCTGAAGTTAGGAAAAACAGTTAAATGGATTTGGCAAGACAAACATTTCAAGGGAGGATAGTGGAAAGCGCGCTTGTAAACGACGGAGAGAAAACAGCTGCAAATATTTGATGAAAAAGTAGGAGAATGAAGAACTTTTTATACAAATGTTCTATGTATATACTGCCCCATTTAACTGTGTGTGTGTGTGTGTGTGTGTGTGTGTGTGTGTGTGTGTGTGTGTTTGTGTATGCACAAGCGAGACTCAAATAATAAGATGTTTCCAGGTGGTTTGTAATTATTCTAAGATTTAGAGTGTGGTGTCCAACATAATAGACTCTGGGTGGATTTGGTCCCGCTGTAATAATCTCTCACACAACCCCACATCTACCGCATCTCTGTGTGTTTGTGGTGATGAGATAATCCAGCAGGCAGTTAAGTACGTTTAAAGTCCCCATCCAACCTCACCCAAGTGCTGAAACAGCAGTTGGATTTGTCCACTTTGTTTACCTCTATAAAAACAGTCGAGCAGTCATTGAACCTCCTCTGCAAAGCAACACTTAGTTCAAAGGCACAAACCTTTAGATCCCTATTTAAACATAAAGGAACAGTTTGATCAAACTTTCCTAAAACACTTAAATGTGATATACGTAGTAAAGGCTAATGTTGACTTCCTCCTTAATAGCCGCACTCAAAGTTAAGCTAACAGTTTTTACAGGACCCCTTGAGTCATGTTGCACAACCCTGGTGGCTCTGCAGACTGGAAACCATCATCAACAATTGTCATCTCTGTCCTTGGATGGTTTTCATTAATTGGGCTTTTCTCTTCCTCTCCCTGTTTCACTGGCCCCGTGGGTGCTATCCGGCCTGAGGTCTTGTCGTGAAAACCTACCACAGTGTCATCGCTGCCTGCTTTGATGGATGGACAGTGGGCACATAAGGATGGAGGGAAGAGGAGAAGCAGCAAGAAGGCAATGATACTTTGGAGCTTCTCTCATTAATAGTTCATGTGATCGTTTGCTGCCCCTCTTTAGTCTTGTAATGTGACGGCTATGGCTATAAACTCTCTTCAAAAAACGTAACTGGCTCGTCTGTATAAAAGAGGGTTATAAGAAGTTCAGCAAAACGCCTTTGAGGCTCCTGATGTCTTTTTGATATAGGGCCCCATGTGAGATCAGCAGTAGGTGGCTGAGGTGGAGGTGGAACAAATGACTGGTACCAATTGGATGGCAATAATTTCACCCTGACTGTCTAAATTTGAGAGGAGTATGAAGCGTAAGGATGTAATGGTGGATGCTACATGCAGAACAGAACAGGTTGTAGTTTCACCACTCTATTAAATGCAGCACGCTGTGTTCATCATGTCAGGCATGCAGGTGTGAGAATTTGAATTAGCCTACAAATGTCACAGTGAGTTTTCCCAGGTATGTCTCTGGATCTAAGCATGTGCGTGTGTTTGTATGCAGTGATATCTCTGCATCTGGCAGCGTTTAGAAGGGCCCGGCTCCTTCAAGACTCGTCAGGATGAGTAGACGAGGAGAATACGGTGAGGTCACCGGCTGCTGCAAAGTCTGAACCGGAGCAAAAACAGATTTATGGCTGCTAACAAGCCACACAGTGGCCTGTGAACAGAAGGTACTATAGCTGTGTGTGTCTGTGTGCAAGAGAGGGTTTTTTGTCTCAACAGTAGGATCCTGTATCTAATGCCTGGCAGCTGACAGTTTGCATCCTACAGCGGTATATAGTAGATACTGTAACTTCTATGACCGTACTTACTTTACAGGTATTCAATATATGGAAGAAAATAAGACCCAGAATTAGCTACCTGGAAGCTCTTCCATGACTGATTAGATGAGATACTTTAAAATATATGAGACTTACTCAAATCAGCAACAGAGGTTTGTACCACACTGTGTGGTAGTGTGGTACAAACCTACAGTATACACAATAGTCTAAGAGGTGGGAAATAGAGCTGGAATTCAAATAAAAATAGAACAGGCCGAAACCAAAAAAGCCACTCGTAAAATATCTCAGTCTAAAACAACAAATGGATCAGGTCACAGAATAAAAGGAAGGATAGAGGAACATAGAAGAAGAAAAAAAAGAAAAAAGTTGAGAAAAAGTGAAAAGAATAGGCCTGAGATTACCACCAAAACCTCAAGTGAATGTGGGGGAAAATGAAGACCCCTGTTTTCATGTACATGGGGCTCTTTATGTGTCTTTCTAGTCTACATCGCCATCTTGTCCTGCAGCGTCCCTCAGTAGATACAAAATAAAAAAGTTTTGACTCAGCATTCCCACCAATTAGATGGCTTTTAAACACATTTCTGGAAAATAACTTGGCCTGCAGGGGGGCATATGTCTGGGTCTATGTTTGTGTATGTGTGTGTGCATGCTCATACATGTGTGTGTCTTAATCCCAATGAAACATGGCGAGGGGTGTCTCTGCTGTCTTTATTGTACTCCCTATGGTGCAGACTGGTAATTATCCAGCACGGTGTAGTTGCTGAGGATGCTGCTTGAAAACTTGGTGTCTGCACATCAGAGCAGACGTCTCAGCTAGAAACACATATGGTAATGTGTCGCACACATTAGACTCAATGAGCTTAATTACGTGCCATCAAAATTAAAGAAGATGGTGAGAGCGAGAGAACCCTTTCCACTCCCCTGGTTCTACTTTCCTCCTTTGATGCCATTATCTTCTCCTCTCTCGCAGTGGTCCACCAACCCTCTGGTGAATATCTTTCAGTCCCTCCTCTCTTTTTACTTTCATGTTGCCACAGGGATAGAGCTCCACTCTAAGTCAGGGCTAACAGAATTTGTGAGACATGACATTTGGTTCTTCTGCATCCAGAACCAAAGAGCAGAATAAAGCAAACCAGAGTGCTGTGTGTTTGGGACAGAACATTACTGACATGTTGTCGGGTGACTGTCTGGCTTTAATCTGCACTCAGCGGCCTGGAAGGCTGAACAATAGAGGCCTTGGCCTGTTTCTGCTGAGTGAGGGCCGCTGTCTGTCACAGACTGGCACTTTTGTATAAACACGCTAGTGGCTGGACATTCAAATGAGAATCAACTGGTGTGTGTTTACCCTTCTGCCCTGTCCTGTCAGCCTGCTTGACTTTGATTGTTTGACAGTGGGACGGCTCTTTTCTGAAACTCTAACCCCTCGCCTGTGATTTATGAGAGGAAGAAGTGACAGGGGTTACATGAGGAGAAAAAACATACATCAGCACGCACAAACACACACACACTTATGGCGTTACGCTTGAGATACACACAGACCGCATGTCATTAACACTGTTTATCACATAACTAATGTTTCAATGGAAGTGGACTGCTGCATGCATTAGTCTCATGAACCCAACAACTGCTAGACATGTGTATGCTGCCTGAATGAGGTGCAGAACATGCACACTCACACACTGGTAAACATGCACACGATTATGCACATAGCTTTCATGACAATATTCAGATCTTTTACTCAAGTAAATAGTAGTAATCCTACAGTATGGAAATACTCTTGGTCATGCAATCACAATTTTTACTTCTAAGTAAAAGTACCAAAAGTAAACACTCAACATAATATGATACCACTGGATAATAATAATTATTGATGCATTGATGTGTCCATAATTTTAATGATGCAGCTGTTTACTTTATATAAATTAATTTATATACTGCTGGATAGTAGGGATTAATTAAATCTTTATAATGACACATCATAATTATTTATTGATTTGATTTTCTATCATAAATCTCATTCTGCAAAATAACTCAAGTTGTAAAATAACTGTAGTGGAGGAAAAAGTACAGTATTTGCTTCTCAAATGCAGTACAAAGTAGCAGAAAATGGAAATACTCAAGTAATGTACAAGTACCTAAAAATGTGCACAGCACTTGAGTAAATGTACTTCGTTACTTTTCACCACTGCTGTTATGTTTGTGCTGCTGAATTATGTGTTAATGTGTACAGCATGTCAATGCAAGAGTGATAGCGAGGAAAAAGTGCTGGAAAGTGATCTCACTGTTTGTTTTAACAATGAGAAAATAAAGAATACAAGTTACTGGCACAATACAAGTAAGCACAGCGCTGCCCTCCGAAAACTGACTTGACTCATTTGTGTTGATGTGCGCATGAACTCTTCATGTGAGCAGTCCATGTGAGAGAGGTTATTGGTGTGAAAACATATCACACACAGACCACTGACCACTTACACACTTCTGGCATTTGTTTCAGAGATCTACTTGAACTATGGGTGGTTGGGTGGCGTTCAGTCACATCTGCACATATGGACACAGACACACAAACACTGCTACCCAACTGGAAGAATGTCCCTCTTTAAGCTTTAGTGTTTGAAACTTGATAATCTCTGCTGCTAAAATTAAATAATGGACTGTCCATGTTTATTGCCATTATAATTAATCTACTGTTTTTTCACTGTAACTTCATACAGCTTCTTCAGTCGTCATACCCACAACTAGGCATCATAGCCTCTTACACTTATATAAGGACTATGCAGATTGATTTCATTATGGTGACTAGACGTGGAAGGATTACCCAGATTATACACCGCACATGACATAATTTAAATAAGCAGATGTTTTAAAGTTAAAAACAGCATGTGCAACAACTTTGGGATTTGTAATAAAGAGAGTGACAACGACACATAGAGTCACAGGCAAACAAACACAAATGTGCACACACGTCTCTGTGCGCTCGGCCCACCTGTGTGTAATTAGCAGCAGGCATTTCCCGTCAGGAGGGCCGAGCAGTGCCAGGCAGACTGGGAATCTGACTGGGAGCGAGCCCCATGGGTAATGAACTTCCCAAAATTCCCAGTGAGACAACGACACAATCAACAAGACGCCGTGGAACACAACACCGGGGGTCACACGATAGCGGGACAGAGTGTCTCACTGGACATGTAACACGCTTACACTTGGAGCCTGCACATGCTAATGTTTCATGTGAACTGCACACCATGCAGACGTCCAGTCCCGAGGAGTCCATCTGCTCATGCAACCCGAGCTCTTGAATGATGAGGGTGTATCTGTATCGGATGATGAAAATTTTGACGATGGCTACACCACAAATCAGCAGCAGAGCCATGAGCAGCATGTGGAGAAAGTCAGGAGTCTAACCGGCCACAAGAGGCCGCTGTATCTCTGGATAACACAAGAACTGAATCTCAGTCCACAGTATGCATCACTGGTGGAAATCCAGTGGTGAAAGAAGTAGTCACATATTTTACTTCTGTAAAAGTAGCAACACTACAGTGTAAAACTACTCGGTTACAAGTGAAAGTCCTGCACTTAAGTATCAGGATGCATTTCAGAGTATATGTATATATTACATCTCTGGATTGCAGTTATTGATGCATTACATCACATTAATGTTGCAGCTGGTGAAGGTGAAACTAATTTTAATTACTTTATATACTGCTGTCTACCTGTCCTTTGAAAATATTTGCTACTTCATTAGTTGATATCTTTAAATCATCAAAGTAAATGGAGACTAAAGCTATCAAATAAATATATTGGAGTTAAAGTACAATATTTTCCTTTGAAATGTGGGGAAGTGGAAGTATAAAGTAATATAAAGTGGAAATACTCAAGTAAAGGTACAAGTATCTCAAAATGATACTTAAGTACAGTACCTCAGTTAAGTTACATTCCACCACTGTGGAAAACAGTGGTCTGCTTTGCATTCAGAAGCCATGGATGTTCATAGTTATTGATTTTGTTTTCATGTATTATCGGTCTATGGCTTTTATGATTCTCTCCTGATTTCTATGTATTCATATTTTTTTTTTTATCTCTCAGGGCATGTGTAATATCTTACATATTTTTTTCTACTGTGTCTTTGGTGTACCAGTGTTGTCTTTTTGTCTATATATTGCTGTGTGCAACACTATCGTCCAAGCAAAATCCCTTAGGGGCAATATGGTGCATCTTCTCTTAAATTGTTCAAACAGTGAACCCATTTAAAAGCTGACAGCCATAATTTGTGCTTTGTGGATGAATGTTTTACATTTTTATTGGTATGGTCAACACTTCTGTGGTTTACAGATGACATCTTCATAAGATCTGTATTTATGTTTACTGCTCTTTACTCATTGTCACACGTGCTAAAATATGTTTTATGACACTTTTTTATGCCTTGAATCAGTAAGTTGAGATGTTTCAAATTGCATGTGGAAAATAAAAGACTATAGACTAAGTCTATGTGTCTGTTTGTGCTTAAATATAACTGTATTGTGTTTAAATAAAACTGTATTTGAGTCACTTATCAGTCATGGGGCAGGATGCATCATCAGTGAGGAGCAAACGTTGAAGGAAGCATGAAGAGGCGAGGAAACAAGCGACGATTCGAGTAAATGTAATTTCTTCAAAAAGTGCAGAAACAGAAAAAGGCCAAATGAAGCTGCAGGGAAATTTGTGATTAATCCAGAGAAAAAAAAGGAAGGGAAATAGAGATGTGATTGGGTGAATTGAAAAGTGACAGGATGAATAACAAATCAAATTTACCGGGTATCCATCCCGTCCAGCCTTGCCCTGGTGAGGTTAGAGATTAAAGCATGAAGCATCGAGACAGGTTAGAACAGAAACCAACAGCTGTATATATAAATACACTAATCCAGGTCACAAGACCTGGTACACTTCACTCTAAAGTATTAAATGGTAAACAGGATCATGGTTCAGTTTTGACTGGTTTGTACAAAGACTTTATGAAAGAACTAAATGACTCAATATAAATTTGAAGCTGGAATTTAAGGGAGATTGAGTGCAAGCTTAATTTCATAGTACAGTATGTTTACAGTGCAACTTTTAAACTTTTTGGCTCCTCTTTACAGCTGCTTACAAACATGAGCACATATTGGATTTTTGTATGATTGTGTGGTTAGAAAACAAATTGCCATCTACCCTGTTTTCGAGTTATTTTTGGCGGATTCAAGTCAATAAACTTGAATCAAACAAATTGTTATGACAGATTGTTACTTTGTGGATTAACGGGTGACTCCGCATTACCACACCTTCTCTTCGCCTTTATGTGCTGGAGGGTAGATTTTGGGCGTGTTCAAGAAGATAAATAATAAATTGTTTAGTGTAACACAGCTGTACAGACAATTCTCTCAATCTCTCAATGTATAAGGAGCAACTTATATGCATATCAGTCCTGTGCCATATGTGACCAAAACAAATTCAAATAAATAAAATAAAATCAGAAAAGGGTCACTTTTCCCAGACAGGTAACGGCATTACATTTTAAAATGAAGACATTTCAAACCTGAAGGCAGCAACACTCTCCAGTTGGTACAAGTTTTTGTGTATGTGTGTGTTTTATCTGCTGTGTGTGTGAGAGACTGTCAGCAGGAGTTATAGTCCCACAGAGGAGAATACGTCGCTGCTAATAAGTCACCACTCCCAAACCATCACCATGAAACACACACACACACACACACACACACACACATGCACACACCCATTACTCCCTAGGTGGTCCATTTGTTGCCGCACTTTGTGGATGCACATGTGTGAGTGTGTCTGTGACCGTTTGTGTGTCCGTGTGTTCATGTTTTACTGCTGTGAATGAAAAACCATAGTTTGCATACTAAAGGATAGAATGTATACTAGTGTGTGTATGTGAGTGTGAAAGTAGTGTAACTCTAGCAGCTCTATGTTCAATAACTCATTAGTTGATTTTAATACTACCTGGATGAGATGAAATTGTACTTACAGGCAGTCCTGCAACACAAAAAGAGAAATCAGGGATTAGTAAATAAATTCTCTACATCTGACACACGAAGCACAGCATGTGAGACTTATAGTAACCTTTGGTTTGTACAGCAATCAATTCCTCGGAAAAGTGGTGAACAACAAAAAAACTGCGAAGGCAATGTGGTTTGTTAGATGATGACTGTAATTAACCACCTAAATATGGTACAGAACAAGCTCATTAGAGCTGCTGCCAATGGAGTTTGTGGTGAACCCGTTATGATAAACAGACTTCTGGATAATGGGCCATGTTTTGCATTAGGACATGAAGTCATGTCAAGACTTTGTTTCCTAAGAAGATATGGGCGTACCAGATGGAGGACAAACAGGCAGTGAAAAGGTCGGGGGTATGCTGGCAAAGTGTGCGTCCCTTTAAAGTATAAAAAAAGATGTCTCCGAGATTTCTCCGGGGCAGTCTTTCAGATCTGATTGAAATTCTCTGATGTTGATCCTCAGCAGCAAAATGTACATTCTGCTTTTCTTACTTAGCCTAACCAAAAACAACAGTAATGATCAAAAGACTCCACTCGTTCTTAGTGGTCTTAATGGAATATTCTTATAAAAAACACATTCTTAAAAGTCCAGGGCCGAGGGCACTAAAACCACCGAAACCCCTACAAAGTGAATATATAATTTTGACATTAAAATATTCTGTATTAGTGATTGGTTCATGTGTATCTGATCTAAATTCTAAACCAATCATGATGCTGATTGTTAACACAATTACAGTCCATGGCACAATTTGGAGCTATGCCACCACTGCAGTCCTGGTACAACACAGCTCATCAGCATGGATGCAACACCAAACATCTACATAAACTCAGCAAGATTGAAAACAGACCACCTCTGGGGGAAAGTGGGCTATTTGTGGTGTTTTGTTAATATTTAAACATATAAAAAGCCGCGCTAACGTGACCAGAATATATGTGAGGCTTGAAGTTTGCTGATTGATTCAAGGGAAAAGCAATTTTTGGGATAAGAGTAGTAGAAAGAGGCATGAAAAAATTAAGGTGGTTGGGGCGAGACGTGAAAGGGAAAGAAGAGAGAGGTGTTGAGGTTTATGAGGCATGAAGACCAAGTCAATCAAACGTAGCTGCGTCTAGACGCCGGGACAAGGACCCCATGGGCCGGACTGTTAGGTAAACAAATGCACACTAGTTTGGAGAGCCGCAGTGAGACCGGCTTTAACCACTGAACTTGAGACAGGTGTGTGTGAGTGAGGAGACTTATGAGAAAGAAAGAGGCAGGGAATGAGAGAGAGAGAGAGAGGTAAACAGAGGAGAAACCATCCTGAAGAATAAATTAGTGAGGGTCGATGCAGGAGACAAGGCGACAGACGCTTAACTGTCTCTGTCTGCTCTCTTTCCTGTTATTCAGGTTTGTGTTTCTGTTTTTTTTTCTCCACTTTGATTTGTTATTCTGAGAGAAAGGGAAAAACCTCGTCTGGTCTTGTAAAAAGTCGTCCCAAAGTCATCAGCAAGAGGATGGCGCAACAGCCGCTCGGTGCCACCTACCCCCGCATAATATAACCCAGGCTGCAACGTGAGGACGCAGAAGTAAACAGCAAGAGACATGATCTAAACAGAACCACACATTCAAATGCAGACCATCCTGTGATAAATAACGAGCAGCCTATGGGTGTCCCATTTTGGGAGAAACCTCAAGGGCATGCCTTCCCGTAATAATAATAATCCTCGAAAAAACACACGACCCTGATTAAAATACAGCATTGTATTTGTCCTGGTGATCGCCTGATAGAAATACACACACACACCTCAGAGGGATTTCTGTTGATTAAGAGGTTGAATAATTAAGAGGATATGGGGAGTTAAAGGAGAAGTCTGGTGATATCCTGTATTTTTCTTACTGTCAAGAAATCTCATGAAAATACCAAAGCCAACTACCATTTTTGTCTAAAAATCCTCATATAGCCACAATGTTGCACTTGGGTCAACCCTACATAAAAAACTACAGTGCCAGGCTGTTTTAGGAAATTACTGAGCCTTTTTTGAAAAGGAACTATCTATTTGTGGTCTGTATTTAAAGATGTATGTCTTCAGTAGGACTCAATCCTGATTGGCACTAAGAGCCACAGCCACAATCTTGGTGTAAGTAAGTTAAGGCTGAGTTTTCACTTAGTCAACATCTTTACAGGAACAGATCTCATCTACGAAATATCCACAACAATGAATCACAACCAGACTGGAAGTGTTCCCACCTGACACATATCCTGCAGAATAACTACAGTCCTGCAGGTTTTGATAAAATCGTCTAACAGTGTTGTACCACAATTTGGTGGAGTCATCATTTAAAATGAGGGTGACTCAAACTCAAAGAACATCCGCATCTGTCACGACGACCTTTTGAGTAACAGGAGTTATGTCTTTGTCTCATCGGTTCCTCGATGAGTGTTTTGTGGTCTGGGAGGAAAGACAAAGCAACAGAATAATGGCGGGGTAGTGATGTTGGCAAGGGAGAATCTCATTAGGCCCGCACTACTGCAGCTGCTACCGCTCAGCGAGAACGACTGACATCTGGGCAAAGTTAGTGCAACCACATGGCCGAGGTTAGCGCTATGTCGGCGCAAATAGGGAGGGACAGGGAGAAGGGCCAACTGTAGCCCATCATCCCATCGGCCTGACTCGTGGGTCACTGCTTTTACCAGCCCTCGAACTTATCCAGTCACCCAGGAAAAGCGAGAGAAGGAGCAAGTGAGACGAAGAGTCTTCCAGGAAAACAGAGAAAAGGAGATATAAACAAACAAAGCAGGTGGCGAGCGTCACTTACCAGGTTCCCCTCTTCTTCCCATCCTTCCACGCTTTCCTGGAGGCCCTGTGAAAACACACAGACAGAGCAGTAAATCCCCCAAATCAGCACTGCGCGGATGAGTAGAGAACAAGCGAGCATCACTTGCTGTTTCACTGCTGGTGGTCATGTGTTGCCTGGCATTAACTTTGTGTGAGCTGGCACTATGTACTGAAATATCTGTGCTTAAGTGACGGAAGGAAAGATTCGGATGCTAGCAACAAAAACAAAGTGACAACAAAGATCCCGTCACACTCAGAACCAAATGAACGGACTGAACCGAACGACCTGGACCTTCAGGCGTATTTAAGACTGATGCACATTCTGGATGAACATCGGGTCCATCAGACTCATTCCTCTCTGCCTCTGACCCTGCAGTGATGCAGCTGGTACCATAACCTTTCCGCTAAAAAGATGTCTGGTGTTGATGGAGAAGTCTGGTAAAGTTGTGAAAAATAGCAGAAGGCCTGAAGTGAAACCAGGAGATGATGTGGCCGGAGTCTGAGTCTCAGACCTCATGCTGCTACAAGGCCATGAATCATTTCTACACTGCCACAGCTCTGTGTCAGTGTCTGACTGGTCAGTTAACAGAAGTATTGTTTTAAGAGATGGTACAACTGACGAAACCCTCCCCCGACCCCCCCAAATCACAGGTTTCTGCTCAGGCTCAGAAAGATTGTCCACTGCTCCCCTTTAGGTTAACAACTGGAACGAGGCACGGCAGGGCAAGCTTTGGATTTCTCCACGTTGAAGCTGTGTGCATGGTGCTGTTGTAAGAGGGATACTTTGGAGCGTCATCATGTCTTTTTCAGCATTTCTTATCTTATAACCATTGACCATCACATTGATTTGTGTTGCTCGTCCATGTTTATGTTTTCATGCATCTTAACAGTCAGAATGAAACAACTCTTGAATTTTCCCTTCTCATGGTGCTCCTGCTGTATGTAGAAAATTCAGATCTGTCATTTCTTTATCTTCTTCATGGATCATAAGGTTGTAATATTGACTTTTTGCCTGGGACTTAACTCTTTAACTTAATTTTATTTGGCATGATATCCTTTAAGATAGCTAAAGTCATTTCAGATAGCAAAATCTACGGATGCCTGCCAGAATTAAGCAGCTTGCTTTTGTCAACCTTTGAGTGAAATGCGAGGAAGAAAAAGACCCATTGTTTTAAAACAATTAAAATGATTTGGGTGCCACCATAGTCATTGTAAAATGCATGTGAGGCATGAAAGCTTGAGAGGTAAAACAACAGTAATTAAAAATTCTCCTGAAACCCTCCTGTAGGTAGTAACACCTTACTTCTTCTATTTCTTTCCATGTGCCCCCTCCCATACTCATATAACTCACTGAAATAGGAACCATACTGGGTACTGTTCCTGATCTTAAATGGTTGTGGCTGCAGACATGTTTTCCCTATTGTCATTATTGGAGTTGTTGTAGCGGCCTAATCACTTCCTGACTCTGCCAACTCTTTCAAAGAGAGCTCAATCATGCTCCTCCACCTCCCTCTACCGTTCACCTCTCCCTCTTTCATCCTTCTTTCCCTCCTTTATGCAGCAGCAATACGCTATCAATTACTTTGGAATTGAAGGATTTAAGAAATACCATAAAAAAAAGAGTGAACTGCTGCCGGTGTGGAGTTGAAGATTGGCCCAGGCCACAGTGCACCACTGAACCAGATTTTCACCTTAGTACTGTTTCTTCTTGTTCTTTATCTGATTCAGTTTGCCGTTTGTAGCTGCTGCCAGACTTTGTTGGCAACAAGAAGAAACAATTCAAAATGTAACAATGGAGAATGAGTACAGCTGTGCATGTACTGACTCTCATTTAAAATGTATGTTTGAACAATTTTAATCATTTAACACCTCTACACCTTCAAACCTCAGACACAGACGCCAGCTAACATACAGACACTCTGCCAGCCGCAGCATTTATATTAATAGTCTGCATATCCCATAGTGGGCTCTACTTCCTCACATTCAGCCCCCGCAGCCATAAACGGCAGCCCGGAGCTGTTCGACTGGGGGCCGAGGCCTCTGCAGAGAGGGCCAGAGCATTTCTCCAGGGCTGGAGGAGAGGGGAGGGAGATGGGGAGGACAAGATGGAAGAGGGGGGAGAGGAATGTGTAAGAGGGGCGGGATAGGGAGAAAAGACAGTGGGGATAGAAAAATGAAACTGCAGGGACAGAGAAGGAGGTATACTGCAGTTAAAAATGACAGGAGGCTCCAGGACGAAAAATGGTGGAGACACAAAAAAAGATGAAGGGAGTCAGTGAGAATGGATGGATGGCTTCACAATCCCTTAAAAGCCCGTGTACAACATGGTCGTTGGCCATTTAAAGTCCCACCTCAAGCAGGGATATGCATTATAAGATATGGGTCACGGGGGGCCATGCCTGCTGCAACTTTATTTGAGACATAAAAGGCAGCGGTTGGCCTGTTGACAGGTCGGTCGCCAAACGCTGGAGGAGCGGGCGTCAGAGTGACTGAAACGTGGGAGCGGGATTGGTCCTGAGTGGAGGTGGGCGATGACAAGCTGATGTAGGACTGGACTGACTGGAGGAATTAATGTGAAAAACAGCAGCACTGGAGAGCAGAACGTATGTGTGTGTGTGTGTACATGTTTACATATGTGGAAGTAGTTCAGATTCCTATTTCAGGAGAGAGCAGAGAACCCATACCCACTGAGATACAGACAAACAAACACACCAACACATAAACGTGCAGACACATGACGTGACTTAGGTGTCAGTCTTGACCTCCTGAAGGCTACGTTGTGGCATACCGGGGTCAGAAAATGTCACACAAGCACACATAAATAGAAAGAGTGTGCAAGTTAGAGAGAGTAAGAGACAGTCTGGTGGATCATGTTTTACTTGGCACAGTATTGTGCTTCATCATCATTTGACTTCCTTTCTCTTCTTCTCTTAGAGGTCAAAGGTTATCAATGTCAAAAGAAGGTTGCACACCTCAAAGACAAAGACAAAGCTCCATTTTTCTAGGCGATATGTTGGTTTACAATATGTAAAGCAGATGGGAGGATGTCAAAGGAGCAGACAGAGAGTTAACAGATGCACAAAAAAAGTGTGTTGCAAAGATGGGAGGAAAACTGCTGAAGGAGGAGGTCGTTCTTCACTCTTAGAGGTGTTGAAAAACTCCAAAACAAAGAAAGATGGACCTCCACAAAGACAGTTAGGAAAGAAAACTACATCCTGTGCATACAATAGATCTCTTTGAGGGACACGCAAACAGTGCTGAACTCATGCACGCTCACTTCACGCATGTTGTGAAGAGTTCCCCGGAAACAGAGTGAGAAGACACACACACACACACACACACACACACACACACACACACACACACACACACACACACACACACACACACACACACACACACACACACAAAAATGCGTTTGAACTTGTGGATGGCTGCTTGCACTTGTTCGCCTGAAGTGCTGTATCTCAAGCTAACCCTAAACTTCTCTGTATTTGGGAAAACATGCGGTCAAAAGTTGGACTGGGAGCCAGCTAGCAGGCCAACCGTCCCCTCAGGACTATAAGTGTGTTTATGTGTGTGTGAAAATGTCAAATACCTGAGACTGAGAGAAACAAACATCTGGATCTCTGCCTAGAGTCCTTTGTTAGTCTTTACATGGGCTGTTCTAGGCAGCGACTGGAGAATGACACATACTTTACATCACAGTCCTGTATGAGCTCACACACACAAACAGAGAGATGCACATAAACACAGATTCCCATAGGGATTCACTTGCTGCATATACTAAGACATATTAAACCTTTCTGCTGACAAGTGCAATCAACCTGAGCATGTTTTAAAACAATTTCAACATCAGCCCTTTCCCTGGTGGCAAGTGTCTGTAATGCTAAAATCAGCATCCACAAACTCCCTCTCTATAAACATTTAGAGCAACAGTTTCCCCAGTAAAAGTTACCAAATGCATGTCAATATGCTCCCTACATATACACCACCTTTGGTCTCTTGACACACACATCCTTCCATCTTCCGTCTGCTTTGTCTGCTTACGTTTCTCGTAGCCGTTGGCTCGACTTGATTAAGCTACTGTGACATTTCTCGCAAACAAGGTGCTTCCAGGGAACAAAGCGCAGGGTTGGTGGAGCAGCCCCCTCCTCCTCTCGCTTCTTTTAGGCCCCATTTTGTTTAACCCAGCAACTGGGAGCAATAAAGAGCCAAATGAAAATAGCAGAGTGTGATACTACGTATGCACGACCACAGGACTTAATCCATCCATCAATCCATCGACCCACCCTCCTCTCCACTATACCTCTCCCCCCTCCTACACCCTCCCAATACTCCTCCTGCAACAGGGGAACATTTTATTTAACAGGAAAGGAAGAGAAAGGTTGGGTGGGGGTGTGGAGAGGAAGGGTGTAAGTAGTGAAGGTTAACTTCTTGCTTCCATGTCAGCTGGAGGCAATGTGTCTCTACGGCATATTTTTTAAATCCCAGTCGCGGATTTCCCTCTAAGCTCCTTTAATTACAATAGAAAATGTAGAAGAGGTGTCTGTATGCAGGCATCCACACATAAAGACAAAGAAGGGACTAGAGATTTGCTCTTGATCACAATTTTTAGCTTATGCTCACAAGACAACCATAGAAATAGATATGGCCAAGTTTTGACTAAAAATGCATTTTATTATATAATTGCAGAGATTCCGACAGACAGAACCTAAGATTTGGGCTCAGAAATATTGATTATAAAAAGGACAGCATTTTTGAAAACGTATAAAGTGAGTTGTTGTACTATTTGTCAAAGACGGAATCTATTGGCTCATAATGAGACGTCTAAATCAATTGCTATCATTGAAATAGTTTACTGGTCTGAGATGTGATTGTGAGGATTCCCTTCTTTCAGCCCAGCTGTAAAGCCTCCTGGTCTGAACTATTACTTCCCAATCGTCTCTTGATCTGTCAGCACTTCCCCCATGTTTGTCCTAGTTTCGCTCCAATAAGATGGGGGACACATGCTGTGGATGTAAACAGCAACAGAAAGAGAAAAAGACAACGGATGTGATTCTCATGGCGGTGATTCATTCTCCAGCTGCCCCGCGTCTCTCCTGCCCGAGGTCAGCCCGGGTTCAGTGGCTCAGAAAGGCTTCATACCCATAGAGTCTCACAGTGGGTGCGATCAGATAACCAGAATCAAACAGGAAAGAGCAGTTACTTATAATCCAACCACATCCCATCAAATCTTCTCGTGTTAGCAATGTAGATTTAATAAAGATCAGCACCACATGCATGCACTGTGTTTAAATTATCCCATAATGTCAAACATCAGGTTTTTTTTACTTTTTGCACCAGACTCAACCATTATACATTAAATGTACAACATATAATGGAAATGGCATAAATTGGGCTTAAATGTGTGATGATGGTTACCTATGTTGGGGGTCAATTAGACCACAGTGCGCGCCAACACCTCTTATGAACAAGCAGCTATGACAAATTTTGGATTTGGGAGTGGAAGTGCTGATTTAAAAGTACTGTCAATACCAGCTACTGATAAAAAGCAGATGAAAACCTGTTGTATTTAACCATAAAGTGAAACATAATTTTCTTCTTCTGAGACATATAAGCTGTTCAAGATCATGTTTATAAGCAATACAAATAAAATGGGTAAGTAACAAGTGTATAAACCAATGTTAAGTATACTTCTTGAACTGTTACATAGTACTTGAGGTTCCCTTTTCAAACTGACAAAAATCTGGCCATATCTCAAAGTTAATTCGAGATACTTTTAAATGCTGACAGAAGTTTCAGAAAAGTATCAAACTATTATTTTATTCCCCTAATATTTCTGTATGTTTTTAAACATACAACCACATGAACTGTTAATCTTGTGGAATATATAGGTGTTATGTGTATTATAAACTCTGTGTGTCGACTATAAACTCCCGGACTGATGAAATGTGGTTAGAGAGAGAGAGGGATGCTATGCAGTTCACATCACTCTGGTATTCGTGCAGAGGTCGTCTGTGATTGGGAAATAAGAAGCCGAGAACACATCGGTACCAAGTGGACCTTCCTGTTTTACTCTCAGCATCAAGTGTTGCGTGACTTCAGAGTGGATTTGTTGTAGCTGAGTGAGAGGGCGTCTGTGTGAGAGTGTATTAGTGTGAGGGCATGGACGCCTATTTCATGCCCGTGTGAGTGTGATCAACGTATAGTTTTCTTGACACGCTCTGTCAGGGCTGAGTGACGCTGCCGTAAACCTGCTTGTGTGTGTAAGTATGCGTGCGTGCTCTTATGGCTACAGGGTTGTTTAGGCGTTTATGTCTGTTGCATTATTCATTGGGTCATAATCAACAAAAAGGTCATCATGCCTGCTTTTATTTGGGTTTCTACAATCTCTGACAGTTCATTTGTGTTTTCGCTGCGACAGAGCTTGCACTTGTGGGAAACTTTGATCATGTGTTTATATTTACTTGTGAGCATGCACAGGTGTGGAAGAAGCAGACCCCGGCGGTTGTGATGTCCGGCAGGTGGTTTGCATTGAGTGGCAGGCGGGTGCTGAAAGGCTGCCTGGGTAGTCACCATGTGTCAAAGCTAATGAGAGGCGAAGGCAGAGACGGGCACGCCCCACAAAGAGAGACAGACATAGTCAAAACAATGAGAGTCCTCCAGCAAAACACACTCAGCACTGGCCGAGCAAATAAGAGCAGATCCCAACAGAGTGGACCAGAGCACCCAAAGTTCAGCAGCCAGAAGACGAAAGCTTTGACTTCAGGTGCTTTCCAGGTTCATAGTGAGCCAGAAAAAGCCTGTGTGACGATTGAAAACTGCCCCCCCCCCCCCCAGCAAATTGTTTAGCCACCCCGGTCATGACGCATCTCATCCCATGATTTAAATAAAGAAGCAGAAGAAGTTATTTCTCTTCCTTAGTATATGGCACTCATGTGAAAAAAGAGAATCTCCTCTCTTCCTCCATGCTGTTGTACATCATAAAATAGTAATTGTTTTTAGAGGACAGGACAGACAGTCTTTAGCTTGGGAAACCATGAAAAACATTGAGAGTTCAGCCGTTTGGTGTTTGATATACAAGTGTGTCTGCAAATCTGTGTCCTTTTTTTGGAAAGAGGGCCCTAGCGTGACGATGCCTTAAATGGGTAGACGCCAGATAAACAAACCCTCCTCGACTGCAAGTGAATCGCACGTTTACACACATTCACACTCAGATGTGTGTGTTTGTTGACGCTGGGCATGTTGGCGTGCATGAGAGAGGCTTGGTTTTTCGGCACCATTCATGCATACTCCTGGGTGGTTCTTCCATAAATAGGGACTGTAACCACAGACGCAGGAATCTGAGCACTCAAGATTGTTTTAAGCGTACAAACACACTTGCACGCAAATGAGCAATCCCCAACACCTCTACAGACACACTTATCCTCAATGGTTTTAGCTTGAAAATAGAAATCCTGCACATTCAAACAGTTGAACCATGCGTGATTTGAGTAGCACTGGTTATTAACGAACCTCCTGTGACCAATCGCTACCCTCAGATGTGGGATCCAGTGAGTCCCATAACAAATGGGAGATGTGCCTGAAGGCAGAGGACAGCAGCTATTGGTGCGGTGTCGAGGTGAGAATGAGGGTTATGTTTGTAGATCATATCAGATTGGGGCCACCGGTGCTGCAAGGACTTCCAGGAAGTCTGGAGGTGGGAAATCCAGTCCTCAGGGAGAATAAACAAGAGGGTTAACATACGGCACACAGAGCAGGCGTTACGACAGAACATGGGTCACCTGAAGGAGCATGGGCCTTAATATGGCAAGATTTGGGCCTTGAACATCCAAAGTGCCAGACTTCCTTTCAATGCACAAGATAAAGTATCAGAGTCTTTAATGTGACGAACATCAGCGGCATTAATGTGCGCAGTGGTAATTTGACAAGGATATTTTGAAGTGTCGGTTTCGTCCAGTGCCAGTCTACGTCGAATGGTGGTCTACAACCGGATAAAATGCTCTTTTATCTTTGTATCCCTTATCCATTCATAAAATGTGGTTCTAGTTTGACGTTCTGGAACATGTTAGAGCAAAACGGGAGAGCCGGGCATGGAGAGAAGGGGTGGGGGTGGTTCTTCAAATGTAAAGAACTAAAGAGAAAAGTGCACTAATCACCATGACTTTAAATGAAAACTGCAGCATTTATGTGTGTGTGTGTGTGTGTGTGTGTGTGTGTGTGTGTGTGTGGGTGTGTGTGTGTGTGTGTGTGCTGTAACAGAAGACAATGTGTTTAGGAAACATGGTGTAAATGTTCAAAAGGGAACTTTATTCCACCTAGCCTCTTTCTTTAACCCTGACAGATTCACCTTCGGCTTTCTTTAAACCAAATTCCAGTCTTGCTTTCCCGTGCAATTCCTGCTAATTGATCAAACTCAAATCTCCGCCATTATTTCTCTCCTTTTTCACAGGTGTCTCACCCCTCATGCCCTTAGCCCTTACTTTAAGCTAGCTCCTTGCTCTGGTTTCTCTCTCCTCTTCTTGAAGCAGACAGGCTAATGACCGCCTCTGTGAAAGCATGCAATCGGAAAGCTGCCCGCCGGGCACCCAATGGTTTATGGGCAACATGGTGCAAGGGGTCCAAAGGCTGATTGCTCAATCGTGACTTGAGATGAACACACTAAACTGACATGCCAAATATGTTTCTCCTACTTCCTGCCACAGCTTTCACAACTTTCCTTTTTCCATCTAAACCTTGCTTTATTTGCTTTTCCACAGTGTAACTGCCCCTCTCGACTCTGTACTGAACTATTTCACACTACTCCTGGTCTTAAACACACTCATGGATTAATTGCCCATTCCTCCATTTCCCCTTTCTGCCATGTAAGCTTGGGTCTGTTCTTCTTCCTCGACACCCTCACTTAATTTTTTCTCTATTGTCATTACCACAGTTATCCAACTAGCCCTGGCACACCTGGCCTGATCCATCCACTATTGTCTATGAATCTCGTCTGGTTGTAATTATAACCCAGTGATAGGCCTCTGCTCTGCCAAAAACATTCTGGCTGAAGCAAATAACTTCCAATGCCATGTCATATATAGATCAAGAATTACACAAGGATGTGATTGATTATGTGGAGCAGCCAAATTAGGGGAACAAGGCAGTATAAAGCAACAACATTTATGTTGAGGTTCAGCTTTTATCTTCCACACAGAATGCAACAAACGCACCACTGTGCTCTGAAACACATTATTTCCAATGGCTTGTGCGATGGTTTTTCACAGCGTTTGGCAAAGTGTGGGCACAGATGGTATGTAATATATTTTGGATTACTCATATAGAGGGTTTAAAATGAAGCAAGTTCTCTGCTCCTCAGTATTACAGACCACATGGCAAGAAAATATTCTTTTTGGAAAATATTCACATGGCTCCCTGAAACAATTCAAATGCCATTCATTGTAGAACAACTAAAAATATTATGAGTGAATACATCTGCAATCTGGTGTCTTGGCTCATTGCAAACAGAACACATACATATTCACATGCACGCCAACTATATGTACAAAGCTGTGATGTTGCCAGACCTACTTCAGCTAACAATATATTCTGACTTTTCTGGCTGAATTAGAATACAAAAATACTATTATTAATAGCAAGACAAACAAAAAAGGTATTTGCTACTGGGACACAGCAAAACTGTTGTGTAGGACAACTTTTGCACTTATATACAATATGAGACATATAAGTACCTATTAATAACTATAGATCTCATCCTGTAATAAAGGTTGGTATTGGGCTTATTATTTTAGCTTTTTTAATCAGTTATTTAGGTTTATTCATTTTAGATACTGATGATGCATATATATCTGCATTTTGGTATCAACTGATACAAAACAGTACTTTTTTTCAATACCTTAGTGAATATAAACATTTTCTTCTCTAATCCCCTTTAACAAAAAAAGTCTAACTTCTCAATGCATCAGTGTTTAACATTGTCTAACAAAAGCAAAGTAATGATTTAGATCAGTAAATAGACCATTCAGTTGTTACTGTAGCTTCAATATCTAGCCTTAATTAACAGGTGAAACTCTGCATAAAAAAACGTCAATCAATCAAAATCATGAAATTCTGGCTGGAATTCAACTCGACTAAATCGCAGTCAGCAGACTTTAGCGCCGTGTCATCTGAGCGGCTGCTGCAGCCGGCTGGAACATGAACTTACGTCAGTGCTCCTTCTGTGATCGCTCATAAACTCTTAGATATCTAAAAATGAGGGTTATCATTTGCTTCTTTTAAAGATGATCATCTGTTTATTTCAAAGGCTTACGCGTACAGGTGTGCGTAAGGAGGATATAATTTCATAGTGCCTCGAGATACGATGCATCACTGCAGGGTTTCTGAATGTCCCTCGCTCTATGTTACTGATGTAACCTAACCCATGTCCCCTTTCAATACTGCGTGATTCGAGGGCTAGAACAGTGTAGTGTGTGTCTGTGTGTGTGTGTGTTGTGAGGCTGCTCCTGTGGCAGGTGCAGACTTGCCCCAGTGTGAACTTTATGGGAGGAGGTCATGCGTCACTTTATCCGATTGGTGGATTCCATATTTGGTCCAATCAGCTGCTCGGGTTCCTGTGGTGAGAACATGGCTGGGATGGCTGTCGAGCCTTTGACAGAGTCGGTGATGGACTTGGATCAGTCTGATGTTACAGACGGTTGTGAGTTTACATTCCACCATTCATCTACCCATTATATACAACATAATTTTCAATAAATATCCTTGAAGGTATCTGGAGTTTTGCTTTTCTCTAGGCAGATGTGTCTCAGAGTATTCACAGTTGGGTGAGTGTATGTGTGTCTCAAACTATGCTAGTTTGTCTGCCTGACAGCTGCGAATGTGATAGATGGCTGACACAGCTGATATGTCTGATAGCCTTCATGTGCAGTAATGAAAGTTAAACACAGCTGGGAGCGCATGACAGAGGTATGTGCCGTTCATTTCTGGTGACCAATCACATCTCTGTATCAGAGTTCATAATGTAGTGACCTTGCATAAGGGTCGAGAGGGAGCATGTAGGAAAAAGATAGTGGCCCACAGCTGCAGAGAGAGAGAGAGAGAGAGAGAGAGAGAGAGAGAGAGAGAGAGAGAGAGAAATGCACAAGCCATCATTTAGCTCATTTCACTCAACACATGCTCATCTAATGCCTCATCCGAAGTCAGTCATGTCACCTTCATTTGCTCCATATATGTTTACTATTTGATGTAATGGGATTTATTCTTCCCACCCAATATGAACCACTGACCAGCCTCCAGCTATCCTGCTGTACCTGGTTCCCGCCAAGCTACCGTAGCTGCTGCTGCTGGCCTAAAATCCAAACTCCCTCATTGTTCAGCTTGCCAACAACAGTTGGAAAATTAGGTTCTATGTATCAGGATTTGTTTGGTCAGTGATAAAAGATATCAGAAGAAACATCATTCACCAACCCTTCTCGCGGAACCAAAACCAAGGAATGAGGCGCTGTCCCAGCTCAAGAACAAACACTAATCAAGGTTTGGAGTCAGCTTGATGTGCCGTACAAGAACGTCTTTGGGGCAGCTTCAAGTTTCAGCGCTTGTCTGCCAGGCAGGCGAAGTGGAAGGAAACCGCTTGCGGCCGTAACGCCCTTCTGACCAACAGACAGGTTCTTGGACTGAGCTGCAGTCCCAGATCAACGGGTGTTGTGGGTAAAATGATACATCGGTACAAGAAATACATTTTGTGGGCAGTTTCAAGAGTGATTTAGGGCCCTTGCCATCCACTCCGAGTGGTAGCGCTTTCAAAATGTTTCATGTTTTTATTCACGGGATCGGGGCTGTCACATAAATCGGTCAGAGGAGGTTTATAGTAAAACTAACTATCTGAGGTTTTACAACAATGGAGGCTTTGTCTGCATCCACCTAACTGTAGCTAAGCCAAAATGGCCTTAAAATACTCCAAATTCGGTCAGCACACTTCTCCCCTCTCAATCAACCTTCTGTTGAAGTCATTTCTAAAAGCCAATTTTTAACAGATCCATTGGTGTATAAAATCAAGGTGCAACAAGGGACCAAATGTTTCAGATGCCAAATAAAAATTCAAGTCTCAGATTTTGGCAGGGAACGCTAATAGGAGGAGGAGCGGGTCGAACCTAAAAAACATGTTTAAGACAGAAGAGTGCAGATGAAATCCAGACATTTAAATTCATACGCACACGTAGAACAAGTGTGAGTGACTGGAAGTTTTCTAAACATACAGTCTACTCATAAACCTTAGATAGACCACCCTACTCTAAATACAAAAGTTAGACATTTTGGAATATATGCTTATTAACTTTCTTACTGAGAGTTAGCTAAGAAGATTGATACCACTTTTGTGTCTGTGCGGTTTACCTACAGCCACCTGCCAGTTAGCTTAGCTCTGCATCAGGACTAAAAACAGGTCACCACTTAAAACAAACAAAATGTAGCAACACTGCTCTATTTCCAGTCTTTGTGCTAAGCTAAGATTACTGTCTCCTTGGTCACGTTTAGCGGACAGACATGAGAGCGATATCAATCTTCTCGTCTAACTCTCGGAAAGATGGGAAGATTAAGCATATTTACCAAAATGTTGACCTATTTCTTTGAACCAATCTGTTGAATCCAAACATACAAATATTCTGCGCCCGTCAGGTAAGATAAACCTCTGACGCAAAACACATCAAAAGGGAGAGGGGAGGGTAAAGTAGCAGAAACATGCACTACAGGTCTACATCAGAATAAAAAGTTGAACTGATGTAAACACTCTTCCCGAAGGTTTAGATTTCATAACAAAACCACCACACAGGAGATAAAAGCACTCATTGCAAAGTGACAGCAGAAGGGAGGGAGATAATGAATGAATAAAGTAAGGAAGAGAGGGGCAACAGTATGACCCTGAGAAACTTCTGTCTTTTTTCTTTCCTCTGCCTCTCATCCATCCCCGTCTGGCTGTTCTAAGCTTCGCACTGCTCCTGATAGATATTAATGATAGTGAGCAACACGATCCAACTTTCTTCTTTCATCCCCGGGTCCAGAGCTTATTTCTTTACTGATCAATGTCCCCTGTCTTCCATCTCAATCAACCATTATAGAGTTTACCCCTGAGGCCAGGTGGGAAGTCATGCCTCATTCCCTGCTTTATCGATTCCTTGGACCTCAACACACGTGACCTGGCATCAGCAGGTTGGTATTCAGTGTGTCCCAACGCTCTCTGTGTGAGTGTGTGTGTGTGTGTGTGTGTTGGCTGAAGCGTGTAACAAAGTCAGCATGCGACCTCCAGCCTTCAGGTTGGTGGAGCCAATAAATCTGCCACTGTACTCTAACACAGGTCACCTCTCACCCTCACACATACCCATTCACATTTTCTTTGCGAGGCACACTTGTCCAGCACACATTCAGCCAATAAAAGATAGACAAGAGACAAACTTTTCCAAGTTTCTTGCAGGAGGTTGTGTCATACTAAATATTCCACACCTCTCCCTCTTTCTGACCTCCAGGTTAAGCGTTGGTGTCAGTCTGAGAGGGATCTTCATGTCGCTGTCACGTCTTCCTGCCTGGAATCTCGACTTCGTCTTCCCCTCACTTTCACTCACGGACATCTTTGTCTCAGACACCTTCCTCCTCTTTTCTCTCCTTCTATCTCATATTCAATACGGCCCGCAGTTGTCCTTTGGTATTTTCTACTCTCGTAAACACCACTTGTCAGGGTGTCGCCTTTCACCCAGCCTCCCCACCCTCCAGAACCGTCATAGGACATACGATACACACCTCACTCTTTACTCATGTCTATATCTAAACACTTTAGTTTGTAAAAAAACATCCCACATTGGGGGCTTGTGGGAATCTAAACTGACGGTCTGCTTTTACAGGATCATTATTTCTCCTTGTCATTTCAATTAAATGTAATTTTGATCAACTTGCAGAGAAGCTCACACTAATCTGCACCTCGCTGTGTGTGCACCTTCTCAAAGTTAGCTAACCAAAGATTTGCCCCCACTAAACTTAAGCAGTCAGATGATCACATACGAAAATAAATCCAAAGTTTCAATAATCTGGAATTGTCCCTCAACCCTGCAGATAAAAAAGGCCCAAAGCCAAATAATTCCTGTCGACAGAAACCACAGTGAAGAGAAAAAAAGCATAGATCCGAAGAATACCAAAATCCTCTCCTTGTGTCCTGCCCACCAAGACTAAACACATCCACAAGGCCTTTGGGCCTCCAGCAGACTGTGTCTGTTTGCGTTGGTGCCATAAGACATCACAACAAACATCCCCATGGGAAACTGGTGCAAGTGTGTTATGATGGGAATGGATACCACAAACGAATGTGACTTCCTTTTCCTTTGGCTCCTTTATAACAGCAAAAGATGACAGATATCAAAATATTATGCTGAGCTTTAAGGAGTTTTTAACAGTGTTTGGATATGGGGTGGTGCATATTAAAAGGGCAGCCTGAGGGGAGGTGGGCTGACTTTACTTTAATAATGAGGGATACAGTTGGACTGAGTTTTCTGCTGCATTGTCAATGGATGCACATTTCAGTTGTTTTCTTCATACTCCACTTTCAGAGTGTACAGATTGGATGCATGGTCATTCTGCCATGGAGGCAGACATCATTGTAGAAATAAACACTGGGAACATGCTTAGAATAATTCACCAATACATAAATATTCCAGGGAGGGAAACACAATTGCTTCCAGGTGCCATTACAGATTCCAACGCTGTTCAACTGCATTGCTGCTAACTATACCCGACCCCACGCTTCACGTTACGTTTCAACTCTAATGAAAAGTTTCTGTCAGTTTCTCCCACAGCAGTTGAAAGGGCATGAAGACTGTGAGTTTCATGTTCAAACCGGTCTCTTGGCTTCCTCTGAAGACTGCGACTGTGTATTATTCTCACTCTGCAGCTACAGAACGCCCCCTGAACATAGAAAACACAGGGCAAACAAAGATTGAAGCAGCCGCTGCCACAGGGGGCAAACAAGTTGAAGATCAAAATTAAAACCTGATGACAATAATAGATTGATTGATGGCTATATGGATAAGGGACCTGCCTGGACAGAGGTGATTATCTAACAGCATGATGTTAGTGTGTGTGTTTCTCTGCGGTTAGTGTGTGTTCGTTGCAGCAAGGAAGAAAGTGACATGAGCTGACGAAAGTGCCATGCTGTTACCATGCCATGTCTGGCACGCGACTTGGACAAAGAGGCCTCACACACATGCACAACCCCCCCTACCGCCCCCCACACACACAAACACGCACACTCCACAATCATGTAACAATTCAGGCCTGAAGCGTCTCATTTTTTCCTCGTTTTTCAGTCGTTTCTCTTGTTCCCTGCGGTCGGAAATGTCTTGTTTCCTTAATGGTTTCCAGTAAAGTTCCCAGAGTCCCCAGCGTATATCCAGCCATCCTTCAGGGGAGTCTCCTCCGTGCGTCTAATTAGGCCCTACATTCAGAGTGGTGTAATCAAGACATGTATTTCTAAGCCTCATCCTATCTTAAAACGCAGACTTGATCTGGGATAAAACGCTTGTGGAATGATGGTCTAAGCAGGTTCGTAGCAGAGCAGAACATTCTCCATTACTGCATTACATTACTGCATCTACACATGAATGCTGTTAAGAGCTAAATTTGCCAGATTTAGAAAATATGACTTTAATGTAAGCCATCAAATGTGTGTTTAATGTTCAGCTACTTGTCTTGCAAGCCCTCTCAGCAGGCTCTCCCTTTGCTCCACTGTGAGTAGGAAATGGAGCACAGATCAAATGAACATTGAGACTGTCGGTGTGTGTGGTTGTGGTTGTCTCCCAGTACAATATCCAGCTTGTGTGTATATTTCCTATCGTTCCAGTCTGGAGGCTCCAGCAGCACGCCCAGTGCTCATTAACCGTATACCCTGCTGAGGGAGCTCCGTTCTGGGCTTCACCTCTGTGGAACCCTCGGTAATCACCAAGCATCACCACCCAGGTGCTTGAGCCAGCCCGCTGTACCACTGCAGTCAACCAGCCACCATCTAGCGTCAGGTCCCCCCCATGGGACCTTGGTCACAATAGCACTAACTGTTGGCATTTTAATGAGTGGGCATTTAATGGCACTGATGGCAGAAAGACATTAGGTAATGTAGGGATTATTAGCGTGGGTTATTAGCAGCCATCCATGGTGCTTTGGTTCAGTAGGACCAGCCCAGCTGTTAGGAGAAACACACACACACACACACACACACACACACACACAGCGTCAGGAGAAGAAAGGGGGCACCCAAAGTTTTCCACATTTGTTACTGCCATACTTGAAAAAAAGGGGGGGAAAAAGGTGCCTAGAAAAGAAAAAAGTAAATAAATGATATAGTTTCTTGTGCCGGAGGTCTTTCTATTCATCATCTAGCCTGTTCATTTGTCAACAGGGTCATTTACTTAATGCTTCAAGGATTTTCACCAGAAAAGTCAGCCCTGAAGTGGCTATAATTGTTCCATTTCCATTTTTGTTGATAAAAAAAGTCTCAAATCGTCTTTTTTTTTTTAATGGAACAAAATGCAGTCGCACCTGCTTCTTGCCGTGCTGACTCTTTGCTCCTTGTTGATGGATTCCCTCATTACAGCTCTGCAGGCTCCGCAGTCACGCAGTTGCACTCAAGGCCAGTGTCGCACGGTGCAGCTGCACGGTCAGCCAGGTGGTCGCTATAGCATTCAGGATGTCTGTATCGTAGACTTGATGAACAGTAAACACTTCATGATACAAGTTAAAGAAAATATGTATACTGTATTTACTACACATGAATACGTCATTAGCGTGCCTAAGAAACAGGGTTTAATCTGTTGCCGTTTTCCTGTTGCCTCAGCAATATGTTTCTCATACAAAGACATTTCCTGATGGTGTCAACAAAATGAGTATGGATATACAAGTCTGTCTTCAATCACGCTTTTTTTTTTTACTGTTATTGCACGTTGTCATGTTACCTGATGTTGGAATGAAATGAAGCATGATAAATAAATTATAAAAATTTAGTAAATCTTTGATCTTTTATTAAGTTCGTGGGAGTGTGTTTGGACATCAAAAGGCACACAATCATGTGTTCTACACTTGATGTATTGTTCCTCTCATTAACATGATTTTCTGGAATATTTATTTCTGTCTCAATTTTTCTGTCTTTTCTGCATGAAGGTTGTGCCGCCGCCACACACACACACACACACACACACACACACACACACACACACACACACACACACACACACACACACACACACGGGCGAGTGCTACGTCTTGTGTCCCAGATCTCCTCCACTCTGGGCCATGCTATATACCAATCCATACTCTCTGCTTCTTTCATCTGCAGAGTCCAGATCCTCTCAGCTCATTTCACTGCAAAACAGCAACAAACTCACTTTGAAGAGCTTCCAGCTTCCCCCGGAGCCAGGTCCTTACAGTATGACTCACCACAATGACACGAGTACCTGCTTCAAGCCTGCTTTTCACGTACACAAACTTTCACATGGGATACACTGAGACATATTCCTCATGCTCTGTATAGCACTGGCCCAAATCACACACACACACACACACACACACACACCACATGTGTGTATGCACTATACCTTCCGGTTGTGCAGGCACAGCCAGGCAGCATGCACAGACTCACACCACACTGACATGTGTGTCATCCTGCGATGTATCAGTGCCGGCAGGAAAGAGGAAGGTGTGCGTGTAAAAGCAAATAAGAGAAGCCTAGACGTGCATGTCTCTCAGGTTAACGGAGTATGAGGTTTCCTCTGCTGTGGTACACAAACTATCAAGTTGTCTAAACTTCCAATTTCTTTGATGTTTGTTTGACCAAAGCTGTGGATTGGGCCACTGTGCAACAGTCCCTGAAGAGAATTCAGGGACCATATGTGTGTTGTGATGTGTTTTATATATGCTTCAGTAATCCATCTGACACCGACACACCGTGCAGCCATGTGGGAGGCTTAGTTCCTTTATTCAATAGTGTTCTGAAGTTACCGATGGCATAAACACTGGGCAGAACAGAGGCAGCCGTTGATTTGATAACGAGCGTGTTTGCCATATGAAGACATCTGTGAGGACTTTCATTTTCACGGTAGTGAAAAACAGCATTTATGTCACAGGGAACGTCACCTTTTTCCACTTAAGACTGTGTTTGATAGGCATCTCTATTACAGTACTGTGTGGATGTATGTATGGTTAAATACTGTACGTGAGTTGCTTCCGGACTTCCTCTCTATTTTTCCCTGTCTCTTGTCATGAGATACTCATGTCTGCAATTCTATCTGGACACAGGTCAAACTGTGTTCATGCTAAGGTTCTCCAACGGTCTAAAGAAATGAAATTGTGCAAAACATGGTCTGTTATCAGGGAGTACATGGTTTCACATAGAAAATGATAACAAAATGTAGTGAAGAAATCCACAGTGCATTAAGTATACTATTAAGAAATAGGCATTACATGTAACATCATTTTCTCTGTCCTCCTGAAATACATGTAAATGGTAAAATGATTGCAGTTAATCAACGTGACCTGGCAGCCTTTTCTGCTTACTTAAACAACTCTTTCACTAAATTAAGGGCATTTTAAAGAAATTGTATTTTTTTGAATTAATGACATTTTAAAGAAATATTTTTGTTTTTCTGATTATTTTATTTTTTTTACTTTTTACATTAAGTACACACACAAGACATAGAACACCCAATACCATAACACAGAATAACAGAAAGACAGGGGATACCTCGCATGAACAAATACAAAGCTGCCTACCGAAGGATGCTGCCCCTTCTGGGTAGAGGGTGAGAGAAGAAAAAAGAAGCAAAAACACAAAACAAAGATAACAAGAAAAACACACATGGGTGGGGGACTGTCAGAATATCAGTCATGCAGAATGAAGCAGAGTTTTCCCAGATACAACATAGCAGCAAAGCTCACGAGCTTTACATTTAGGTCTCATCAAGCAAAGTCAAAAATGGTTTCCACACCTTCAGGAGGAGGTTTTGTGAAATACATTTGCTAAAATGATACCATTCCATCTCAGCAATGTTGAGCCACCTCCTGAAACATGGGGACGATGGAGATTTCCAATTTAGTAATATTCATTTTTTTAATGTTTTTAAAAAAAATATTTTTAAAATGATTATTATTATTTAAATAATAAATATAAAACATATTTAATATTGAAATATGGTAGAAAATCACACTTCACACACACAATTTAAAGCTTTTGAAACCTTTGAATCCACGAGTGAGAATTCGTCTAAACCACTTTGTTTCTTTTAAAAATGTGTTTTTCTAAGTGAAAATTTGTAAAACATTCAAATAAAAAAGTAAACAATGAGCCTAAACTTTATACTAATTATATGGTTCATTCACACAAAACTCAGTGTGTATCTTGTTGATTGCTGCTGATCACAACATAAAATCCACTCCATTAGCCTCCCCCAGTGAGTTCAGTCTTGTTGGGAGAAAACGTGTGATAAATGTTCTCAGCGCATCGATGTGCAGTGTGTGCGTGTGTTGTCCGGTCTTGGCTGGAGGCCAGACCTCGAGTGAAGAAGAGCAGAGACAGATAACAGAGCTGCCAAGTAGCCTCTGTCATGAAGCAGACGGACGCAGAGAGAGCTGCAGTAAAGCGGCGTTCATCTTTCACTCTCACTGTGGTTCTCCTCTCCCCGGTTGGAGGGCGGTCAGGATGTGGAGCGTGAGAGTGTTGACAGAAGAAGATATGGCCAGTACCAAAATTCACAAATATAACTTGACACTGTGCAAAGGGGTTCAAGGGACGAGCATAGAGTTCACATGAATTATTACCAGCTCGCTCCCGTTGGCCTTCAGCGGGTGAAGGATGGCCGAGGAGGATCATGGGTGATCACAAACCTGTCTAAACGCAGCTTCTTGACTACTCCCTGGTGGTCACCAGGTCAAACCAAGGTTATCTGGTCTCAAGGTGTGTATGCTGTGAAGTAGAGACTGATGCTAAATTGATCTGAGATTTATTTGTTTGTGGTCTTCAAGTGGAGGTGAGGGAGCGATGAGAACATGTGTTTACTGAGGTTTATGGAAGAGTTTAAACCTGCAGCTGATGTTACAAACACACACATCACCGTAGAAACACATTTGATTACACTATCTATCTCTGTTGAGTCTTATAGCTTCTGTATGTTTGCAACACTGACTGCGACCTATACACAGCAATACAACTTATCAAAAGACTTAACTTGGGCAATCCAAACACCAGCGGTGGCATGGAGTGGAATATTATGTATTTGTTGATTTGTAAAAGGTAATTTAAAGTACACACATGAATGAAGGGGAAAGGCGGCTATGGGAGAGGTAGAGAGAGGTTGGTTGGTGGAGGAGACCAGTCAGAAAATATCAACACACCTGAATAAACTGTAGTAGGAAAACCACAACAAATGGGGCTCATTATTTTCATGTTTTCTTTTACCTTTTAAGGTTCACCATAGAACCAAGAACTTCTGATCACAGTCGGGTGTGTGTTTTAACCACTAGGCCATGAAGACACAACAAAAACCACTGAATTTATCCGTGATCCTTTTTAAAAGTGAAAGAATATTTTTTAATTGGATTAAAAAAACACTGCAATGCAAACACTGCTGTCTAAATACTACTACTGTAGATCTTGTTTCATGTTTTTTGATATAATAAGAGTAAATCTGGCACATAATCAGCAGTTCAATTTCTGTAACCAGAACATTCATGAACTTATTTACTGTAAACTACAGTACAGGGATCGATGTCTTGTTGCAGCAGGAAACACACACAGCTGATCGTGAAATAAAATCCCAGCTTCAGGGAAATTCTGCGTCACGAGGTCAAGAACAACATTTTTCAGCTTTCAAGTCACCATGGACGAGAAGTCTTTGTAATTTTTCATGATAGTCATTTCGAGTCCATAAAAACTGTCGATCCTTCTGCTGATAAAACTCATGTGATCTGATCGAAGGCTCTAGAACAGCTAATAAAAGGAACTTAAATGAGACTGCTTTATCAACGGGTAAACTTCAGTTTAGACTGTTCATTTTTTCTCCTGAACATCTGTGTATTTTGAGTGAAAATCTATATAAAAAGGCTAATCCGGATGTGGCTCGTGAAGCATTACGAGAGTTTAGACGATACACGTTTCCCAGAGGTTGTTGCGGGCACATCTGCATGCTCCCCTCTCCACACACACACACACACACACACACACACACACACACACACACACACACACACGCACACACACACACACACACACACACACACACACACACACACCTCAGACTGTAACTGTAACTCCTCTGCAGCAGGACGGCCGTCGTCTTCTCCTCTGTCTGGCTGACTGAATGGCTGCAGAGTTGAAAGGGGGTCGAGTGCTGGCTCTGATTAGCTTGTTTGCTTTCTATGAGCCGGGGAGAAGGAAGCTCCCCTGCCATGGCTCAGTGTCAGCAGGCCACCCCTTGCTGCCTTGGCCACAAGGTCTCCAGCGGTCACACGCACAAACAGAGTCACATGTACACGTACATGTATGTAGTGTGCATGTGTATGTAAATACAGACCACTCTGAGGGCACGGTGTGAAATTGAAGAGAGAGAAACAAGTTGAAGCAGAAAGACAGATAGAGGCCGAAATGAGCACAAATAAGTGCTCGACGTGCACACAGACGCTAAACAAACACACGTTCCCACGGCGGTCTGCTACGACACAGAGCAAATATACAGGGAGGGAGGCCGACAACAGAAACAAACAAGACAAATGGAGACAAAGCATCAGCCCCTCACTCCCCTTGTATCCCTCACCCGACGAGGTTAAAGCCCTGGCTAATGTTGGAAGCTGGTGAAACACGCCACAGCACAGCCACAAATAGCTCCTAATAGGACTTCCCATTATCCGCACCACTGGAATGTGCAGCTAATGCACGGAGACCAAAGCCAGGCCCAGTTAACATACCTGTGGTAACGGCATGGTTAAAAGCTGTGGGGAGCGTCTGTATGTGTTTTCAGTTGCAATTAGCTGAGAACGGGAATAAGGGATGACAGGATTATGTGGGAGAGACTATGAGGATAAAACCGATCAACTAAAACTGACTTGAACTGCAGTCATACTGTAAACCAGCATTCCTTCTACCTTTCTGTTATATTAATTTGTTTGGAGGTCAAAATATTCTCATGACCCCTACAAGTACAGAGCTGTAAAGCTGGTCATGCAAGTGTCAGAATTTGAGTATGATAGTCTTATACAGCAAATACATTATGTATTTCAGGGTAATTTAACATACTTAATTTCAATAAAATTCAGAATAAATAAAAATGTAATAATCTCCCACATCCTAATGTATTTATGATGCAACACTATGTATGTTCTGACTGCTACAGTCACAAAACTGTAAGTTAAATACACCTTTTGCAAAGAAATATATCACACATTCAGAAATCTATGCTAGTCCTATTGCTTCAAAGGTGGCTAATACAAGATGTGAAGCATGTGTAAACTATAAAAGCCATCTGGCAATCAGCTCTTTCAGTGACTAACAGCTTAAAAATCCTTTTTTGTCCAAATAGCAGGTACATTTCTAAATATATGGTTTAGTATGTCAAGAGGAACGGTCTAAACGATCACAATATGCCAAACTCAGAAAATCTGCACGGGGAAGAACATAAGTAACAGGACCAGACAAGCAGGAATATGACGCTGTAAATAGCAGTTGACAAATGCAACTGACATGCATTTTGTTGCAAGTCACACTTGCGGAAAAGGAAAAAATTAAAACCAATTGAAAATGAATGATTAAAACAGGCTGGAAGGTATATTCTTGGCTAATCCAGTGAAAGCTTTCCTTGAGGTGCTCTCATGGTCATTTCAACCTCAGTCCACTCCAAATAATCCTCACTGCAGCTGAAGTTTAAATAACCATCACACATGTGAGTGTAGGATGATATCATCCACTTTCTGGCTGTGGGGGACAGCACTTAATGTAATTCAGAAGTAATTCCTCTGCAGTTTGCCTCTGTTGTAGCGTCTACATACTTATCCCTGCTTGCCTCAGGCCAGGCTTGATGTGCTGGACCCCTCCATCTCCATCACACTGAAGCGGGACATGTCGTGCTGTGCTGGACTGTGCTATGCTGAGCAGGGTGGGGGGGTTTAGTGTTACAGTCTATTTGTCACAGGTCAATGCTTTGTCTCAGGTTAATTATGACCTGCGGTACAGTTTGAGCAATGGAGGGAGAACCTCTTAAGTAGCAGCACAGTCTGGACATCGTTAACTACAGTCCCTTGCTGAACATCGTATGAACGACAGACACTCGACTGAGATAATATTATTCTACCCGAGACCAGAGCTGTAAGTCAGGTACGTATCTGTACAGTTGTGGCGGTGCAGGGCTAACACGTGAAAGAGATGGAGGGAGAAAGAAGGAGACAAAGCCACAAACAGCACTCTGACAGTGAGACTGTTACACTGAGGGAGGTCGACTGGTAATATTGGGTCTGCAGGAATAAAGAATGGACTCTATTCAGCCGTTTTACACACATGGGCCCCATTCTTTGAGGAGAAACAGTGATAAAGATAATATGACGCCACCGGAGTCCTCTGAAGCTCCTGGACAGAAGCTGACGTTAACACAGATATCAGAAAGTTGAAAGGCATGGAGCAAAAGGGGTTTGAGATTAAATGATTATGTTGACTCCTGAGGTCTCAGAGACCCACAGCAACAAGGTGAACATTTGGTCATTCAAGCTGCACCAACAGTGAATTTAATCTGAGCAAGATATTACAAAAACACGCTGTGAGAGGCTAAGCCTCTGTTAGCCAGATGCTAAACCAACAGTGGCAACAGCCTGACCTTTCCTCTACCTTTTGTTCAGTGTAAAAGTTCCCTCCCTGCTCCTTTTTTTAGCAAATACCATGTGTAATAAGCGGTGCCATGCGGTAAGACGGTGTAAACAACGTGCTACTCTAAGGGTTATCAACAAACAAAAGAAATTCTATCCATAATGGGCCACAGACAGGCCGGGGATCCCATTGTTTATTGATGTCTTTTATTATTTTCTCCTCCTTTGGTTGAAGCCCCTCCATCATCTCTTCATAATTGACCCTCACTGCTGAACTCCTCCTTTTGCATATTGTGTTCCATTGTGATTTCTCACAGGCATCTGCTCCCACCCTTCTCTGTTTATTTGCAGTGTCTTTGAGATGGCGTGAGTGGAAGCTGGCCTCTGATCACCGCTGGCCTGCAGCTATTGTGCACTATAGGCCGCTCAGGTCTGCAGCGCCAGACGCCCAGTGAGCAGCGAGCTGAAAATGACTCTCTCTGTGTATTTGGAAAGGGTTCTCCTACACATACTCGGCCTATCGCAGTTTACCCAAAGCATAAAGGTAAAGACTCTTTACACCTGTCTAAACTTCCAAAATGTGGATATGATTATTGTAGAAAATGAATGTGCACTCCCACTCCCACTCCCACTCCCTAACCTTGACCTTTCTTACATCTTTCCCACCTGTCAAGTAATTTGCTCCTGATCAATACTGCAGTTGAGGTTCAGAAACGTGGGTTATCTAAACAGACACTTCACAAGCCATTCTCTCTGACCGCCAGGTAAAATGTCAATCTTAGTCACAAAAACAGGACTGAATATGAGGCTCATATTTCATTGAGATAATGGGATTTTGTCAACATTATAATACGCAGTGACACAGTAAAGCAGCAAAGGTTCAATCATTCATGTCTTCATCAGTCAAGAAGATGAAGAAAAATGTATTACATCATCTGAGAGTATCACAATAAACCTAAATTGACCATAATGACCTCAGATCACATGGCTCATTTAATGAGCTTTAACCTGCGAAGTAATCGGTCTCATGGGTTCGTTTGAGTAGTAGAGGTCGCAGGAAAATGTTGAAGAGTCAGAGACACTTTTCTGACAGAGCAGCACATGTGGTTGGATGGAGAAGAATCAGATGACGTAAATGTTTGAGGAAATAAAACAGTTTTGAAGAATCAAAGCACCATCAGATTTGTTTGGAGAACACAGGTTTGGCAAACTGCATAAACAGCCGGTCAAAGAACGCAAAGCCTTGTCAGAACCATACTGATGTTATTCCTTAGCAATGGCAAATAACACATTGATAGTGCAACATGAAAAAAGATAATATCAATGCTGTGCATTTTGAACGACAGTTCCCAACATGCTTTGGGGATGTAAACTCGAAGAATAATGTTTCCATGGTTTCAAAGAGTTAGCTGTGGGCTTAAACTTGTACCATGTTTTTTTTCTGAGCCTAGATTTGATCACATTTTGGAAAGTTTAAAAGTAACATTAACCTTTTTAGGATTTCAAGGGGATTTACAGACACAGTCTGAGACAATGAGTAAGTCATATTGAAAGTAAAGATATGTGCATTGTGTTTGTTCAGAGTTATGACTCTGATATGAAGGAGTGTGGTTTATTAAAGCAAACTACCTCCCTCAGTAGCAAGGGGCTAAACGTCCGCTTCCAGGAAACATTAAAGAGGGAGGCCAAACCTCAGTTTTAACTGTCCTGGTCTTTTCTCTGTCACACCAACACTTTCTCTTTTGTTCAACCCTCTTTCCCCTATCTTGGCTTAAATAAAACAATCTCAGGGTACAGGTCATGTAGCTTGTCCCAGTGAGCGTCAGTCAAGCAGAATACTTGGATGGACCACATGTCTTTATTCGGATGAAGAAAGTGGGGAAGTTGTGGCTGTTTATAGCCTGCAGGGAGAGCTGGTCCTTTGATGGGGAATATCAGTTTTAATTCTCTCCAGTGAATTAGAGTTAGACCTCGCAGGCTTCAGGCACGTTGCTGGGAAAACTCATGAGGCCAATCCAGACATATTGGTGGTGTTAGATTATCTTCCAAAGTCATCGGCACTACATCATATGTAGTGCAACTTTTGGCTGTTTTCTGTGGATGCTGACCATGACCATCAAGACCATCAAGTCCTAACTACGGTCCTCAAAAGTAAAGATAAGAGTGGAAAGAATAGGAAGCTTGTGGAACATTTCCTCCTCAATACAACAATTTTACAAGAATAATGTATTTCTTCTGAAGTGACCCTTATTAACTAACTGACCCTTATTAAATAAGTGAGTATAATGGTCTCACAGCAACTGAAATCACTGTACAGTTGCTCTACAGTGATTTCCCTCTTTAGAAAATAAATATCAGATACAGAGTTTCATCATCTTTAAGCCATGTGTAGAAGCTAGGCCAGTTTGTGAGGCCCCTTTCCAGTAAAGGTCTTGTTGTTCTTGGACTCTGGAAGAAAATATGTTTTTCTGCTTCTTCCTCTGTTAATAATAAAATTCTAACCAAATAAAAAAAACTGTGTATGGTAAACAGACGAGAGGAGAAACTACTGAGAGACACTAACAATGAGTGTGAGCAGATATGATTAATGCTGCAAAACTCAGTAATTTGAACATCTGTTTAATCCAGGTCTGACTGAAATGTATATCGCACATGCATCAGAGAGAAAAATGCCTCCTGTCCTGAGGTGCTGCTCAGTCAATCTACTCTGAAGGCAAATGATGAAGGGACGACATACCTGGCCGGATGCATCATCTCTCACCACATGTCTCCAGTTAGCTTCTGTCCTAAAGGAGGAATCCGTCTCACTGAATTGGTCCCTGGACGTCCTGCACAGACACCTCGAGGCGACAAGCTTTTGTCGGTCCAATTGCCATTCATGGATGAAGTGTATTCAGCACAAATGATTCCTGATGGTCCTCACCTGCTTTTATTTGTCAGTCAGAGAATATGTTCCTGTACTACTATTAAATCAGACTGTATCGGTGATTAAAGGAGTAGTTGATTTATCGATGAGTTGATTGACAGAATAATCAACAACAACCACAAGCAATAATTCCCCAACCAGTTAAGTCAAGTCCTTTTCGTTAAAAGAAAATAGTGAGGAAATACTTTAAAGCACCCCCAAAACCAAATGGTAAGACACCGTAAATTATTTGAAGAAGTAAGAATGCAAGTTTAAAGAAAATAGCGTAAACTTTCTGTGACACTGGCTCCAGCTGTCATAGAAATCAACCGCTGTATGTCTGAGTGAAGCTAAGCGAGTTCAAAACAGTAAAACAGACAAAAATATTGTGCTAAAAGATTAATGTCAAACAGCGAGAAACAGGCAGTTGACACAAAGCAAACAAGGCAAACTGATTCGCAATCCGTCTGAATATTTGAGGCCATTGGGCCCGACCAAAGGTCTAAAAACACAGATAAATTAACGGAACACTAGATAAACACGACTATTTATATTTCAGCAGAAAAACAATTCAAATAATAAAGAAACTCTTGCTTTATTCCAAGCATGGAGAGTCTGACTTTGATCTGGTCGTGTTTGATGGCTCCCCTGTTGAACAGTGCGGCTGGCGTTACTATCCTGTTGTGGCTGTGGAGGCTTGTATTGTATGAAAGAACAGCACAAACAACAGCTGAACGGATCAAATCAAAGATCACAATGAGAAGGACGGAATTTTACTCAGAAAGCGAACAGATTGTGCTTTTGGAGGAGGCTTTGTCTTCTTCAGCCGTCCCCTGAGAGAGCGACAGAGAGGAGAACAACGTAGATCTTGTCTCCTCGACTTTAAACAAGAGACCAGAGGCGATCCATGTGGCGCAAACAGGCTGCAGACGTGTGGTTCAGGTTTCATGGTGCTCTTATGCAATGACATGCACAAACACTCACAATGCAACAAATGAATAAAGAAACTCGTATAGATTTCTGTTACATCTTTGGAAACAAAGAGATCACAAGCTTGTTTTGACAAATCAGTCAGCAGGACGTTTGACTGGAGCCCAGTTGTGGCTTCCACCATCAGGAGGGAGTTTACTAACAGGGCTTCCTGTTCCTTAGTGAGCCCACAAATGTGTTCACGTCGTCATCATCAACACCATCATCATCATCATCATCATCATCATCATCATCATCATCATCATCATCATCAGCAGCCCTCCAGAAGAACACCCTCTCTTTGATGAGTCTGACATTGATTGTCCATCCTCGTGGCTGGCTCTTCTTTCCCCCCTGCTGCGACGATGTCATTCGGTTAAGGAGAATGTAGCCAAAAGAGAGGTCCGGTGAACTGAGAGGCGAGGAAGGATGAGGAACGGAGAAAGGTGGAGAGGTTTTGTTCCGGCGGGGTCAAAGGTGTGGGAATGGTCTGGGAATGTCCGGTCAGGGTCAAAGCGACGTAACAGATGGACAGAGCAAACAGACACCTCTCGGGGCAAACCGATGCATCCTGTCAGCAGCTAAAGGAGATACAGCCGGTGCCAGAGGTTAACACAGCAAGGGTTAAGAGGTCATGAGGCCACGTGGCCTCACCTGCCCTTCTCTTCAGTTCCAGCGAGTGGAACAAACCTGTTCCAACGCCTGAGGACGGACAGACACAAAACGAGGCACACCAGGCTGGAAGAGGTTCCCTGCTACGCTGCACATGTGCACTGGTGCAGGAGTGATTGCACTTTTACTAGGTATGCGAGCCTGGGGGGCGAAATCACAGAGATGTTTGTTTGTGTGTGGATGCTTTTGGTTCAAAATGTTTGTAGAGCTGTAAACACTTAGGCTTGTCATTCATGAGAGCGTGGTCATATTTCATGTGCATGCAAAGGAAAGTAACTCATTGTTACTAGGAATGTAAATGCAAAAAAAAAGGATCTGCTACTACATCATTAAGCGTTGTTGCTTCTGGGCCTCGTTTGAGACGAGGCTCAGAGGGAAGGAGGAGGAGAAAGTACCGTACCCTCACCTGCCACCACCGTAACACATGTAACTAGCTGTCGCTTGACGGGAATCAGAGGATGAGCTTGTGTCTCTCGAGTCATCTGACCTGCAGAAGCCCCTCTGTAGTGCCGGCAGGCAAATTAAACAACTCTATCTATGTATTTGTGTGCATCTACAAAACACATATACATGTACATATATAGTCAGGTCCAGATGTGTCAAATCCAACAACTCCCAAGAAACTTTGTTGTAAAACGTCACAGTCCACCATCCGTCTCTAAACTTTCTCACCGACCTGCGCCTGCCGATGTGCGAGCGGCCCGAGCATCAGGGCGCCGGAGATAAATAGAAAAATAAACAAGTGGGCCAGCTGTCAACCAGACAATCAAACCACAGCCAGCAGTAGAGCCCTTTCATCACAACTGCAGAGGACACACTCTCACGAGAGAACAAGACAGACAGAGAGGAAAAGAAAACACAGAGCTATGACTGAAGAGAAGAGGAATTGAATTTATATGAATCTATATTAGATGAAAGCACGAGGTTAATACATGTTGATGCATTGATTCACAAAACGTCCCATTCTGTCCAAATGGGTCGCTGAAGATGTCACTTTTGACCTTTATCACGAAATCTGCACGGTCAAAAGTGACAAGCGTATGAAAACTAAGGATATTAGAAACTTTTCATTTCTAATGCTCTCACAAAGGCTTTATTGTGTCATTTATTGTTTTTCTTACTCTTGAAAATCTTTTTGAACTAGTGAAAAAAGTCCATTCGCTCTGACAGGTCCTGAAGCAATCAGAAAGCACCGGATAGAAGTGTGTGTTGTGTTTCGTGATTAAACAACAGTTTACACGCAAAGCTGTAACTGCATGATTATTGAAAATTAAGTCATGAAAAACAGTCACAAAATGGTCAAATAAACATATAAAGTGATGAAACATGAAAGTGATCAGAAATGCAGCCAATATTTTTATGTATTATTGTTATATTCTCAGTTTTGTCTTGTGCAACCTGACGGCTCGATTTAATTTGCTATCCATAATAAAAACCTCTTCAGCTTTTGACCACAAAGTTCTTATGAGGCTTCCACAACAACGAACCGTAAAGATGAATCCTTCAGTAAGGAATTCCTCTGTAGGGTTTCCAGAAAAGAGGAGCGGAGGAGAGGAGAGGGCTTCTGTGACGATGGCTACATAGAAGTAATTGGCATTTGTAAAAAAAAAAAATCAAAAAATACAGCACGGTAATGAATTATCTGGAGTGTAAACTTTACAGTAAAGTGGCAAACGATAGACTTGTGAGCTTCTTCTAAACAAGATTATGCCTCGCTATCCACATCATACGCTAACCATTAAGTGTCCCCATCTCTTGTTTAATGACGGATCAAGGCAGAGTGGTTCAATAATCGTGTCTAGGGTGAAGACAGTTGACACCTCTTGTGTTGGGACACGCTTCTAAAGTTGGATGTATTTTATGACCTGTTGCCAAGGAACTATTTTTATTACTATGATCATTTTAAATTAAAGTAGACTTATTAGTCATTCTGAGCAGAATAAGTCTACAGTTTGTGGTCAATATTTGGTCATGTTGATCATGAAGAACACAAAGAAGAAACATTCACCCCATTTGTTTTATTGACTTTTTTGTTTGTGTTTTTGTCTTGAGGTACTCTTTGAGGTCTGCAGCCGATCACAGCCAAAAGCACGGCTGAACTAACCCGTTAAAGCCAGTGAACCAAAAAATGAGTCCCTGGGAAAAGCTAAGCAATCTGACTCATTCAGGTAACATCATCAATTGCAGTGGAAACGCATGACGGACAATTATGGTCCCCCCTTGAGGAGGACAGCTAAGTGTGTGTGTGTGTGTGTGTGTGTGTGTGTGTGTGTGTGTGTGTGTGTGTGTGTGTGTGTGTGTGTGTGTGTGGGGTGGATTGGTGGAGACTGAACCACAAACTACCCTCTAACTCCATTAGCAAATGTGCGAAACCTTGTTTTATCCACAAGTTAACGTTTTTTTTTCAGAATGGCACCAGCAGGGCCCATATCCCCCCTCCACCACATCAGTGACCCCTCTGCAGCCCCGCGGGTGTTAGTTAACCATGCTTGACAGGACCTCAGATCAAGTGTCCCCCTTTCCCTGCGGGAAAGGAAGCGGGGCCAAGGTGACCTGTAGCCTGAACAGGAGTCTCCTGACATGGGGATCAAACTGTGGCACATGCTCCTACATCAGCAGGAGCTCCACAGGGAGGACAACGCACATCCATCTCTGACACCTGGGGCGGTGCACAGCCTTTCTAAAGGTTCACAGTTTTATAGAGGATTAGCTACAATCCATGTATACTTAATTTAACTGTCAGCCATTTGCCAAAGGCTTTCAGTTCAGGATGTACAGAATGAAGATCAACTTGCAGAGACTTGAAACTTGCTTGAAACAGTGTGTCAAACTGTATGTGAGGCTTTAATAATCCAGCATGGAATATGCTCAGTGTAGATCCAAACTGAATTTCACTTGGCAGTATCTCTGCTCAGTGTCTGCATCTCCTTCACATGATTATAATAATCAAAATGACATGCATTTGCCTAGATGTATGCAAACTATCGCTGGAAATAATTAATTGATTACCGCAACAAGTCTTGGCACAATTGATGGTGAGTTTGATCCAATTCATGATTGTTTTATTCTTTCGTCAAATCTATGTGAATGAAAATTGAAATGTGATGAGGGACGAGGAGAGATGCTCAGCATGTGTCCTTCTTGCGGAGGAGAAACATCTGGACAAAGATGTTATCTCATTTCACATTTCAGTATTATTAAGGAAGAGAGCAACTGTATCAAGTATTATAGATAACCGTTGTTATTTTAGGTCAGCGTGGCTAATACTAAACTTTCACATCTGTTATTTTTTACTTTTGACATTGAGAATACTTTGCTGTATAGTTACAATATGAACACTGGAGTAACTACTGAAAGCTACTATGATACATTAATGTGGTTTGTAAAACAAACTTCTTGAAGTCAAATAAAGTGAAGTAGTGATGTATAAAGGGAGCAGCCAGTGACATCAGCACCTCTGGCTCAGATGCTTTTGGCCGACGGTAAACGACTCATTACTGTGAATCTGGCTCAGCTTTATAGTTTACAAAGTCACTTCTTCTGCTCACTCTTGTTCTTTGCCACAGTCTTTCCTGACATTTGGCATTCCTGCATCTTTCCCACTTAATGACCTACGTTTTCCTTTTTCACCTGCACTTTCCATCCTTTTACCCTCGTCCTTCCTTGTTCGCTCTCTTCACTGCTTTTATCCCTTTCAGCTCTATCTTTGCTTGCATCCTTTCTTCAGCCCTTCATTTCATACGGGTCCCGGTGAATGGCCTCATGCACAGCTGCTCTGCACATTAACATCCCAGTAACAAACAAGTGGACGCGTGGAAAACATTTTAAACTGGACACGCACCAGCAAGAGGGATTACTCAATGAGATGGCAACGTCTAACATGTCAGACAAATTTTTAAGGCTGTAACCGTGCATTAAGTAAAGAAGGGGCCTCTTTTATAGTCTTCGAGGAGGCCTCTCTGATACAGCAAGAGCGTGTGTGTGTGTGTGTGTGTGTGTGTGTGTCTGTGTGTAAAGGAGATGGGGGAAGGTGGGAGGGGGTGGGGGGTGTACATGTGCCAATATCTGTGTTTAAGGAAAGCCCGTGTTACTGTACTAACTGGAAACAAATTATGCTGTAAGCATAGGGAAGCAGAGGGAACAGCCTGTAATAAGCAGTAATGGGCCATCTGTCCCTGCTAAATAAAGGCGATACATCACTGTCCGACCCCTTTTCTAACCAACCCGCTAGTCTCTTTGTAGTTCCTGGAAGTAATATGTCATCAAGTATACCTCTGGTGTTAGATAAATGAGGACCAAGGACTCTTAATCAGGAATGAATGAGCGCTTGCCTGTGTGCTTGACTTTTTATTGGCGCTCACTGAAGACACGTGCTACACTACAGCTGGGTTTAATTGACAGCCAATGTAATCAATTCAGAGGAGGGACTCTTTCTCTCATAAACACAAATATTGACACACATTTGGCACACTGTTGTCAAATCTAAGTTATTGTGAGCTGAGAATGAATGTGGCATTTTGAGACGGAGGCATTCTGAACACTTCAAATATCTAAACGCTGAACCTATAACGGTTTGTTACTAATTCTAAACATACTGTACACACACAGACACACATTATGGTCTTCATATCCATCTCGACCAGCTGGGACGGCATTTCATTTTGATATTTATCTGTACTTTCCCATCGCCCGAGAAGCTTAAGTCTTACAACAGAACTAAACTGAAATCTGTTACCACATCACCGTACCATCTGATATCAGACTGCTCGACGTTTACTTCACATACTATTGACATTGGAATATTTTTTCCTGATATATCTTTAAAGCACTCATTATATGACAATTTAATACAGCTGAGAGAGGAAGTAAGACCAGGATATTGTATGAATAAATATGACAGTGAAGAACCTGATGACATGGGGGGAAATAGGTTTTAATGAGGAAAAGTCCCAGAGAGGGACCAAACGTTTCTTATTTGGGTCGTAGGCTGAGATTTACGGAGCCCTGGAGAATAAAAGAAGTTTCAGACTGCGCAACAAGTCCATCAGAAAGCAGTTGGGGCTCCACCCTGCAGATACAGAGTGTGTTAGTACTTTACACCACATCCATCAGTGTTGAGGTCTGTTTCTGAGCCAGAGGGCTGCAGACACGGAGCAAACATCTCTGCACAAGTCTGATTTATACAGTGTTTCACCTGACTTGTGCGTCAGCTATTTTTCTTTGTCTGTGTTGTGTTTTCTCTCTCTATCTGATTATATTTTTCCCTCGCCAGCTATTTTATGTTTCCATCCTCATTCTGTGATCAGTTCAAGTGAAATTCCACAAAGCCGGCAGATGAAAATGCAAACAAACACTGTGCACGTTCACATTTCTGGTGGAGAAAAGACATTTTTACTGGTTAAAAAACATGAAATAAATCGTTAATTTACAATTACTGTTTGCATCCATCTTTTGCACATCTTCTTTGAAAGGGGGGGGCGGGGGGAGTATTTATTCATTTATTTTCTTTGTTCAAAATGTAGAAGAAACTCCAGTCCTATACTCCACCCTTTGCCTCTCTTCTGTTATACTCTGTCTCTCTTCCCCCCTTCTTTTTTTAACCACAGGTTTAGGATAATGAGCAGAGGGTCACATCACGTTTAACCTTTCCCCCTGACGTCTCAATAGGGAGCTGATTGTCTCTGACATGACACCATGGGCGGAGCTGGAGAGGGAAAACTGCAGAACGAGGCCATTTTCCTAAAAGCTCAGGATTCCTCATATTCATTGATAGAAAGAACATATGGTTGTGAATGGCTGCTGAGCCAATGCATCAGTATGAAGTCACTGAGGTTAATTGTCCTTTCCGATGTTTTTCTTTGTCTGTGCGCTGTATAAACGTACACGTAATTACACTGTACGGCTAGTATTTTGTTTCATTCAACGCAGTCACCTTCACATGTCTCCACACTTTGTTAATCGGGACCATTCGGCTGTTTCAGCACACTTGGCAGCATACATAGCCGAGACAGAAAGATTGAAAGATTGAGAGGACACAAACACAAGCACATTACGCATGTTAAAATGTGAGTGTATTTCATCAACAGCTTAAAAGGACAGTTTATCATTCCACCAAGCAGTGCAAGGAGACTACAGGAGATTAATGTGCAGGTCACATTAACATAACTTTTGAAAGATGCAAAAGAAATAATTGTCTGCTTCCCCAGCTGCTGTCACACTTGATTTACAGAGCTTCCTTGGCTCAGCCAGATCTCAATCAGTGGACACATTTTGATAATAATTATCGTCTGATACTTGGACACAGTTTTGTTTTACGAGGAGCACTGGAGTGAGCAATTACACACAGACCAAGCTTGTTTCACTTGGATTGTAAAATTATGTAAAAATTACATGCGTGTCCAAATATGTTGTTAAAGTGTGTGTGTGTGATTTGTCTTCACTGGGACAATCCACCTTTACAAAACAGAATTAAACGTATCATGCATAATTATTTGAGTTACATGCTGTATAATTATAGTCTATCGTTTTGTGTCCAGGTTCCATGTTGTATTGAATTTGCGATGTGCTTTCAGCAAACGTTGGAGTCATTTGTTGGGGACTATTTTCAGCAGCTGATGTGGCACACTGGTGAGTATTTACAGGAGCAGGATGGTGTTTGTGGGATTCACTCAAAATAAACTACACAGCCCTTTGTCATTGTAATGTAGAAACCTGTCAGCTTTTGGACCACGGAGGTCTCTGGTCCAGAGGAGTAAGCTACAGTATATCAGGCTCAGGCCACACACACAAAACGTGTTCGTAGAATTCATTGTAGATTTTGGTCTTATATTGGGTGTGTTGATAAAAGAAAAATCTAGAATATCACCAGATTTATCCTTAAATGGTGTAGAAAATCCATTTATCCATGCAAATTATTCAACTTTAAGAATTGCTTTAATGTGGAGGTAAATGCGAGGCAGTCTGACAAAGGTTTACTCATGGAAAAACATGTGGGATTTCCACTCCACCCTGCCCTAGGTTGTGTTTACCTCCCTGTCATGAGTTTATTAAATCATCAGCCTGTATAATTTATAATGAGAATGAAGACGTTAATAAATCACAAATTTCTTTTAGTCCCTTTCATTCCTCTGCGTCTCAGAGAGGTTATTCATCTGACTCTGTGGGTCTTGCCTTTAAGTGCTTGGCAGGAATTATAAAGGCAACCCCATCAGTATGGTTGCCATGAGGCATGAAAGGACAGATGGCCAACAACATGAGAGACCCAATCATTCACACACATTTCTTTTGGTTTTTAAAATAAAACTTACACATTTTTTATTGTGGCTCAATTTTCTGCACTTCATGAGATGTTTACGCAATAATGTAAACAAGGCTTATGAAGTTGGTAACGGTTGTATCTGAAGAGGGCAAATTCCAACACTAAACAAATGGCAGCACTCACAGCATGACGAAAACAGCAATACAAAACATGCGTAAACATAAACCACTCCAGAGAGCTTGTTTACTGACTCAGGATTGGATTTCCTCGAGGATATCCAATCTAAACTTGTCAATATATCCCAATTCTGCATCGAGATAATCTACAGCAGATCAGTTTTTCAGAGCATCAAAAGCTTATCTCCAGGTATTTATTTAAATCAGTTCTTTCCTACCTGCTTTTTCACTTCATCCATGCATGTGTTTACACTTCAGACATCGTTGCAGTCTAATCACAAACACATCCCCACTCAACACGGGTCAGGACAACCTCCCTTCTGACCCAACACACCACAACAGAAGGCTGTGGGCTGCTGCAGTGCAAAACATGTGTTTTATACCACACAACCATTGAAACACTAATACATCCAGTGTTTATCGCAGCAGAATATCCACAGAGAGTATTTCACGATGATTTGAAATAATGTTTAGACCTGTCTCGACCTGGGGATTTTCTCATTGATTAAATTCATTTTAACTAACTTATTGAGAAGAATAACTGAGACGTTAGTTATGTTCCGGGTCTTTATTCACTAAAGGATAGTAGAGAGAGGGGACGTGATGCGCGAGAGAGGGGGAATGACGTGTGAACAAATGTCCCCAGTTAGAATGGCACGAGGACGTCTCAATAACAGTATATGTGTCTACCTAATCATAAATCACTGAAATTGTTGTTTTGTGTTAAATTCCGCCATGATTTAGACATGTATGTAGGTTTTTAGAAAGTACGTTCAGGTAATTGGTCCCACAAAGATTTTAATGAGAGAGTAAAGATGTAAAGTAATCAAATTACAGTGTACAGAAAGTAATTAATTTACTGTGTATGCATCACAAATGCGTTGTATTGTAAGGCACACAATGGCCATTTGAACAAAATCATGTGTTCATGTTTTATATGTAACTTTTACTGTTCTTACCAGATGTCCCTTTCTTTAGAAAACCAAGTGTTTTAGGCACAGGCGAGATGAGAGAGACAGAGAGAGACAGAGTGTGTGTGTGTGTGTGTGTGTGTGGGAGGGGGGGGGGGGGCGGGGGGGGCAAACCTGCCTTTGCCACATGTGGTGCAAAAGCGCTGTGAGGTAAACGAAGATAGGGGTAAAGGGATTGGGCAGTTGTAATTTGTGCTCCGTAACACTGATGTCATTCAAGAGACTACTGGGAAGAAGATAACCATCGCTGGCAGACAAACTGTGATTCCAGAGAACCTGGAAAAACTCGAGCCAAACGCTCACTGTTTAGATCTGCTGCAGGCCGGTTTTCACTGACAAAAACAATTTGGGTTTGTGGTTGATACCAGGTCCATACAAAACCTAGACTATGTTTGGCAGAAAAATCACACAGATGCACACTCGCATTTCTACTCCTACTCCTTGCCACACACACACACACACACACACACACACACACACACACACACACACACACACACACACGCACGCTGGCCGTCGACACATGTGAGCTGAGGCTTGTTTGTGCAGAGCATTCCTGCGTGACGCTTCCCCGGCACATTAAAGAGCCCCCCCAGCAGGCCAAGCTGTGCCCCCCCCTCCCCAAAGCACGCATCCGTTGGGCCAGTGGAGGGGGTCCTATTTGCTTTATCACATTTGTTTTGATTCTACAGTCAGTATCCAATAGCGGCCGCAAGTGCTGAGCTCTGAGTTTGTTGTTGTACTGTATGCTTGTCCTTTTGAAGTGTCGGAAAACCTGCCTAACCTCCGCTGAGAAGAACAGTCATCAGATTTTGCGCTGCATGGACAGCAGTGACAACACTCACTGGCTCTTACCTGTTAATCAGCTTTCTAATTGTTACATTCTATGAGAAATGATCAGTACAGTAGCATTAGGGCAAACCTAAAGCTTGTTAAACTAGTAATCTCAGGAGCAGTATTGGCCAGTCAGCAAAAGAAAGGACACAATGCATGGCTTCTCAAAACATAAATATAACAAACTTAATATAACTTTGTATGTCAGATCTGCTGCAGCTTGGGCTACGGCAACACAACAGGGACATACAGTGATATACTGTATGTGTTGGACTACTACTATCTGCAGAAGCTTCAAAAAACAAATACTGGCAAGAGCTGCTCAGTTCAGCAATTATCTAAAAAGATTGGCGTCTGAATGACGACTAATAACTGGAAAACTTCTCTTGCAATAGTTATACTTAGGGGTCAGGGGCAGCCAAGCTATTATGTCTTCATGCCCTGCCTCCAACACTGATTCCAGTTCTCTTTATCCAAGACTGTCTGTTTGAATAGCTTGAGATGGTTAATGTTCAGGTCTTCCTTATTTGTGCTACTGCTACACTACTGTATGTTTTAGCACTATTTCGGATTTCACCGTTCTGTTAAAAAAGCGCAAACATGCCTGCTGGATTCAGGCGTGTGTAGCTAGTGCTGTTAGACGCATACTGTGACTCACCGAGATGTCTTATCTACTTTTTTATAAACAGACAATTAGACCCGATAAAAATCCAAACGTTCATGATTATATTTGTCAACATCAGATCGAAATTGCTGCTGAAACTCATGATGACACTGTCTACACAATTACCTCCGCACGCTGTCATTGTTCCAGTGTTTGCATCTGTGATATGATAAAGTTCTGTCATGGCTGAGTCATTGCAGGGCAGACAGAAGATAATCTGTGGACCAGGCTGTGTTTACCCCTCCTTTTACCCTGAACACCACCAGCAGACAACCTGAACTCTTGACTGCACCAACCCCAACCACAGGAGACTTCCCAGCCTAGCAAGTCTGAGAGGTGGTTGAAGGAGAAGGGGGTCCTTGTCACTTGTGTCTCTGCTGGGATGTATACAGCAGCCAGACCCACCGAGCACCCATCAGGAAACGCTTAAGGATGTGTTAGCATGTGTTAGCATGCCCTCGGATTCACAAACGCGTACGGACGCATGTGCTGAACAGAGGCATGCCCACACTTTACATACGAAAGTTTGGCTTGAATGTTGTTCTTTTAAACAAACAACAGAAAACAAGACAGAAGAACTACTCAGCTTCTACTTTTTTACTGGAAGGAGGGGCTGAAAAAGGGGGAGGATGTATTTTTAGATGGGGGGTGAATATCTGCCAAGTCACCGTGTGAGCAAGTCTGACTCACACAGAAAATAAAAAATATACAGTAAAATGCTGAATGAGTAGAATACATTGCAGCACCCCAAGTTAAACAATGTTTTGGTCGCAGAAATCACTTCCACATGGCTGACTCAGACAAGCCGAAACAAGACTGTGATTAATGACATTTACTGGCACGTTGTCAATGTGTGTAGAATATATGCAGCACAGCTATATGCCCCGATCCGTACCACCGCCGGCTCCACACATGGAGGTCATTCATGCTCATGTGCTGAACGTCTTGACAACGTGGTGGTTTATCATATCAGCGAGAAGCAGAGAGGCAATGATTGGAAAATTGGAAATATGTGGCAGTGTGATAAAACAGGGAGAAATGGAGAGAGCGAAAGGGGGAGGGAAAAGTTTAACCACATACCTGACATGAAGGAAGGATGAATTTGGACGCCATTGTGAGGACATGAGGGAGAGAGAAAAAAACAGCAGTTAGGAAAGAATATCAATGAAATGAATTTCATCAGTGCTCATAAGTCTGTGAGCCTGCATACATGTATGCCTGCATAGGATGCACGAGGATGGAGCCTGTGGATGTTTGTGTGTGTGATCTTAAGCCCTCAGCAAGCCAAGCAGCAACATACCCAGCTGTCCACCAATGTCTCAGCTCTCCAATCAAAATAAACCTCCTGCAAACCACAAATCACCCACACATTTGAACTTCTACACTTTTAGGGGTCCTCTAAACCTGACCTTAACCATCCCAGCCACATGCCTAACCCCAACCCTTACTATAACCTTTAACCCTAAAATAAATTCTGCACAGCAAGTGAGGTCCAGCCAAAATCCTCACTTTCCAAAAATGTCCTCTGTCAATATCTAAGACTCAAATTAGTCCTCATGGAGAGGGAAGTAAAGCACACAAACACACAGAACAGCACACCTGTGGCCTAATGATCCCAATAATGATAATAATCTGTATATTTGTATAATATTTGTACAGCAATTTAAAAACAAAGTTATGTACTTCACAGGAGAACAGAAAAAAACACACACTAGAACAACAAAACAAGTTTGATCCATAAATATGAGCCAAATTAATCAAAGTGGTTGTGGAGAGCACTTTTTATAGCCAGTTATAAAATAACAATTTTTCCTCAGATGAGGAGTATGTCTCTGTCTTTGGCCAGAGAGTCTGGTCTTTGCAGAAAAGCTGTACGTGATGCACAGACATGTCTTCATGTCTTGAGACTCTGGGACTGCATGTGCAGAAAACTGATCATATATTGGAGCTTTACATTTGAGACCCCTCATTTAAATGACTGTGGACACAAGGGGGAGCCTTTTGGCAGCGGGGAAGTCGAGAAGCTGCATTATACTGTACATGAATCTTTCATCCACTGACAGAGGGTCTGACAGTGACATGAGGAAATCGTACAATCCTCTCTGTCGTTTTGGTGAAACGTCCACCACCTCATAAACAATGCCCCAGAGGATTTTACATAACAGCTTATCCATTAATCAGGAACATTGGCACTTTAACGGCCACGCCAACCTAAACTCTAGCCTCTGACTGATTTATAAGCAATAGAAGAAAAAGGTTATTCCTTGGTGAAGAGTCACTTTCTCACAGTGGTTAGAGTTGAGTTTATTGACAGACCGGAAAGAGAAGACAACACAGTGATCTCAACGTCTCCACCTGCAAATAATGGCAACATGACCGTATACATCACTTTACATTTCTAAACAGCCCGGCCCGGACTTCTCCCATGCTGCTTATTTTCTCACTCTCACTCTCACTCCATCTCTGCATCCATTCTGTTCCTCCAAATCAACTCTCTCACTTTCACTTTGGCACACTTCTGCGTCCACCTTTATCTTCCTCCCTATCTTACTTCTAATGTTCCTCTCTGCTCTATTCTTGAACGAGCAGCAGTAGCATCACCAGAGAGCCTCTGACAGTCATTGAAGTGAGATTACCGCCGTAGAATTCATCAAAGTCAGATTATTTCAGCGCAGCTCATCAAAGTCAGAATCTTTACATCTTTCTACAGTTCGCGATCTGGATCAACATGGATCAACTGAGATCTGCACTCCCATTTTAACCTAAAAAAGTCATACAGAGGCCCAAAGACTGAATGATGCAAGTGGATGCAAGTGGACAGCGAGAGACAGGTTGAGTAGTTGCTGAGGGAGCACAGATACAAAGATAAGGGATACTCCTGTACTGGATGCTGCTGCACAGCTTAAAACAACCTGGCAAGAGCAGATGTGTGATCTTTATGCAATACCTGTGCTGCAGACCAAACGAGCCAGAGCACTATGACGACACATGCATGCCTTGTATGCAGCTAAGGACCAGAGCATAGGACACATGCTCAAGATATGTGAAAGAGGCTGTTGTAAACAAAAAGCAGACCATGGCTGTGATCAACAATCTGCCCATGTATGGGAAAATGATCCAACAATCTTTTGACACATTGTGAGAGAAAGACAAGTTATAACTTTGTCGTTGGGTGCATGATTTTATGGTCCTATCCCATGGTCCACTGAAAGTCCTAAATCTTGTTATCTCTCTGTGCCGTACATAACCTGTATGCAAGTCTTCCATTCGATATGGTACAGACTTTATTGAGTTGTATTTCCTCTGGGATTGTCGCAGTCTGGAGTCTCAATCACACACACACACACACGCACACGCACACAAAACTAAGGCCACTGAAATATGAATACGGTCTCCAAAGACCAAAAAAAAAGAAAAGGGGGGGTAAATGATATGTTCACTATTTTCATGTTAGTCAAGTAGTTTCGAATAGGGAAGAGGGAAAGAGAGGCACCTAATCTCAATCACACACCTTCATCCATTTTTTTGTCCTTTTTCGTTTGTCTTGTCTAAATATTATCCATGATAAATGTTAAAATCCGATCCTTATGAACACATTGGACACGGTTACGTATACCTTGTCCAAATGCAGTACTGGATTTTACATCAAATTAAATGTAAGCCGGTATATTGGGGCACCGGCACGCAACGCAAATTGGAACTGATGTTGCACGGACTCGGGGCAACCTGGGGGACGAAACTGGACGTTTAATATTTGTTTCTTTGTAAGCTTTGACAGGTTAATGTAGAATCTATCAAACAATATGAAGTACAAAATGTCAATAAGGAAAAATGTCCCTCACAATATTCTTCAGCCCAAAGTGAGGTCTTGAGGCCCATGAAACATAGTTTCTTTATAAAAAAAAAAGAACTATTCATGAATAAAGAAACAATGGTTAAAATTAAAGCTATAATTTACTTAAAGTTTAACACAAAAATTCAGCAAATCATAGTAGGAAGCTGATGAGAAAACATGTTTAAAGTTGCAGGATGTCTTCCCAATAGTTCATGATCCCAACAGTATTCAAATTAAAATGGTTTCACATAACAGAGAAAAGCAACTAAAGAGTTTATGTCTGGAAAATGTTTGGTATTTTCACTTGATAAATTACTTCTATGATTTGTAAAACCATCATTAACTTGATCAATGAATTCAATCAATCAACTACTTGATCAGTTGTTTAGTCTAGTTAGGATATGTTCTGTTAAAGACCAACTGATAACAGCAGGTCAGCTCTATATTTGTCTTCTGCTCTCTCTGCTGCCCAAACCACGCTGTTCTTATTACAGCTATACTTTCCAGACACAAACACAAACACACACACACCCCACCCCACCCCCCCCCCCACACACACACACACACACACACACACACACACACACACACACACACACACACCTATTGAACAACAAGGATTGGCCTAAACCCTGCAGAGATCCTTATCACCTCTCTCCTCTCTCCCCAGAGGGCTAAAACAACAAGGATCAACATGTGGCCCGTTTTTATTCTGCAGCGTCCAGGTTCTCTGCACAACGGGAGGTCTTATGTCGAGCAGATCACAGAGATACAATGCCATTAGCTCACTGATGGCATCTCTGTCAGAGAAAAAGCTCTCTGCCAATGGGAGAAGACATCCGTGTCATGCTGTGTCTGCTGTTTATTAAAATACAAACTTGGCTAATAAATCGCTATTGCCTTTTCCTGTCCACTGTGAGCTTTGTACAAATTGGTGAACCTGCACAGCCTGACTCAGTGTTAGTACGATAATTGCACGGAGAGCGGGATGTGGGGAGTGAATGATAAAACAAGGAGTGAAACACACTGGTTTTATTACACAGTCTGATGGTGATGGAAAGAGTGATGAATCTTGACTGAGCGGGTAGTTATGGATGCCTTGAGCAACCACTCTGCTGGTACATTCAGTGAATTAAACTGCATATGTGCTGCACATGAATAACAGAAGATTGCCTCTTTCTCTCAAACCCTTTTTCCCTATGTTTCTATTTCTGAAAAGTCTATTTGTCATTTTGCCCATCTCCTGTCTCTCATATCTCCACCATTGTCTTCCTCTGTACTGTATCTATCTTTTTTTCTTTCTTCACATGCAGACTGGATGCATCAATGCGGATTTCCAATATGCTTCTAGCTGAGAGTCAGCTGTTGCTCTTGTCACAGAGTGATGAGCCAGGTCACACATCTGCCAACCCCTGGCAGGGATGTCCCCTGCCCAGTCTCCTCCATCAACCCCCCCCCGCTTTATGGAGCTGACTCGATCAAGATCTTTCGTAGGCTTTTACGCCTCCTGAAACAACAAAAGCGATACAGAACCAAAACACTGAGAAGGAGGTCTGTCTTTCATCTTGGAGCTGAGCAGAGGTTACACATGCTCTTGCTCAAGGCCTTTTCAGCACTACGCTGCAGCATTTATCAATTATCAAATAATCAGCCATTAATATAACGATCTACCTCCTAATCTCTGATCATCCTCCGCTGGCCAATGGCATTTATTTAAAGGTTGACCCCATAAGCGTTCTTTTCCAGAATGATTTAAAAACCTACAAAAAAAAAGTTATTAACCCACCCTAATTAATGACTCATCAGAGTTATGTCATTACAGTTTCTATTTTTACCAGATGCCTCTCTTTCCTCTGCTTGTTTCCCTTCCCATCTGCTGAGTGCAGTTTGTGGGTCACCCAGTTACTGACGCTGACTGAAAGAGCTGTTTGGAAAGCAGTTCGCCCGCCTGTCGTGACAAAGCTAAGTCCTAAAACTAACGGAGCCCATTGAGTGAGCGGAAGGCCACTAATCTCCCTATAGATACACCCTGCAGTCCAAATCAGCAGACTGGAAGCACCGAGTGCCACATACTGCAGCTGTAAGAGGGACCCACAGCAGGCAGAAGTACATGGCTGTGTGCACAAGCTGTATTTTGATACGTGCACCGTGCCAACATCCTCACTAACAAATGGAATGGTGTTAGATGCAGATTTATTGATTTTAATTCAATGACTAATCTAATGCAGCTGTTTGACTGGCATATACTCTAACTATATTTATGATATTCCACATCACATGCCACAACATATTATAGTTACCATATTTTACTTCATTGCAAAGAAAACAGGGTTCACAAGTGGTATGTTGCAATGGTCGAAATATGGCATCTCATATGGCATCTAATTACTTCAATCGATCCTCCAGAGAAAGAATGAAATGGACCAATGTGGCTTAGATTACAGTGCTTTAGACTGTGTGTGTGTGTGTGTGTGTGTGTGTGTGTGTGTGTGTGTGTGTGTGTGTGTGAGTGTGTGAGAGAAAGTGTCTGTCTTTGAGCATGAGCCCAAACATGTGTGTGTGCGCAACACTGGGACGACATGCCAGCAGCATTCCTGCATACAAGCCGATGATAACTGACTCTCAAAAAGTGGCCAAGCTCTTGATTTGTTTCATAGCAAAATAAAAGTTGACGAAAGAAAACAAGAGCAACGACAAAAGACACAATAGAGACTGTAAATGTGAAAACAATCAAACCGAGGCAGCTGACCACCTCAGATGGGATAACAAATGTAACGTTTTCTTTGATCCTTCATCCGCGAAAATTTGCATGGGAATGAGGGAGCACCTGAAGTGCTGCGCTTCCTTATGTGGACAGCTAATACTTGATTTAGGAGGTATTGGTGTACAAGAGAAAGAAAACACAAAATGATAAAGAATGCAAGAGCAGGCAGGGTGAAGAAATGTTAACAGTCGAGTCATGGGAAAATATGGAAGGAGTACAGAGAGTATATGGGCAGCCTCCATGGTTCCAACAGCTGAGTCCATTCAAGTGAAAGAAGATGTTTGCATCAGAGTCCAGCAGCTAACCGCAGGGCGCATCTCTCTCGGCAGCCCGGCATGTCGTCATCCACTCATCCTCGCTCGCTGATCTATCGCCAAACTGCCCACCTATTAATCTTCAGGGAGCCACTGAGGAACACTTTGGACCAGGCTTGAATAAACAAGAGCATTCAAACACTGGGTAGGAAATAAACACTCAACCATGTCACCCCTTTGACAGAAAAAGAAAGGCCTATAATTTTAAGTGATCCCGAGAAAAAGGTCAGAACGCTGCAAAGCATCTGCCTCCTGAGACAAGACAGATGTTCAGCATCACTACGAAACGTGATGTGGCTCTAATACTGCATATTAAAGGACATTCGTGATATATATGACAGGATTTGGGCATGTCAGAATATGAAAGGTATACTGGCATATAATATCTATTGAGAACATAGGTATGTGTTACACTGACAGCGTGTCAAGGAAACTGATTGGCTTCGACTGCTGCTGTCCCTCCCATGAAAGTCAGCTGGATGGAGGAAAACCAGAGGAGCTGCTCTGCAGTGACCTCTGCTTCACCTTTACTTCTTTCATATTTCACTTCATAGTAATCTTCGCTAACCTTTCAGAGCTTAGTAGAAAAAGGGGGATGTCTGCTTTGAAGCCAGACAAGACCATTATCCCATCATAGATGTATTCTGCTGAGGGACAACAGGATGTTCACTGGCAGTCTGCTGGCCTTCCAGAAGAGTTTGCTCCCATAACTCTACACTCTCTGACCTCAAACAATCCATCTTCTAGCCCTTGGATGCTGTTTTCTACCATATTGGTTGTTTTATATTCTGTTGGTGAAATTGTTGTGTGTTGTGTGTGGTCAGTATTTTCTCCTACTGCTGGTGGCACTTTGCCAACATTTTCAACTGCTTCAGGCGACATTCATACAGGAGTCTGGTCAGAAACCGCCTTATTTTCCTTTCCCAGAACACATTGGAAAAAAAAAGCAGTCACAAATCACCTTCAGTGGCCCGCGGGGGGAAAGTTATTGCACTTTTGAACGCTAACGTAAATAAATGTGGACAGGAACGCTGTGCTCCAAATTTTCCAGTAGCAGCCTTTGATTGATTTTAAGTTCAGATATTTTCTGGTATTTCAAGAGAATTTCAAGACAAACACACAAAACGTACGCACAGATCTCCCACTCCTCTTAAAACAGTCGTGTAAATGCTCCACAACCATGTGAGTCATCCTTGCCTCCAGACGCTTGGCATGAGATCAAGCAGTGAACAGTAAGGAGAGGGATTCCCTATAAAAGTCCCATAAAGCATTCTTGTCTTTATTATTTCATTCATAATGACACATTCAGCTGATTGATAGCGTTCATTGGGCTCAAAGCAACTTTGCACTCTGCATGCGGGGAAAGGGAGCGAGAGAAGAGCCAGGCTGGTGGTTTAAAGGTTGTAAAGGTAGAGGAGATGATGGTTGGAGAGCTGGTTTAGCCGCACAGCAGGCTCTTCCTGCCCTGTAATAACAAACCTCTGGCTATTGTCCGCGTGTGGTGGACAATCAAATATATGTGTGTGTGTGTGTGTGTGTGTGTGTGTGTGTGTGTGTGTGTGTGTGTGTGTGTGTGTGTGTGTGTGTGTGTGTGTGTCTGTGTGTGTGTATGTCTGTCCATGTAAAAAAGCATGCTGGGTGTACTGACCGAGAGAAATCAGCCATGTCACGGTGTAGTGGCCCTCCGCTGCCACCCTGCCTTCATGCCCTCGGGCTCCGTCGGGATCCCAGGGGCCCAATCAAAACCCAGCGTCACCCGGCGACCTTCTAACCCCGGCTGTAAGCGCTCTGATTAAGACCTCATCAACACGATGTTGCCCTCGCAGCTGTGTGCTTATGCACACAAGCTCGGCTTTGTCCACCTTTAACACACATGCTCACATGGGCACATACGCAAGGGTGAGCACAGTTGCACACCATACTGACCCAGAATCACTGGGAGGTAGGAACTTAGTAACCTTTAACCTCTATGACTAGCTTCTTAATCTCCCTCCCTCCGAGCCCTGGGCTTGCTGTGTGTGTGTGTGTGTGTGTGTGTGTGTGTGTGTGTGTGTGTGTGTGTGTGTGTGTATTTAAGGGCAGAGCGGTGAGGTGTGAGAAGCAGGAAATGAGCATCCAAATGACAATAAGCCCAGATTCATATCCATTCAGCTAGACAGCGTGAGTTAACATTGTGTGTGCGTAGGACAGATGACTTCAGATCAACTAGACAGGAATAAGAAGGCAGGGGGCAGGGAGACTGTAAGGTAAGGTTTTCCAACAACTGGATGCTCCTTGAAAGTGCAGCTTAACCCCAACAAGAGCCTTCAAACACCCGTCAGACCCTCGGGCTCACCCTGCTTTTGTCCTCTTGTAATGAAATCATCATCGTAAGGCACCGAGCTGGTTCATAACCTCCTCAGCCCCGTATCAGAGCCTTTCATACCAGGAGAGATTTGGGAGCAGGCAGACAAGATTTATCGTTCGATTCCGAAGAAATTATTTTTAAAGTCCTTTAAGACATGGGCTGTTTTGTGAAGGAATTCCTTTAGAGGGTCAGAACTTCTTTAAGAAATGCTTGGAAATAGCAAACGTGCCTCCTAAAGTCAAACATCCTCCCCACTCAGAAGTGTTATCTTGTGCTAATATTGATAACTTCAACCAACACACTGTGGGCTACATGTGCACGGGTTTAAAGTCTTGGTGAGGGACGAGGTTGTGCGAGGGGAACGAGGGTCAGTGTGACGCTCCAAGAAAAACAAAAAGTTTCCTCTGAGCACGCGGCCAGCTATTCAACACGAACTATTCATACATTTACATCCAATTTCAGCTTGTGACGAGACACTGAGTCTTACAATAAGGAGTCACACACTCGCATGTTGTGCAAGCACAATGAACACACACACACACACGCACACGCACACACACACGCACACACGCACACAGAAAACTGAATTTAATGAGATAGCCACAGAACCAAAGAGAAAGAAAACAGTGGAACATTTGGATTTTATCCCAGAGTCTTGCTGGGGTTCACAGCGGGAGCTGGTGCTATAGTTTTATGAACATGCATCCTGACTGAACCTCATCAGTCAGGTCACCAAACAGACCGCCGTTAGCTGAACAGCACTGAGCTCCACAGAGCTGCTCGAGCCGTTTCACAGGCTCACAGGCTGCACAGGATTATCAAATGGTGAGGCAGATCGGATTTCAGGGTATATCTGCTTACATTTTTTACACTGATCCATGGCCCATGACCCATGAAGTCTGTAAATTTGACTAATTAAGTCCAAACTACACCTAAAATAGAGGGCTGCCAATTAAAAAAAAAGGAGGGTTAGAATAAGATAATGATGTGAATAAAGGTCAGTCTAAAATACATTTTTAAGAGTCAGTCATGAGAAGTCAATGACTTGGCTTGATCACATAGGCAGCACTCAGATCACGAGAGGAAAATAGTTCACTCTCCCATAAGTCGATTCTGATGTCATGCGTGCCTCCACCTGGCTTTTTGAGTAGCATGACATTACATTACTCTCTAACTTTATCTCATCTCTTCTCATGTAACCTGAACACAAATGTATTCTCCGACAACAGGTCAGAGCTCACCCCTCCTTTTTTACCGTATGTGTCAGTTCTTCTGTAGCTTTGGAGCAACAAACCACAGAGTACAACAACAGTGATAGATGCCTCCCTAAAACAGAAACCATGTGCTGTTTGTTAGGAGCTTCTGCCATAAGAAGACCTTTATAGAAGTGGCTGTTGAGATTTCATGTGTACTATTCACCAGAGCTAACTATCACCAGACTGCGAGGGTCCACATAAGTGCAGAAGAAACAGTTATCTGTCGGCCTTTTTGTTCCATGCCAGGCAGTAAATACGATTGATTAGCCCATAATCACCGAGGGTGATGATCGCCCAAAGGTTAGCTGGAAAGGAAACAGAGATTTGGAACAGGAAAGTGAATGAGAAGTATTCTTCCCCAAATCAAAAGCTACCACATTCGTGGCCTTGAGCAAGACACTAAGTCCCAGCTGCAGCAGAGGAACCACCCAGTGAATACAACACACCAATGTACTGGGACAGACACATTTCTGTGGGTGTGTATGAGACCATCAAATCTAATGTGTTTTATAAAGCTGCTAGCTATTGATCAAAGCAAAACATAGATTTTCAGATAGATTTTCCACCTCCCATGCAGAATAATCTCAGGATTGGCAAGTTGGAACTTTCTGAATGCAAGAGCTTTGCTTCTATTCTTATTTTAGTTTTACATGCCACTATTTCTTTTACTTTCTCTATCTTCTATCAATCTTATTTTATCTTTTGAATTTTCAAAACTGTCCCCGTTTGTAGCTGCATTACCACATGATGATAATGTAGCTTTGTCAAAGAAATGGTCACTGCGATGGATTACTGTCAGTATTACAGAGCACTTTCATGTCTATGAGCTCTCGTCCAAACTGCAATAAGAATTTGCAATAGTTTTAATCTGGATGGAAGGAGATAATAAATACACACTTGCTCTTCTTCTTGAATGTTTGGTGTGCTTTAAAAAAATATTCATATACTACACATGATTTGTAGTTCATGCTATATTTCACACTAAATCTCATTTAAATTGAATAAACCGGTGCTCAGAACTCCTCATGAGCAGTTACATTACATTACATTTCATTTAGCAGACGCTTTTATCCAAAGAGACTTACAATTAGTGCATTCAACCATGAGAGTTCAAACCCAGAACAACAAGAAACAAGAAAGTACAATTCCTCAAGAAAGCCAAACTACCAAGTGCTATAAGTAAGTGCCATTTAAGTGCTACTAAAGTACTACGATATATACATGTACACATACATTTTATTTATTTATTTTGATTTCAGGTATAGTCGGAAGAGACGTGTTTTTAGTTTGCGGTGGAAGATGTAGAGACTTTCTGCTGGCCTGATGTCACTGGGGAGCTCATTCCACCATTTAGGAGCCACGACAGCGAACAGTCGCGATTTTGTTGAGTGTTAAGTTAAACAGTTAAACAGATCATCCAACACAGATCTGAAAACTTTCTTCCATCTCCTCACCTGCACTTTATTTCCATAAACTCTGACAGGTATGTGCCCACGCAATGACAATAATACCGGCTGACTCACAGGGTGTAGCCTAGAAATGTGTTTGTATATTAGTGTGAGCAATAGTGCCCGTAGAAAATCAAATGAGTGTGTGTGTTAGGTAAGACTGTATAATGTAAATCTGCCACTAAAAACAGAGCAGACACAAACATTTATAATATCCCATGTGTTTGAATTAGTTTGAAGAGGATCTGTATACAGTTTAAAGACATCATTCCAGTCTCAGCTTTATTCCCACAACAACAGTGTAAGCTAGGAAAACCTCAGAGGATGGATAAGTATTGCCAGAAGTCTCTCTCAGCCAATCAGGTAGCTTCTAATCCCGCTGTTAGGGGTGTTTGATTCTGCAGTTGGGTAAATGTGCTCTGTGGTGAAGTTGGGCAAGTTTAAGACTTTGTAATCAATCATGCTACTGGGTGCCATCAGTGCTAACATTGGCCTACTGTAGTTTGATAAACTACCACAGTAATGCCAGACCTTTGACCAACAGCATCCAGTACACACACTCCCATGGGGGCCTGGAGCCTGACGTGCATCCCTCGGATAAGAGATGGGTTTCTGCGGTACATTCAAGAAGCCGCCTTGCAAAAACCATGTCCTACACAGAAGCAGGGCTGGGTTTTGAGGGTTAGGGTAAAAAAGAAAAAGAAAAAAGGATTTCAGAAGTGGAATGGTGGTATTTTCTTTCTTATGAAAACAAAGATTTTGGAAAATTACAGAAAATATTGTAAAAGAAGAAGCAATTAAATAATCAATTAGTTTATCGACGGAATTAATTAGTTACAATTTTGATAATTGATTGAATTTTTAAGTAATTTATCAAGCAACACTACCAAACATTGACTGGTTCTAGCTTGTCAAATATAATTTTTTATTTTATTCAATTTCTATATAGTACAAAATGTATGTCTTTGGGTTTTGAATTATTGGTAGACAATTCATCTTTAGCTCCAAGAACTTATGATGCCATTTTTCACTATTTTCTATCATCCTTATAGAAAATGATTAACCAGTTAATCGAATGACCTTGACCTCGAGTGGTTAATCATTTGTGTTAAATAATGACCTCAAATAATACCTCACAAGATGTAAGAAGTAAGCAATAAGATGTTCTGAGTAATAAAACTATACGTACAATTTAGATTTAATAATGTGTATCTTCTTTGAAGCATCTTAATCAGCTGTGGCGAGCTGTTAAGATTTCAAACTGACTCACACTAACAAAGTGTTAGAAAGGCCGTTTCAACACCTGATCTGATGTTGGGGATCATCCCCATCATCCAAAGCTGCATGAACCTAAACTCTGGATGAAACCACAAGTTTGTCACGAGTTAGGCTCCTGTGTTTCAAAGCGTGAAGAAAGCCAAAGTCGATCTCTGTCCTGACACTGAGTTAACGCTTAATGTGTTTCCACTTCTGCTGTGCCACTGGATGACAGGCCAGCACTCTTAAAATGTCTGTAGACATATTAAAGTGCATTTTAAAAATAAATAAATCAATAATATACACTGAGCTTTTGGCATCTAGAATTTCACTGATGGAGATAAAATAAAGGAAGAATGCTGAACATGAAACTGAGACATGAGGTTCCAATAACAGCATAAAAAGTATTTGAAGTGACACACATGAGCCCCCCTCAGCTCATTACCTGACCCCCGAAACATAGACCAACACAGACCAGCTCACTCTGAAATAGAAAGCAGCGTGTTCCTATCAAACCCTATCGCAAACAGACATCTCCACGGCCGCAAAAACACGTCTCATCTGACACAATAACCGCAGCTACACATTATCATATGCAAGCAAAGTCCGACTTTGAAAGCCAGCCAGTTTTTGGAAGGTGAGCACGCGCTAATGCATGGATGGCTGGATGGTGGCTGGTGCTGCGCTTGTTGTTGATGGGCTAACTGAGGACTGGTTTGTAGGAAAGCCTCTGGAGGGAGGTGACAACAGCTCGTCAAGGTCATGAGACTTAACTGAATCAAAATTGTGCATTGTCTTTCTCTTTCTCCCTTTAGAGCCGCAACTTCTTATTTATTTTTTTATTAAAGAAGTTATTTATTGTTAATCATACAGGCACTGGTAGGAGGATTGTGTTATCCTTGAAGAAGGTCAGGCTCGCTGTTTCCCCCTGCCTCCAGTTTTTATGCCAAGCCAAGCATTTGCATATTAAAAGGACAAATATGAAAGTGGTATCACTCTTGTGATGTAACTGCCAAGAAAGCAAATAAATATATTTCCCAAAATGTCCAACTATTCCTAAAATGTAGTCTCATGATCTCCAACACACCAAAACACATTGTCCCAAACATATCCCCACTGTCAGTTCCCGGTCTGCAACGCATCTAAGAAACATTGATGCTTGATAGCATCTCAATAAATCAGCACATTTGGACTGCATAATGATTCTCATGCCATGCCAAGTGCATGGGAACTATCCTTAGGCCGCCGACATCTGTGATAAGAGAACATCAAATAAATAAAATGAATCAAAGGATTGGTGTAAAGATAACTTACTATAACCCACTATCAGGACAAGGACTTTACCCTCGAGTAGATACAAGCTGACCAGAATCTCCTTCTCCCTGCAAATAATTACATGCTACTCTCCTGTTCTGCCATTTTTATGCAAATAGGCCTTATCTCTGAAGTCAGTTTCCTGTCAAACAGGAAATGCTCGTCTGTAGAGAGATTTTATTTTTATTATGCGGAGGAACCAGGCAGGACAGGAGGTAATTAGCTTAACATGCTGCAAGAGAAAGACACACCACAGTTTGATGACGTGACTAACAAGACTGTGAAGGTATTTATGTTCCCTTTTTTTTTTGGTGCCGCTTCCTGAGTTTAACTCAACTCAGATTTTATCTCCTTGAGCATAACACCTTTATAATGCTCTTTAAAAATCTCATTACTCCGGCTAACAGAGTTATTGTGTGCTAACAGGACGCTGTTACTGAGAGCACCCACTGCGAGAGCAGGGACCCACTTCAGCGGTCGGTCCCCGGGAGCCTGCAGGACCTCAGCTCGGGGTCATCCCACAGCTGAAGTCCGGTCCTGTGATCTTCTGCAAATACATACTCACGCTAAAAGCCCTGCGCAATCCGTCATGAGTACAAACATGCATCCAGACATCCACACACACCCCTCTCATCTCAGGATGATTTCCTCACTTTCTCTCCCTCTCTCTCTCACACACACACACACACACACAGACACACACACACACACACACACACACACACTAATTAGTTACACCTGCCAACCGCTGCAGCCCCACACTGAGACCACATTAAGGGAATCGCACCATAACAGAAAAGCATGTATGACACAAATTATAATATGAGCTAACGAACCTGTAGTTTGAATTTCATGGTAAATAAATAGCTTGCGTGTATGTGTATGTGCACCTATCTGTAACACAATGTGGATTATCTGCCTCAAGCTCCATGAAAGATTAATGGGCAGCATGTAAGCTGCTTCAAACAGGCATTCAGAAAACAAACCTCTTAATTGCTCCGGTTGGACAGCTTTCTTCTTTGATTATTATGCTTTGAGTGGAGTGTTTGAGCTCGCAGAGTGCTTCATTAGTGTGGGAGGGCTAGTTTAAAAGGTGTCACTTACACACACACACACATACATACACACACATACACACACACACACTTTCAGAATATCTCTGTAGTAGCAGTTCCCATGCCTTGGCCTGCACCACAACAGCAGCTCCCTCTCTTGTTACTCCTCACCGCCATCTGTGTTGTGGTACCTCGAGGAGCTCGACCCAGTCTCTCTTCATCTTCCTCACCCAAGACCTCTGACTTGCCCTCCCGACCTCTAAAGGCTTCCCCGGGGTTGTTCCCCATGGATCCTGACCACTCGGGCCCTGCTCCGTCACTTATCACCCACCAGGAAGCCCAGATTGTCCAACACAGAGCAGCTTGGCCCTGCCCTGCCCTGCCCTGCCTCTCTCTCTCTCTCTCTGGGGGAAAGGAAGATGGAGTAAAGGGTTGGAAAAGAAGAGGAATATATCACAAGTTCCACTGAGTGTGAGATTCATCCGTCAGCGCTTTTGGGGTTGTCATCTTGCTGTCTGCCAGAGGGAAGGCCAAAGTGTGGGAGTTGAGTATTTTCAGAAAAATACACAAAGAATGAATGCAAAACACACCTTCAGTTCGTCTTTGATTTGTAGCAAAGCATCTGCCACATTTAAGAAAAGAGCTGAGGTAAAGTGGTGACACTCTGGGGCTCAAGACATCAGACAGGAGTAGTAACTTAACTAAACCAAAATGACTTCAGCCTTCAACAGCTGTGAGCCAGAGCATAACTGTACCTTCGATGTAAACCACTTACACATGAGTCTCTCCTCGCTAATGTGCTTATGTGAGAAAGATAGATTAAAAGCATCTACATTTCAACTTGGGTGTGGCCCATCACTACTCTCACGCTCCTTTAAAAGGAGAACAAGCAGAACATCTGGACCATTGAGGGGAAATGTCTCATTTTGTCAAACAAGGCTGACCGATATCTGTAGATTCCTTCAATATTGTTGCCAGAAAGGAGCGTGTTGTAACTTTCTTCTTCCATTTCTCAATCTAATTATTCAAAAGCAAAGAGCCGTGGTGTTTGTGGTTTCTGGTATCGCTACGGGTTGGCCGTGTTTGTGCATGGGGCAGTTTGTGTGGCCCAGCAGAAGAGTGGTGTTTCCATTCCAGGTACTGAACTTTCTCTCAGGGACGAGGCCCAAAGGTCACCAGAGTTATACCAGCTCAACACCACAGACCAATTATAACTCAACACAAGGCCATGATGGCAGACGTGTGGATGAAGATGTAGGAGGAGGGGTCGGATACAGACGAAATTACTCTGGAAGAAGATGAGCTCCCGGCTTTAACATGTAGTTGATCATAAAAAATCATAATCCATACTAAATTTATAAGCATTTGCAATGACAGCCCTTTGTTTATGTTTCACTAATCTAATAACTGAGGTCCTATAAACTGCACCGCATGGATCCAACCTCTACCCTCTGCACACACACATGCAGAAGACACACTTGCATCGCTTACATACATACAGCTTGCTCTGTGGCCGTTCCCTCAGGCCAGATGTGAGGTCAAGTTATTGAGAAGATGATGAGAACTGGCACTCATCTGTCTTCACACCATAATATTGCTGTTTCCTTCAAACAGAAAACACAAGTTGTGGATGTGTGTTTGACTGTTCATCACTGAGTGGACCACCAGCCTTGGACACATTCCTCTACCACAGCATCAAGCTCCAGATCGTGGAAGCTGAAGAGTTGCAGCGATGAATAGTGGAGGTTTAAGCTCCCAGAAGACCTGTCAATAGACGGACACCTGCAGCACTGACAAAGATGGAGACAGACTGAGAGGGAGGCCTGGACAGCAGGTGAAGTGTGTGGAGGGCGGGTGGAGGACAAAGAAGGGTGGGGGAAGAGGGTGGAAGGATGGAGACGATAAGAAAGGAGGCACTATGGGAGTGTAACGGGGTTGAGAGTGTAGACGTCCAGGGAGCAGAGGGCAGGAGGGGAGGTCTGATGCGGGGAAGGAAGAAAAAGGGTGGAGGGGCGGCAGAGGAGGGGCAAGGGCAACACACTTCAGACAGCATGAAGGAAAGAGAGGGGCAGAGGGCAGCGCACTCCTTCCAACTCTTCAAACACATTCCACAACACACACGAGGCATTACAATCTGAGTACATGGAGCCTCCTGCAAACATGGTAAAAAAACATCCCCAGAAAGGCTAAAAACTCGGAGGAAATACGAGCATTGTACGACTGGGTCAGAAGCAATTAAATGGGATATTAGAGAAATGAATACACATGGGGAAAATAACAATCCATTTAATACTTTACACAAGATACACTTATACAAGAATCTGGTCCAAAAGCGTGAGAAGATCCTGAGAGCCAAATGAGAAGTCATACACAGTCTCCGTCCATAAATCATCTATTAAAAGCACTCAAGGACACGTTTTCCTTTTCGGCCTTCCAGAGATCCATTTGATGTCCCATCTGGAGGAGAATGAGTGTTTACACATAAACATCTGCTTGTGTAGCAAAACGTACACAAATCTAACCAGGCAGCCACGCCAACTGGTGCACTTATGTTCATTAGTACAGGGAGATGTAAACTGTGTTCCCCTGAGCAAGCGACGCAAAAAGAGTTGGGTCCTCTTCAAACTTTAAATCCTCTATTAGACCCTCATAAATCATAAACATATGGCAAAGACACACACACACAGACACATGGCAAATGTGCCATGTAACACACACACACACACACACACACACACACACACACACACACACACAGCAAAACAGGGACAAGACAACACACACAAACACTGACAGTACAACAAACAGAGAGTGAGAGTGGAAAGGTTGGTGATTGCACAACTGTTTGTGTGTAGCACACGGACATTTTTGTGCTCGAATGGACCCGTGTGTGTGTGTGTGTGTGTGTGTGTGTGTGTGTGTGTGTGTGTGTGTGTGTGTGTGTGTGTGTGTGTGCAAATGTTCCTATTCTTCACGTGTCCACAGAAAAACGTATTTTTTCAGGCTCTGCTGGACCTGGCAGAGCTGGAACTAATGACACTTCTAATCACAGTGATAGGCATCAGAGACCGACTGCACGCCAAACACACTCTGCAAATGTAACTGCAACATGCCAGGCCACACGGAGGTAATGATTTGGGAAGTTCTCCACTGGTCGGTTAAGTAATGCAAAAAAAGATGAAAGGATAAGCCTGGCAACTTCCATATTGTGTTTATTGTCAACACATTTTTCGAAAAGACAAAAAACAACAATGCGTTATTCTGTCTCTCAATACTTTCTGACTTCCTAACCTTGACTGAGGCAAGAACCCGAAGCACATTTGTTCCTCCTGATTACATAAGATGTAAGACAAGTCACAAATATAGAGCTTCAATCTTTACAAAAGGCTAAACCTTTTACTAAAACAGCTGGGCACTGTAGTTCTTAGCAAACGTTGCCCAATCAGGAGTAAATAGTGCTAATATTGAGGACTGTTTTCATCTGCGGATTAACACACATTTGGTGTGCCAGTGGCAGCAGCACAGTGGACTCAAAATGAACTACAGCGCCCAAGTTTATCGTGATGAAGGAACATGGCACCCAGTGCAACAGTGCTGCTCATTTATGTGTTTTTAATAGTCAATAATAATAATCAACGAAGCGCTATGACATATAATGACGATATTTGTTAGAATGATCAATTCATTGTTGGTTTTGGTATTTTATGTGATTATTTGACAATTAGAAAAAAAATGTAATATTGCCAGCCTTTAATCTTAATCTCAGCTATTGTGCTAAAATCTGTTTCCTTTTATATGCACATATAGAAAATTACTAAATGTATTGATGTCGTGCAGTAAACATAACATTCTTTAGAGAAGCCACATCTCCCTTGATTCGTTCAACATTGTTTATTCTGATGGACCACAACTGCTTGCTAAAGAAAATCCAAACAGCATTTATGGGCCTGATTTTCACAATGAGACAATTCTGTGAGAGGTAATGGCCGATACAGTGGGGAGGATTCCTGAGGCTTTGGAGTGGAATTTGGAAAAGGGGGAAGTGTTGACGCAGGAACAAATCACACTAGCTGGTAATTCAATGTTTTTTTTCCCGTTGGCTGTGTCTAAACAATAACAATGGAGACATAGTCCTGTCAGCATGGCAATTATTTGTAAAATCGTTTTTTCCATCGTGTTTTAACCATCAATTTAAATGACAAAAATAATCTGCATTTAACCTCCATTTTCCTCAGTTTGCTCTCGGTTCATTAGTGTCCCTATCCTTTATTTATATGTTGCTGATTGTATCCGCTTTTAGATTTTTATTCCATTTTGAAAAGAAACTGAATCTCACCAAAAGCACTGAAGCTCTGAGTTCTCCAATGCAAGCGGCCTTGAGGGTCAGTGTGTGGAGGAAAATTGAAGCGTGGCAACACAAACCTTCCCGAGGGCAGCTAAGCATTTAAGGCCACTTTGCAGCCAGGCGATGCCTGGCCACACACAGACTGAGCCCACCACATTCCACCTAACCAGAACAATTATTCCCATAATTGGGAAGTTTAAGTTTCTTAGGAGTTGTGTAGTCAGCAGCACAGCACGGAGCCAACAACAATGACAGTGACATTAAACTGGCTGAGGGGTTATCCAGCTTCAGAATCTGCCCTCCAAATCCTCCACGGCCCTTCCCAATGTAACATAACCAGCTCTGCACTTTTTCAGATGAGTAGCTAGACAAGAATAGCTTGTGTGTATGTGTGTGTGTGTGTGTGTGTGTGTGTGTGTGTGTGTGTGTGTGTGTGTGTGTGTGTGCTGATATACATACACATGCAGGCTATGGTCACATTCAAATATGCTTTTGTGTAAGAGGACTATAATAGTAAGCCTAAAATATGCCAAGCTCCTTCCGGTGGGCTTTGGTTTGAGGGTCTTGGCTGAGCCTCAGTCCGTTGTCTGCCTGACTGTTTATCCATTGGTCTGAAAACACCAGGTCCCATTTGCACAAGGTGAATGTGTCCTTCCCATCTTACCCCCTCTGACATCTGATGTGTGTTTGTGTGGACAGACGGATTAGCATTCCTCTCTCTATATGACAGAAAAGAAGTTGGTGGGACAATAATGGCTGGAGGGTTGATGCCATGATCCAACACTGGGCTGGTCGGTGTTATGTTTTTAGGGAGGGGACGATGGGAATGCAAGTAACTTCGGATCACAGTCAACCTGACACCACCATCAGCGGACCAGCGGGACGACAACGGGCCAAAGCATTCCACACTCCTCCAAACATGGCCTTCACTCCTCTGCTGCAAGACACTCCTGAGCTTTAGTGTTCCCAAACGTGATCTATGTTCCGCAGCAAACATTTACTCCTCCAGGAGTAAAATTGTCTTTCTCTGGGTCGCCCGTTTAACAAATTGGGGGCGTCCACTTAGCGGGAGCAGGCGATCGATCAGGAAGCCTTACCCCCAACAGTTCTGATAAGAGCATGACGGATACTAAACACAAGGCTGGATTCTCCATGCCAAGGGCATAAATAACAGATAGACTTATCATGAAGAAAAATGACCACAACACGGCTCCCTTAAAATACACAGAGAAGATTGCAAACATCAGACCTGTCGACTCACTGACTACTTTGAAGTTTGTTGTTTTTAACTATTAGACTATAAGAGTTAGCAAAACATAACAAAAGAGACCAAAATCATGTCAAAGACCTAAATATTTGACCTAATTAGCCCCAAAACATCTGTGCTTGGGTTCAGACCACAAATTCAGTGTCCAAAGGTGATCGTGATTTCCTGAGATATTTTTTAATTAGCCAGCTCACAGACGAAACAGACAAATATAGAGTAAGAATTTTAATGAAAAACTAGAAATAGTTCCGCGTTAAGCCCCGAGCACGAAAGGTTACATGCCTTTTAAATGAAACAACTTCCGTATAATGAGAGTCTATTTGCAATGGCAGTCATGGAAAACGTATTAGTCCATTTAGCTCGGCTGTTAGCATGGAGCATCGCTACAGGGTCACTGTGTTTATACGGGAGACCTTATAAACTCTTCAAGGTCGCTTGCTTACTCCCTTACGTCTCTCACTTATCTCTCACTTGTACGCTCACACACACATGCGCACAAACACGACAAACAGAGGTCATTCTGAAAGGGCATCTAGCATTCCCAACATTCCCGATGGTGTCTGGCATCCTGGCCTCCGTCAGCGAAGATTTGCCAGATCCTCCGAGCCACACATACACACGCACTTACCCACAACCACACAAGCAGCCACTAACCAAACTCAAACCACGAGCCGATGCCTCATTCAAAGCCATAACACACCAATCAGATGTCACCCAAATTTGACCTCTTTTCTCTTTCCCTCCTTCACTCCCTCTTTTTCATTTAAATTGGCCACACAGGATTTCCATCACAGTTTCTGTCTTTGAATTCATGTAGCACTTCATTGTACATTCTGTACTCATCTCAAACTCACCAGGATGGGGGTTCATGCGTCTTTTTTCTCAGAGTTCTCTTCATGAACTTCATTGCCAGTGTGTAAAACATTGCAACGGTGGAGTAAGTTTCAGATTCTGTTTCAGCCCTAAAAACTACCAATGTGAAGTGTCAAAGGTCATTGGAGCATAATATCTGGAGCCAATACTGCCTTAACTATTCTACTTGAATAGACACATCCTGTGACTTTAGTCTTTTAATCTCAGTCTTTGTTAGGTCTGCAATTTACAATCGTTTTCGTTTTCGTTTTCGTTTCGCTCAAGAGTATTTTCTCGGTTAGTCGATGAATCATTTGGTCGTAGAATGGAAAGAAGTAGCTTCAAATTCCAAACAGTCGAAAACCCAAAGTTATTCAGTTTAATAACAAAGAAATGCAGCAAATGCTCATAACTGAAAATCTGGAACAGAGGAATGTTTGGCATTTTGCTTGAAAAATGAATTAAACAATTAATTATCAAAATAGTTATTTGTCTGTATCATTTCAGCTCTAGTCTTTATTCATGACCAGCCTCTTGTTTTCTTAAAATACACTACTGCTTTGCCAAATATTTTTCATAATTCAGCAACTGACAAGTAACCTAACTATTTAGCTTTTTCAATAGGTTACTGCCTGTGTCAGTTTAATTGAGTACAAAACAAGCACAATTAATTCAGCACACCACGAGGCCACAAGCAGCACGAGTCTCTGTCTCGGTGAAGGACAGGAAAGTGATTCCCTTATGCTCAACCCTGAGGTATATTTATCTTCTTCTGGTTTGGCAGGAGAAACTCTTATTAGCATCAGTCAAACATACCATATATGGACCTGACTGCGCAAACACCGGATAAATCAGGCTCACCGAGTGATGTATTCGTCTTCTTGTCCAAAAATAAGGGAGAATGAGTTCAAAATTTAATTTAACAGAGGCCTTTAAAAAGCACATGGCGCTACAAGTGGGCATTAATATCCTTTAAGTGCGAGTGTACACACACACACACACACACACACACACACACACACACACACACACACACACACACACACACACACACACACACACACACACACAAAACCAGGAAGCAGGAAGCAGGATTTGGTGAAGTGTTGAGTTGTCATCTGCCCCTGCAGCTCCTTCCCCCTCAGTGTGGGCAACTCCTTCCTATCTCTGCCGTCTTCATCAGTCCCTCATGAATGCTACAGTGATGGCATCCATCCTCCACACCTGTCAGGGGTCACGACCCCATGATCCCTCCCAGGATTGGCCTCCTCACTCTCTGGACCAGGTGCTTTCATTTCACACCTCCATCTGTCCATCACTCTGTCTATCTATACATCCTACTGCTCTATCCATCGACGCATCTATTACCAGTTATCTGTCTCTCAGTTGACGTGATGATCCTTCGACCCATCTCCGCTCTCTGGACTTGATCGTCGGGGCACTAACTTCACACCCACACACATCCGTAAAGCCTTTGCTGGCCACCACACTTGCAGTCTGACAATAGCAGGAAACTGAGACACGAAGAGGTTAATGAAAACCTAAATTTAACACTACTGCTCTGATCCCTACAGCAAGTGGCTTCATTTAAAAACTATCAGAGGAATTTGGAATGGACTACTTAGCGGGCTAATAGGCTAGCACACATGTTTATGGTGTCTCTAGTGACACATGAGGGCTATATGGGGGGAGAGAGAGAGCCCACGTTCTGGGGATTTGTGGACACTAAATACTCCGGGGAGCAACTGAATGAGAGCTGTGGAGGAAATGAGTGGAAAAGAGAAATGCGGCTGAGGACGTTAAGGACAGCCCGGGTCAGTGGACTGTTAAGTGAGTGGAAAAGAGTCCTGAAGACTCTGAATTATTATTAGATCTGAATTAAACTGTCTATAAATCATTCAGAGTGTTTGGTTTAAACTTGCTTAGTTTGGCCGCTACTGTTAGTGGTTTTCCACAAAAGGACAATAGAGTTTCATTATAAAGTTGGCTTCAACTATTAAAAGGCACGAAACAAAAATTATATATATTAATGTAGCGTCACTTTTTGTAGATGACTTTGGCTGGACATTATTTTTCTAATCCATCAAATCAAATTATATATGCCACATTATTTCTGAACACTTTCTGTAGATAGACTGAGAGAGGATGGAGATAGACATGGATTGGTCATGGAAAGGGTGGAGAGAAAAAACTGAAGGTGATGACGGGTGGAAGATATGAAGTGTGAGCAGGAGTGAGAGATTGAGAGAGTGGGAATAAGAGGGAAAGAGGGAGAATAGATAATGAAGGAGGAAAAAATCTGGAAGGGAGAGCGGAAGGAAAGATCAACTCAGGTCAGCTGACGGAGCATTGAGGATCATGTTCTACAGTGGTCTGAGATTTTTACTGCCCCCCCACCACCTCTCCAACACAGTGGAAGCAAATGGCCTTGACATCTGTACTCCGACTTGAACAGAAGAGACTGAACAGAACAAAGGATTGATTAGAAATGAAAACAGCAAAGTGAACAGACAGAAGAAGTCAACTTCAACTAATGAGAGTCCCAGCCCTCTACGACTGGTTTGCAGGTGTGTGTGTGTGTGTGTGTGTGTGTGTGTGTGTGTGTGTGTGTGTGTGTGTGTGTGTGTGTGTGTGTGTGGAGTCAAATAATGTGCTGGCACCCTCATGATGGCCTTATACTGTTACAATCCTCCAAAGTGGAAACATCTTGACTGAATCACAGTGCCAATCAAACGACAACTGAGATCCTGTCAATTGAAAGTGACAGTGGTGGTTTTGGCTGAGCCCGGCTGTGTCCATAACCCAGTCAAACAAAGGATGTGAGATGCCGAGAAGAACTGAGGTCGCAAGAAGGATTGTGGCTCTAAAAAATGGGATTTAGTTGGATATCAATTTAACCATCAAAATGACAAAACAAAAATCTGTCAAAAGCAGGGGTTACTGATTGAGTGTGGTTTAAAGTGTCCACAGAGGAGAAAGCACATGAAGGTTGATGTGCGTGCGGATAAAACTTTGGAAACTGAAAGTACAACAATCTAATAACAAGACTAAGAATGCGCCTCATGAGTCAACTACCATGTACTACCATGTACATTCTGCGCCTGTGTGAGAGGAAAGACCAGCCGGTGGCGATAGTCTGTATTCGTCATTCAGTCTGCAGATAAACAAACAGTTATTATGATGAATACATCAAACAAAGCAGCGTTCGCCTACCATTTTCACACCACTCACTCACTACTTCATCCCAGATGGCCATGTTGTTGTGAAAATATTTGTGTATTGAAATGATCAGAGATGAAGATGAAATATGAGAAGAGCCTTCTGTGTGTGCTCTCTTGATTTTACTTGTTTGTTTGCTTTCCTCAATTCAGGTTCTCTTTACGTGCTCTGAACAGCCAATCAGAAGGATTTCTGGGACTTTAGAGCCACACAGTTAGGATAAAAAAAAAAGAAGACATTATTAAAACCACACAATTTTTTGGCTTTTGGTTTCCTTTAGACCTCTCTGACTACGTATCAACACATGAAAAGAATCCGTCAATACCTCCATTGATTAACATGAATGAAAGGATCTTGTAAATGTCTCCCATGCTTGTGCAGAGGACGAGGCACTGTTGTTCATGATGACAGCCAGATGCAGGTTCTTTAGGTCAAAGTTACTGATGCTTTGCTGGAGCTGTCTGCAGTGTTTGAGTGAGCGTCCATAGGCAGAGGTAGCGTCAAACCCTGCACACATGGGCTGCACTTGCAGAAAACATCTAATCGGAGACAGGACCGTCGGCGTACCTCAAGAGCGCACACATGTCTGTGTGAGTCCGTCAAAGAGACGTGAAGGAAAATCAGGGTTTTATTCTAACTGAGGACTTTTTATTCACTTTAAAGAAGAGCACTGTTTAGCTTGTCTGCCCTCCGCCCCCTAAGTGTTACCACAATACCACACCACACAGCACAAATGGGACACCACAGTACACAAGACTAAAGAGCCCAATACCACACGCACAATCACAACCAGCAGGAGAGAAGGGCATGGTGTGGGTCTCATGAGGCAAGCCCCTTTTTCCACGGTCCCTGTCGATCATATAGGGTATCCAAACTATGTGAAGAGCACAGTTTTGTAGGGTGAAAAAAGTTAGGGATAAAGGATGGCAGGAATGAGGAGAAAGAGGACAGACAACAATAGTCTCATTCTATAGCACTCGTTGGAGAAGAGGAAAGATGGTATCAGGAAAGACGCCATTCTTCTCCTCTTTTTCTTGCTCCTTTCTACGCCTCTTGTACTTGGTGGGTTAATGTTCTCTGTTCAGTGTCTGTGTGTGTGTGTGTGTGTGTGTGTGTGTGTGTGTGGGTGTGTGTGTGCGTGCGTGTGTGTGTAAGTGTGTGTATAAGTGTGTGTGTGCTGGAGTGCAGTCAAAGTCCACATGGGTCTGCTGGGTTGAATCCAACTCTGTGTGTGCATTTCTTTTTTCACATACACATACATGGTTATCCATGTATGTGTATGTACTGTACTGCATGTATATTGACATGCAAGCTTTGCGTTTGTGCACATATTCATATACCTGTCTGGCCCCTGTTTTGAAACACATTTGTTTGCTCTTGGTAATCAGGTTAGATATCCTCCTCGGGCTCTTTTTGTTTTGTGCTATATGGATCCAATAATAGTTCGACTAACTCGATTCAGCTCCAACTTCAACATCACCCACAGCCGAGTCCGGTATCAGCCCCTGGGGTCAGATATTGGTCTGAGGGGCCAGAGCATGGTGCGTGTGTACGCATGTGACAGGCTAAGTGATGATTGACAGTTGGCAGACCTGTAAACAGACCAACAGACTGTCAAGGAGACAGGCGGACAACTCCAGGACCATTAAAGCCAGGTCATTTGATCCGGTTTTTGTGTAGTGCCATTTGACCCCGGGTGAACAGATCAGGCCTGTCGTGGAACCCTCAACACCCCACCGCCACCCTCAACCCCCTCCAGTTCTCCTGCTACTCCCCCCGTTACCCCCTACCCCTGAAAGAGACTTATAGCCCTGGTACTCATTATTCTTTTCATGTTCATGTTTGTTTTGCATCCCACCCAGTATGATTTACACCATTAGTCCTAAACAAGATAACCAATAGTGTGTAAAATTAAATTATATAACTGAAGCAGATTTTTAGGGGGGTTTTACCACGGGATTTATGGTACAAGTTCACCTACTTCCAAAGAAGACCAAAGCCAAACTGCATTGGTCTGCAAGTGTAAAGGAAAAATAGCTGCATTCTCGTTGCCACAATGTTAAAGATATTTAATAATTTGGAATAGAATGGAATAGAATAACATTTTTAGCAATATTATGGTGTTGATATTATTCATGCACTTATTTTTTTAGAAAACATGTCTCAAATGTAGTTTCTTCTATTTACCCACTAACCCAATCCATCCCCTCCACTTCTGATGTGAGAATAGAGCCAGCCTGCTGATGGAGCTCCAATCCCCAGAGGGAGGAGGAGAGGGGCCTGAGGCTGGGTAGGGCGTGGGGGTGTTTTGGACACACTAAAAAGTTTAGGGTTTAAAGTGTACAGGAGGAGGGATTACGGGGCTCCACTCTTGCTAAAAGGTCAAGAGGTTGTGAGGTTGTGGTTTGAGGCTTATTACTGGACACAAGAGGCTGAACAAACAATACCAGTGATGCTGCTGGCCTGCAGCAAAACATCTAAAACTGAACAGGAGATTCAGTTCAGTTCATTTAGATCTCTAAACCCTTGGCTGTATTAATATCTAAAGATAATATCTTAGTTCTGCAGCATGGGATGTGTCTCAACAGTCTGTCAGCGGCACAGACTATTTACAGATATGGGTCTGGATAAAGTGACAGGAGAGACCAACACAAGGCCAAAATAAATGTGAGCTGGCAACAACAGCTGTCTTTGTGTTGCCGTACACAGAGCTAAATATACATGACAATCATTGCAAGACGTCACAGACTAAAAGAGTTTCATATTGCTCCCCTTTATCCTCCTCATCGTCTTCACTCATTTGAATGTGGAATACAGCTACTGCAGCTCACTCCTGATGAACAACACTACCTTATTATTATTAAATAAGGTCACAAAAGATAACAAGCACAGCTGCTCTGCACTATTTTTGCTTGGTCTTGCTCCTATTAAACAAGCAGACACACAAATGTAAATCCATGCAAAAAGTCAGAGAGGCCTTACTTTGAAATGTTAGGTCTACTGTCATGTCTAGGACATGGCCCAGGGGAAAACATGAAAGGTAATCGGTCAGTTTAGAGGGGCTAGTATTAATGAACATGGTCAAAGAGCAGGGGGGAAACAGAGGAAAGACACAGCATTACATGCTATTGGCTGACCCCACTTTACTGAGGTCCTGCTGAGAAGGGGAGGAGGAGGAGGAGAGGGAAGATGGAGAAGAGGCAGTAAAGTCAAGAACAGGAGGGGAGACGCCACACAGAAGGCGAAAAAGCCATCGACGGAAACTCCAAACATGAGGATATTGTTTGAAAAACAAAATAATGGATGAAGCAATATGCTGAATGGGGATGGGGAATGATGAGATGCAGCAGGGAAGATAATTTAGGAGGTACAATTTGGAGAGAACAGGGAGAAAGAGGGCAGCGAGGGGTTTGGAGGAATGTGAGAGAGGCGGAGAAAGGGGTCAACGCAGGAAGGCTTCCAGCTGCGCTCCCTCCACTCTGATCTTATCTGGCCTGTTTGCTTGGGGTACACACAGCGCTTCCCACCCCTCCGATCTCCTGCAGTCAACCCCTCTGTCCATGTTATCCCTCAAACTGGCAAAGGAGCCATCTAATGCCGTATATTCCGCCTGCTTTGTCCACAAACACACGCGCGCATATAGAAGTACATATGACCTTGCACACACAGAGACACACAGGCATTCAGACGTGCAGCGAGCACAAATCCTGGACAGGAAAGATAAGCATCTTGGTACTTACGCTCCATTTACCGTTGTCTGTCTTTCCGATAAAGGAGGAAAGCCAATGGGCCAATGTGAAAACAGAGAGTTTAAAAGTTCAGACCTAATTAGAGCAAATAACATCAGCTGATCTGCACTGCAAATTAATGGGTGTACCAGACAGACAAATTGTCACGTCTGTCTGATTTGATCAAAACATCTGCCACAAATAAATCAACGGGACACCCCATGCCTGGAAAGATGTCTCGTAGACATCTGCTTGTTAAAAAGACTCAGTAGGATCCCCGTTTCCTCCCATAAGAGACACTGAGTAGTCAAAAAATGTGTTGGGCATGTCTTAGAGGTGTAAGACACAAGAATGGGACCACTTTATGGCCTCTCAGCGGCTCTCAACATGGGGACAGCGAGCCGGCGGCCCGCAGCTAACAGCACGAACAGCATTTATGTGCAGGGGACTGGCGGGTGGGTGCTACGCTTCCTTGAGTCAGTGGGGCGCACGCACATGCACAATCATGCACTAAAAACACGGCCGGCTCGGCTATTTCAACAAAGCAAGGAGAAGATCGGATAACAGCACCCACAGAGAGCGACTTCATTCTCCGCTCAGTTAGACATTACTCCACTATATCTTTACATCGCAAGTAGTTGTTTGCTGCTATAGCAATGCTCTGAATGTTAAATACAGCTCCTCTGAAATGGATGTTTTCTACCAGCAGAGCAAAATGGATCAGGATAAGTTAACAGACAGACAGCCTTCACGACAGGTCGCTGCTCGCAGCTACATCACAGATACATCACAGATGTATAATAATGTGTGAAGAAACAGCAGGTAAAGAAAGATATCATTCAGAATCCCTGAAGTCTATCAGTTTGCAGTAGTAAAGCTTGGATCACTCGATGACTTGCATAAAAACATCAAAGCCTCTAACAAATCGAAATGCTCCTTTTTGAAAAGACTATATGAAAATAAACCCAAAAAAACATTATCCAACCCCCCATCTCAAGGTCTCTGACAAACAAAATCTTAAATCATTCTCACTAATTTGATCAACATTACAATTCTCCTGTGCCGACTTTGCTTTGTCAATGAGCCAATTCTCCTACTTAAAACTATATTACAGAATTGCTTTTCGCTGGTGGTTTGGCTGTTACTCACAACATGTTTTATGATGAGTAGCTTGATTTGGGTCAGGTCTCCTCATTGGGCTGCTGTTTGTTATAAACCAGTTCCCTATTTAAGGGCCAATTTGGGCAGTTATAGCTGTGTATACATACTCTCTTGGTTTAATCCTTGCTTTAAAAACAGCCAAACTTTGTTTACAATGAAAAATGAATTATATGGGGCTCGGGGCAGAGGAGGCAGCTCTGCATGCCAAGATGGTGTTGCAATAATAGCACATTTGCTTATTGAGATGAGATGCAATTTAAAATTACAGAAAGATACTGAAACAAATTGTAACTTTAGGTTCCACATATCCACTTCCCATGCAGCTTAAATCATTGCATTTCCATTAATCAGAATCACATTGTGTTCATTGGTCTCTCTGATACTCCCTCCCGCCGTTGTCTTGCTCTCCCCACTTTCTCTACTCATCCCCGTCTTTGTCCTCGTTCCAAATCTCACAATCAGAACCACATGGACGCGAGAAAACACTCCAAGTAAATAAACAAGACCAAAAAAGGGGCCTGCTCAGTTCCAAAAGTGCATCCCTTGTGCCTGGATTTAAGAAGGATTAAGAGCAAATAAAACAGGGACAGCACCCCATAAACGTGTCAATACATGTGGATGTTTTGTTGTGCGTATGAGTGTACGTCTAAGCATTTGTTTTCCCCGCTGCCGACTTCTTTATGCGTGTCAAGGCTGCGGCTCCTGAACCGTGACAATTATCTTGTAGCACACGCATGCTCAAGTGTAGACAGTCATTAGATCACATTCACGGGCATCTGATGCTTCAACGCCTTCAGAATCCAATACATCGAAACCCAGAGTTCAAAATAACTGCATCACTCAAAGGTGAGAAAACAAAGAAAAGATGGAGGAAACATTTTTTGAATGCGGTCAGAGAGAAAATGAGAGGAAAGCGAGATGGTGGACCTGATAGATTGTCCACATGTTCGACCCAGATACTCCATGAGTAACCAGAGCTGACTGGACATCTGTAATATACTCTTCTGGCTCCCAAAATGCACTCAGGACTCATTTCATTTTGATTCTCTAGTGGAACTGCAAATATGCAGATAGGAAGTCCCTATAGAGGCTGGCAATGGAGATGGCTGTTGGATGGTATGCAGAAACTTAGGAACACACACACACATGAGAACAACAACACACGTGCGAGGTGAGCCAACATGCCGGCCCACACACATAGACACTTTATGCAACAAGAATGCAGCGGCACACAAGCTCAATATGTAAAAAACAGATGGAACACTGACAAAAACCTTCAACATGTACAGTATATTTCGGTATAGTAAGTTCCTCCATTACCTCCTCCCTCACTCCCTCACTCCCTCACTCCCTCCATCTGGCAGTCGAGACAGTGAGCAGCAGCAGCGACAGCGTTCTTGACAGAAACTGAGTGTTTCGATTTAATGGTGGCAAGTCATGGCGTGTGTCCACCACTGTGCACTCATTAACACATATTTAACAGCCATTACCGCACCGTCACAGCACTATTGGCCACTAACCTTCTGATAATAACACACAATTGCTGGCCCACATAAAGATATACAGCATGTATAAGAACTTATACTTACACACACGCATTTCTAAACAAGCTCTAGCTTGGCCGATGATCAGATCCAGTTAGACGGGGTAATTGTAGTCTAACATTTTTGTAATCATATTCTGTTATCCATACTGCTGGGAAACGACTTGAGGATTTTGCACAGAGGGTGAAACGACCCATCAACGGTTTTGGCAGGCTGTTTCACACACAATGAGGCCGATAGTTTAACTGCAGCCACTGCGGTTCGATGTTAAGCTGTAGATGTGTTACATACGGCTGTAAACACGAAAGCATGACAACGGCACGTCCTGGTCGGTTAACCCTGACGTTTGAGGTTTTAGCTTAATGTGTGTGAGCTGATTATTTGCCTTGATTAAAGTCCCTCAAAAAATTACCAAGATGCCCGATAATATATAGTTCTTTTTTTATTAAAAACACAAATATAGAATTATTGGGTGTTTTTTTATCTTCCGATTTCTCATTCCACAGCAGAGTTGTAATTTATAAGGCTTGCGGTCAACTGGCACATTTTCTACCTCAGCAAAATAGCGCTGCCAGTAATCTGTTGCTATCACTGACGCCTATACAAGCAGGAAATTAGCTTGTTTGATAGAAACACCTGAGGGAGCGCCCACTTACCCTGAGAATCTCCCTCTGCATCTTTTCAATGTCTGTTTACAGTATGCGTGATAGCCATCTCCATCCCCCAACCTCACTGCTGGCTGAACTTTGGGTTAATGTACACAGCGAACAGACTGACCTACTGTGCAGCCTGAGGCCATCCAGATCCCGGAGTTAAATATACACTCACTCAAATCATATGTATATAGAGACAAGGATGGAGAGCACGAAACAAAAAGAGACAGATGTGCATCACATGCAAAAAAGCAGAAAGCTGGGACACAGGAAGTAAAACACAAGGGACATAGCGACAGAGACTCATTTGGAGAAGGTCACGCTGAGAGAGAAAACAGGCCCGACACATGTAAATACACCCTTCCCAAGCCGTGGTGTTAAGTTGGTGAGAGCTATCCTGCGCTCCACTCCAAAATGCCCTCACCTCCCTGTTATGACAGAATAACATGGACCAGTGATGCTGAGGGCTTGTTCAAAGGCTTCAGGCCCAGTTTTACGAGCTCAGCTCTCATTAAAGAGGTGCTGGGAGAGTGACGAGCCTGTTGAGGGGCTTTTACACTAAGCAGGAGCATGTTCGGCACAGTGAGACCATCTGGTTCACCGATGCCCTCTTTCACACCTTCAATGGCTCCCGAGGAAAGATACCTTCAGCGCTCATTCTACTGTGTCTGGGAGGCATGGAGGGATAAAAGATAACCTCTGCTCAAATTCGGACTCCTTGATTGTCTGGGTTCACGTCAGCGACGCTATCTGTCCAATAAATCCAGGTGTGCTCGTGTGAGTCCCGGTGCAGCATCGCTACATTCCTGATGGATTACCGGCACTTTAAATACTGGAATCTTACTTTTGTGGTTCTTTATCCAGGCATGGACATCCTAACAGATGATGGGATTTAAATTAAAGCCTGTTTACATACTATACAGGTTTGTTGGAGTTTTCAAGTGAGGGCATTATTGTTTCTTCCAAAACTCAATTTTAAAGAGTTCCTTTTAGGTCTCGGATCCTCACTGTCCTGTAAACTCAGACTCAAACTCTTTATTAAACAGGTTTAGGAACATAGTGCAGCACAGAGAGAGATCGTTTGACCTCACAGTGCTGTCAGCCAGCCAGAGGCCACACGGTGGTGTTAAAGAGTTTTTCTGCTCCCCCATTAAAAGGCTATTCACCTTGTCACCTGCCACTTGTGATAATTAAAGAAAACAATATAATAGTTTCCACATTTGGCAGCACTGCTCAGTAAGCTCTTGCCACTCCTACTTGCTCTCAACGAGACTATACTAGCTCTCGCTGAAAATGTAGGATCCCTGTGAAAACATTTAGATACTGACTGATTATTTGAGACGTTCAGGAAATCTATTATGGCCTCATCATACTATATTCTAGGACTTTTTATGGTTACCTAAACATTCAAAAATACCTCCAAACTACTACTATTTTGTCACAGTTTAAGACCTGTTCCCTTAAACTTGAAGCAACATGAAATTAATTGTGACATATGGGCTTAATTTGATTAAACTTCTGAACAGATGAATGGATGTTCGTTTTGACATTATTTGCTGCCTGTAGCCTCCCTCTGGACAAGAACATCTTTGAAAACAAGCACATGTAATATGGATCAAAATAATTACTATGTAGAAGAAAACAAATACGTCTTGAACCTTTCAAATTCCATCTGTTACGATAACAGGGTCTCTTGCAATCCAAGACTGAAGAGATGCATCATGTCCTTGTGGTTGAACACATCACTTGATGCTTTTGATGCACGCTGGTCTGATGAAAACAACGGCTGCATAAAACAAAGCGTTATTGTGTGGAATGCAGCAAATCAGATGTTCCTCTAAATCAAGCTTTACTTGGTGCCACGTGTTTTCCTCATTTTAGACAAGCCTCCTCAAATGTTCTCTATTGTATAATTGTAAATATCTGGTTAGTAACACTTCATTAAATCCGATAGTGTTGTAAAAATGCTAAAATAGCAACTTATTAAGGTGAAACTGCGACCTAAAGGCGGCCCCTTTTTCCACCATGTTGCACCACAATGTTTCCACTGTAGCCCACAACAGGCCGACACTGGCACTAGAAAAAGACACCATAGTTCTCCAACACACTCGTGAAAACTGAGGTACTGCCAGCCGCTGTCTGATGTCCGTTGCTCGTAGCAACAAATGTTGTTATTATGGTACGGATTTGGCTTCTGAGTGAGGCAAACGGCATTTCCACGGTTTTGCACTCGGCAGCTCGCGTTATTGCTGTCTTGGAAAGAGAGGAGTGAGTGGATGGCTATTCAGTTGGTTACAATCTGCAACCACACCGCTAGATGCCACCAAAATCCTACGCACTAGTCCTTTACAAAGATGCAGAACTCCATGACATTTCTGTTCACCTGTAGTAATAAGAAACACTCATCTGGCCCATGTTTATGTTGGCAGCGTGTCCGAGAATAGTTCTTGTCTTTGTTTCCTTGCACCACTATATGGAGCTATGAAGTGCATGAGAAAATGTACTACAGCACTTCTTTGACCTGTCTGGAACAAAGACAAGGATGTAAATATAAACAGACCCTAGCTGTTGCTCAATAGCAGGCTATCTTTGGAATTTACACTGTTAGCTAAGAGGGGACGACCTTCAAGCTGATGTGTAAATATGAACACATGGACACAAAATCCTTTAAATAAGTTACAATCCGTGTCTCCTCCTTAATCCGCTCCACATCGCCTCCTTTGATGACCTCATAGCTAATAGGATGGTATGACAATAGATAATTGCATCCAGCAATATTTTCCTTTAATACCATTACAGGATGAGCCAGTCTGTTCAGAGAGTCCCTCTTGTTTCCTGTGTGTGTTCTGCACATCCCTCGGATTGCTACCTGGCACCCGGCCCTTTTCTCCTCGGCGTGTTCCTGAGGTCCTTGTGGGCCTTCATGGGCTGCAGACAGGCCGGCTTGTGTCCAGCAGTTTATTTTTTAAAAAGGAAGAAATTTGGCCCTGCTGTTAAACACTGTGGTTTCACAAAGCTAGCTTTAATAAGGAGGCTGATGAGAGACAGAGAGGGTGGGGTGGGGGTGGAGGGGGTGGGGTGGGGGTCTAAAGATGTGGGTGAGATGTGAGTAGTGTGCGTGCTACATATACATACAAAAGTACAAATGCACACCTGTTCTTAAGTTCAAATCCAGCCGAGTTGTAATACAAATGAATGAAAACGGGTTGAAAATCTGGCTCCACATAAATTTCACCGCCAACAGCCCGGTCAGAGATTCGGGTGTTAATTATGCTAATAGAGGCTAACATAGCCTCGAGCAAAGGTCAGGAACGAGCCACAGAGGTCTGGCTACATCCCCTTATGTTTCACATGTTCAAGCCTGTAGTCTCTTTAGCCCCAACATAAGTTGCCTCAAGTGACGTCACTTGAGGCAACAGACCAGATAACAAGATAAACTAATCTGGTAAATCACTTCAAGTGAGAAGATTATCTCACTTACTTCAAAATATAGTTGTGTTTTGTTTGTGGAGTCTTTGTTTCCAATGATACAAACACAACCATCTCCAAACTCAATATCTCAAAACTGTCCAAGAGACCGCATTCCCCTCGTCTTCTACAAATAAACTGAGCACACTCAAACCTTCCAAGATCCTCTTCCCAATGTGAACAAGATATCAAGACGAGTCACTCATTTTAATTTGACTCTTACTGTGACCAGAGGGAATAATAGACACATCACAAGAAGGCCAAAAGTAACATGAGGACACAAGGCTCGCACAGCTGTATTAGAGCTGCAGTCCATATGACGGTGGTATCTATTAGTCTGTGATATAGTGCTAAATACAAAGCAGGCTGCAAGGAAAAAAAGAAGAGGGGGAGGATATGTCCTTCATGAAGCTACAAATACAGTAACCATCAATATTTCCTGGGAATCATTTTGCCCTTAAAGACTAAAGCCCAATATATAATACAGTTGTTTAAATCTACTTAACACATTTATATTTCCCTACTGAAAATGTATAGTAAGACAGGTTACATCGTCGGGGAAACTATTCTGGAAATAAAAGAGTGGATGTGTGTGAAGCATCTGTAAAAAGAGATTGACGGAAAACACCCCACAGACCAACGTCTGTGTGCGTTTGTGAAACTCAATTCTGTGCAGCGGCAGGATAAAAAGTATTTTGTACTTTTATAAAACTGTATATTTTCTTCCCTGGTTTGAAATCCGCAGCCTAATGTAAAAAGCCACCTGGGCTTTCTGCCACAGGATATCCTCTTCATAACTCACTTCATACACAGTGAATTTAAAGCAATGCAGTCAGTCACTGGGAGCCTCACATTACACATGCCTGCAGACATCAAAACAAACACACGTGCACAAAATACATCCAAGCACACTCAAGCAGAGACTGGCACATGGGCACACACACACATAGCTAGTTATGTGCTGCTCTCCAGCATATTAATACTTTAAAAAAAAAAAGACTGCCTACAGCTCATAGTACAGCGGAACAAATCTAAAACGAGATCACTTATAAAACAAATTTCCTGCGTTCATTATTTTTAAAATGGTCATTAATGGATCTTATATGGTCGGTGTATTGGTCCTGTGGCATTAGATTATATAGGTAGCTACAAGCTTCCTGTCTGATTTATTATGGCTTTAAAAACAAAATGCAGCCCTTGGTGTTGGCTCCATCGTGGGCCTCTCTAAAGCCGGCTTTCCTCCTCTCCTTCTCCAGGTGAGGGAGCAGGAAGCGTGCAGCCTCCACTGCCTCTGAGAGGCTGATCCCCAGACAGACTGCTGATGGGCTTCACACCAGACGTCACACTGACATATAGCTGGAGTAGAATTGTCACATATGTAGGAATTTAGTGTCACAAAAAATATGTATAGCTGTACCTATACAGAAAGCAGACAAGAATTCATGTGCATTGTTGTATGTATGTGTACATGTTAAATGCGTGAAGGAACCACGCTGTATGCATGCTCTCTCAGTTATATAAATACACACAAAGACACATATGAGGGGCCTGTGTTTCCCTTCAGTGAGTTAATGAGCTCTTATCTGATGGAAATTGATCTGAGCGCACAACCAGGGGTCTGACCTCTTACCCTCATATACACTAACACCCAAAACTCAGTCCTGACTTCGACTTCATTTGAACGTACACCTACTTACAGATCAGAAAGCCAAACGCAATACATCAAGAAGGGCTTGATTAAACGATTGTTTGGTCTTCAAAATATAGAGGAAAATGTCACATCTTCTAATTAGTTGTTTTGTGCGAACCAACCATCCCAAACTCCAGGGATATTCACAATCACAAAAGACAAGTCTTCACAAGTGTCTCATCAAAGCTGTCAAATCACCCAAAGTATTATTTTTTTCAGGCGGGAACACAAAAGATTGTTTGTGTTTTTTTTTTTTTTAGATCCAACTAAATATTCAAGAGGTTACACCACTGAAGATTACAATTCTTATAAAATAAAAATCTCCTCAAACTGTCATAAGATGACCGTGTTGTTTTGGCCCCCTCTCCTGATACACAGTTTCCAGTGACTGGTGACTGAGTCACGTTAATGGGTGTATCTGGCCAGCATTTATTTTTGGGCCTGTGCCCAAGAGTGGGCCGCCTGCGTCCCCCCCCCCGAGCTGGTATCAGACCTGTTAAACAGCCTTTTAATGCAAATTGCAGAGATGACAATACACTCCCCCTACACAGGACACATGCAGGCCCCACATGGTTCTAATTAGCTAGGGCACCATAAAGGTGTTGTGTCCATGTGTAAGTAATGAATGTGTGTGTAGGTTTGTGTGAGAGCATACGTAGTGTGTGTCTGTTGAGGCAACAGGCGGGTGTTAATTGCAAACACCTGAAGCTTGTAAGCAGAGTTGGTCTCAGCGACATCGTTTGCCTTTAGCCTTAACGACGGCTGGCTGTGTTGGATCTGTGAGCATAAAAGTGTCACAACAATGCTGCCTCCACTGAGGGGCTACGGGAGGTAAATGTACCGTAGTGTCAAATGCTATTTATAGGCAGTTTCTGTGCTACAACAGCGGCGACTGAACCAGAGGGCTTTGCCTTCAAAATACTTTCATTTTTCATCAGGAGGAAGTCATCCAGTCAGAACCGTCAATAACAAATTTCCAGCGCTGCTGCGAAAGTGCTGCCCCCTGTTGGGCCCCTGTCTTCATGCATGCTGAAAGGTGAGAGCACCCTGATGCTGAGGGCATAGCTTTAATGGCAGAAATGCCACTCATGCTGTGTGGCAGTGTGTCTCGCACACACATACGGGCAGAAATACCTTGGCCTGTGATCCTGGTGGTGAGAGATTCAAGTTTCAGGTGGGAAGAGCTGCTGCTAAAGGGAGAGGAGGGTCTCTTCTTACAGTGTCGTGTTGAGAGAGGTGCCTCTGTCGGCCCCTCAAAGGCTCAGGGACAGAAACTCAGACTCACGCACGCGCACACACGCACTCGCACACGCACACGCACAAAACCACACGCAGCCATATGAGCCCATGACCAGACTGCACACTCACAAGGACACAGATGGGATGCACACATTTAGAAACAGCTCGGCTCAGATAAATCTACATAAAAGCATTTTACATGAGTCACGTACTTCATGCAGCACAAAGAGCACCAGGACAATCGCTCCAAATCTAAGTTTATCGGCTGACAAACCTCTTTAGAAATAAACACATTTTATGGAGTAAAGTTAACAAGTCTGTATTGAGCAATCTGGGGAAAAATAAATGTTCACAGGCATTTGGTTGCATGAAAGCCGCAATAAACAAAATAGCCTTTTGTTTCAGCCCCAAAAAAAAGATACCATATTTAAAGTCAAGTAACTGGAAAAATAGAACTTTAAATAGACTTCTGAATAGTTGCGGAGGAATTGTATTTCAGTGCAAAAACCGCTTGATTACACAGCAGTTCAGCAGAATTGACAGGAAAAATTGTATGCAACATCTGATACAATAATTCGATCTAATAAATAAATGACATTCAAATGCCACCAAGTACCCAGTACCCAGCAAGGACAGTGCAGGCTTCGCCTAATTTGGCAACATTTTAAAGGATGCATAAACCTCTGATTACAATTCTACTGAGTCATTCTGAGTAGAAATGCATTGAAAGTATAAAAGAGGAATTACAGTAAAGAACTACCACATGCAGTGACAGTATCAATGGCTTTGGCTCTGCTGAATCCAATGCAAACAACAAACACTTGCACCAACTTCGCTAACCAGCCAGCCAGAGTCAGTAAGCCATCTTGGCACGGCAGACTTCAGACTGGAAAACAGAATGTGTTGAAAGCGCGCCAGAAATTCCACTTGTGAACGCTTTCACCTGTTCTTGTTGTTGCAGGGCTATTCACACCCGGAGACAAAGAGAAAGAACCAAGAGCCAGGGAGAGAAATTCCCCAAACGTGAAGATAAGCGTCTCAAAATGCTCAACCTCTGCCGTAACCCTTGGATACAAAACTTTAAAATGTGTGCAAGCAGATACTTAGTGATAATGGCAAGATTTCACTTGAGTTGCAATTTTCTTTTTTTAAACTGGAATGTCGTGAATGCCTCAGTAAAACACACACACACATCCTGATGCCAGTGAATTCCTCTGGCAATAAACCACAATTGTCTCTCCATAGTAAAATAGCCCATGTGTTAAATACACATCTGATCAGTTGTCACATCCACTGATGTTCATCAATACATGGGGACACATAGCTGCAGCTTTACGCAAAGTAAAAAAGAAAATCATCTTCTTTTTTCTTTTTTCTTTATTCACCGGCATAACGGGGGGACTCTGTGTGTAACATGATGTGGATCGCACACTGTTCTCCACCCGTGGAACCATCACAAGCTCTGTAACGAACACCGCAAGCCAAACGTGGCCAATCTTGGCACACCGCTGCTACATCTTTTAAAGTGAGCATCCCCCACCGACACAAGGCTGCAGGGCTCAGGCTGGACGTCCCGACCCCGCTGCTCTGCTGAGTGCAGAGCCCTGCTGTCACAGTGTGGGCCCTACACCGGCTCAGGGGCCGTAATCATCAACACGCTCACATGCACTCTCAATGTTCACCAGAGCTGCCAAAAGCATCACAGGCAGACAAACAATCAGGTTTCACAAGCAGTCAGTCATGCCAAGACTGTAACTTGTACCTGATGGGGAAGAGATGTTTTGTGTCTTGTTTGATTTATGTGTGTGTGTTTTTGGTAAGTGGTACCAAGGCTATAGAGCAGAGACATACCTGGAGGACAGGAGCACTCTTGGCCAACATCCCTAGTTGTCCGCAATTTTGGCAGCAGCACCACCACTTTCTGCAGAAGCACACAGAACAAATTCCAAAGCAAAATAAAAATGTGGAGCTCATTAAGAAACAATCAGAGCATGGACTAATATTTAAATAATCTCACCAATTACAATTTTGAGGTCATAATCTGCCTTCCCATTACATACAGCATGAGAAGCTTCCTCCATGTGATAAAATTACAGGTTGGTGTCTCATCAGTGGTTATGTCACCCTATAAAGAGATTTAACTGCAAACTAATTGGCCAGCTGCATGCAAGGTTGATCCCTAAGGTCATTCATTAAAAAGGGACTGATTTTTAGAGGGAATAATTAGGGTGCAATTGCCAAAAAGCGCCAAGTCTGTGCGTTTGTGTACCTCACTGCACGCGTTCCCTGCTATTACGCACATTTTACGCACCGGCAAGCAGTGTGTCTGAGGTTCACACACACACACACACACACACACACACACACACAAATAATATATGAATTTATCAACGACAGTATGCGCCATGTACCTCTTCAACGAGCCTCCCTATTGAAGTGCTCAGCTCTGGAATTAGAGTCCCATCCTCGTTTAGACAAGCTGTGTGCGGCGGGTGGAAGACGGACGCTTTGTCCATCTCCATCTGCAGGCGGTTCTCCAGCTGGAAGGTCTTGAAGCTCATCAGAAGACACACGGTGATGGAGCTCAGGGACATCAGCAAGCACAGCGCGATGGGGAAACCTGGAAGCCACCGCTGGACCGCGGACTTGGGAGCACACTGACACACCGGCTTACTTTCCCCGATAGAGTCGCGAGCTGTATCCATGTTGAAATCCTGCTGAAGTCCTCTTGATGAACAGAAAATATTTTTTAAAAAGTGACTTGTTTAGCTGTTGAAGTTCTGCGACCAAAAAAAAAAAGAGGCTCCGGACCAAGTAAGCAGCGCACCTAACGGACTCACAACACTCAACACTGGGCTCAGGGTTCAAAGCGCTGTCTTAAATGCGCCTTGGAACAAGAGGCAGCAGCGCACCGGGTTTACGCCGGACACAGATGGGAGTGATCTGGATGCCAACCAGAGAAGAGGCGCCTTCTAACTTGCAGGTCGTTGTTTCCTGTCGGGGAGTTTCCTACATGGATGCGCAAGTGCAACTACCAACGGGTCCAATTGTCTGCCAGCCTTAAAGTTGCACGTTCAACTAGTTGCGATGCGCCCGCCCTGCTGACCACGTGGGAGGCTGCAGATTGACAGCTGCCCGTGAGAGAGACTGCGAGGGGTTTGTCCTGGCCAACTTCTGGTCACTCAGGCATCTCAGCACGTTGCAGGCCAAGCAGCTATTATTTATTTTCAGTATCATTTTATAAACCCACTGAAATGAACTCGGACAGTGACTGATGATAATGATGATGTGCCTTGTTAATGCAATTAATTTACATTTGCGGAATAATGAATACAATGTTGAATTACACGACCGGTTCATGTTCCCCTTTAACTGTGATTTGTAAAATTACACCTTTTTCTTTATTTATTTTTTTTACTGTTAAGTACAGTATGTCTCCGCAGGCCCCATATTGTCAATGGGGGAGGCATCCTGCGTACAATATGAGGACAACAGATCCTCTTTAGAAAAGGAGGTATCTCTGGTTGTAGTTCCCAAAGGACGTAAATCTTCTAAACCACGGGTCTTCAACGTTTTCAGGCCAAGGACCCCAATCTGACAGAGATGGAGCAGGGACCCCCTACTATATATATTATATAAAATTGTGTTTTATATTAAACTGGGCCCAGTGCCATGTATAAACATGCCTTGTTATTGTGCATTCAATACTAAGCTATTCAAATAATACACAGGTTCATATATTCATGTTTATATTTTAAACATGTCAAAGGTGTGAGTAGGGTGGTCATGCCACTGCCTTTTATAAACATACCGTGTCAACTGATACCAATGTCAATATCAACATTGTCTGTCAATTGCATGATAATCATGCATACAAGCTATTCAAATTGACGTTTTTTTTATTTTTTTTTTATGTATATCTTTTTATTTACTGAAAGATAACATTCTGCCTCCATTTATCCATTCGCTACAATATGTTGGATTCATGTTAATGTGTATTTAAACACATTTAAATTTGTGGAAAAAATCTTGAGGGAAAAAATATTAAGAAAATACGAAAAATAGTCTAATCAACCAAACATTTCACAAGCCCCCCTTCAGTAGCGGACCCCCTGTTGAAGACCTCTGCTCTAGAGAACTCAAGCCGCTGGTGCATGACGTCATTCCCGACTCGATTACAGATACCGACTCAGTTTGTAATACATTTTATATTCGATGTCAAACCGGTGTTGTCATCAATCCAGATTAGATGTTCAGTTTTAATGCACAAACTTTTCTGTTCAAATTCATCGAGGATCAAATCTGATATCACAGATTTGAAGCACTCAACCATGTTGAGCCTTCAGTGACTTTCTCAGTAGTCTGAAGGCGTTTTACTGCCACCCTGTGGAGCTATGCTGCTGCTGCACCTAAACATCATAAGCACAAACAAGACACTTCTGTCGTCTATTCACGTTTATTGAGAAAATGTACATTATACTGCAAAAGTTACACAACCACTCGGTGAAAAAGGAAACATCTGAACAAATTCTATGTACAAGGATTTTCTGCCCGCTATAGCTTTTTTTCCCCCTCTTCAGTGCTGAATAAATTATTATTGGTGAGACTGATGCAGGTAAGGCAATAACATTCCCCTTCACCACTGTGACAATGCAGGAAGAACATGGACACAATTGGACTATTCATGAATAAAAAAAAAAAAACAGCTTAAGTGATACAAATTAAATTACAATGGCAAAACACTTACAAAAAATAAATAGAAATGAATTGGAGGATTCATTACATCAAAACATGCCACAGATGATGAGATAGCTTGTTGAGTGAAAGACTGATGGGAAACACACTGGCTTAGGACAGGACGCAGCTAAGCAGGGCAGTGGACTGATACAGTCAGTTAAGGTACTCCTCTCCTGGAGAGTCAGGAAGCAGAGGCTGCCACCGTCACCATGATGAACACCACAGTGAGACCCTGACCAGGGTCACAATTCAGAGGTCTACAGGTTCCAGAGTTCAGTCTTTTTTGCTGCTACTTCTGCTGCTTCTGCTACTTCTGCTGCTGGTGCTTTTGCTGCTGCTCTTGCGGAAGCAGGAGAAGAAGGGATGATGGAGGGCCTGCTCCAGACTGAGGCGCTTAGCTGGGTCATACTCCATCATCTTCTCGATTAGGTCAAACAGCTGGTGGTGGTCTTCGCCCTTCGACAGCATGTAATGCTGAGGGGAAAGGAAGGACAATTGTAAAGTATGTCACAATTAATCTTGAGCTCTGCATTTTAAGAGTAGTTCAGTTACAAAGTAGGTAAATAATGTTGACAAAACAGAAAAGAGCCCTGCAGTAAATACCAGTTTGTAGATCCCTATATCACTGAATTATAACTATTGATTCAATTAATGTTGCAACTGGTAACTAGTAACTGATTTTGTCAAATAAATGTAGTTAAGATAAAACAATATTTCCCTCTGAGATGTATCGAAGAAGGGCGAAAAAATAATGATGGAAAAATTCAAGTCAAGTACAATTTCCTTAAAATTGTAATTAAGTACAGTTCTGAAGTAGCCTAAATCTTTTTCATGTGTCCAAGCATCTTGGCTCAGTAGCAAATTAGGAGTCCTGTCTTTACTGTGACGTTCAGGGATATGTGCAGTGTTGTAACTCTGAACAGACCTCAGGTGGCTTTGGATGCACTGATGGCTACCGTGCTAGCTAACATGTAAACATCAGAGATTTGGAGTTTCTAGAAGTCACATTTGATTGATACAGATGTATTTTCATGTGAAATTCTTAGCGCACAGGAGCTTATCGACACAGACTGTATGTTGCTGTCTTCAGTAATATTTCTCTTACCTTGAGGGGTTTGCAGTGTTTCTTGACATATCTCCCCGAAGAGCCGTTAGCATCCCAGTCAAGCTTGGACCGGTGAACATACCGCCTTTTTCTGTACGACACAATGATAATGAAATGTGTATAAATAAAAAAATAAACTCCATCTGCAAAGTATGTTCAGCTGGCCTTATAAATAGTGTGAATAATTTGTTGTGGGGGGGGGGGGGGTTGTGTCATGTGTCTCAACAGAGGCCAGTTAGCGGTCCACGTACTTGGTTTTCTGCAGGAGGTTTGCGGGGAGGGGGCCCAGGACTCTCTCCATCATAGCAAGGTGCTCTTTGCTGTCATGAGTCTGAAGGCAACAAAAAATATGACACGTCTTTTCAAATGCCATGGTAAATGTCACAGTATTAATAATTTTATTATAGTCTACCGCCGCCTACCTGGAAGAGCGTAGATCCAAGGTAGTACTCAATGAGTATGCAGCCCACACTCCAGACGTCACAGGAATGGCCCCAGCCCAGATCTGAAAGGGACGATGTTAACTCAACAACAAATCACCACCGAATAAAGCTGCCGAGCAGTGCTTCATAACAGCCACGTACCTAAGATGACTTCAGGAGCACGGTAGTGACGGGTCGACACCACAGAGGTGTGGTGCTCGTGTTCATATGTGGCGTTACCAAAATCCACAATTTTAACGTCTGGGTTCTTCAATGTCCGTTCGTCTCGTTTCTGAGGACAAGAACAGAATCATGCTACTCACAGAGACACAAACAAGGAGTTTGGGCATTTGGCCAATACTTTAGCAGGTGTGATTACACTTACCAATTCAGGGTTGTACTCCATAAGATACTCTGAGTCAATGAAGAGAATGTTCTCAGGCTTCAGGTCTGTGTGAGTCAGCTTGTTGTTATGCAGAACTGAAAGAGAAGACCACATACAATTTTAAACTAAGAAGTGTTTTATTTCTATTTATTTTTTCACATACTGTATCTTCTGAGCACCCATGTGTCCATTACTCACATCGCACAGCCCGGATGATCTGGTACGCCATGTGCCTGATGTGTTCGATGGGGAATGGCTGGAAATTGTTTTCCTTGAGGAAATCATAGGTGCTGAGGCCGAGCAATTCAAAGGCAATACAAATGTGGCCGTGGTAGTCAAACCAGTCCAGTATGTGTACACAAGCACTAAAGAGGAGGAGAGGTATAGTAGATGCAACGTCAGTTTCTTGTGTGGAGAAATTCTGAAAATACTTGCATGTATGATGACCGCAAGGTGATCAGGTGTATTTGTGGTATGAAGTTACTTACTATCTCTTATTAGAGTCGAGGGACTTCAACTGTTCAAGCACCTCTACCTCAGACATAGCCGCCTCACGGTAGCGGTCTATGTTTTTAATGATCTTCAGAGCCACTCGAGCTCCATCACTGGAAAAACACAATGCAAATACGTTTAATATGGAATGCAGGAGAAGGAGTGAGTGAAAAAGAAAGAAATATCAGAAATAGTTGCTCTGAAGAGAATGTTTTCTTACTTAGAGTGATCAATGCATTCGACTACCTTCCCAAAGGCACCTTCTCCTAGAGTACACACAATCTCATCTACAGAAAATAGAGAGTTGTAGTTAGAAACACAGCACTGACAAGGGGAAACACTGCCCTTTGGCTGGTGCACTGCCTGATGTTTCATAGCTCTGTTTAGCTACACTAATATAAACAGGCTTCTGAACACTGGAATACAACTCAATGCTAATTATATTACACTGACAAGCAGTATTTAACCAAATACTTGTTTGGACTAAGACTAATGTTTGGAAATAAAAACCAGACAAGAGAGTGAGAGAGACAAAGTGTGAACAGTAGAAAAAAAAGGTATATATTCTATACATCTCGCTCTCAGCATGTCTCCACTGTGATAGATGAGGTGACCCTCGTCATCATCCTCAACACTCCTGGATCTTTTCCTGCTCCTGCGCTGTTGGCTCCTCCTCTGCATCGCCGCAATCCGCCATCACATCAATAACCCATCAGTCAGCCAGCACCAGGCCACCACAATGCGACATCGTCATTCATTCAACCAGGCCAAGGGGGGGAGGTGTAGGGGTGGATAGATTCGGCCCGTTCAGTAACACCGCCAGACGAATGGACGGAAGGACGGAGCAGCAAATTCAAATTCAGCCCCGTCAGAGAAATTGGGCGCCAGCCACCACATAGTGTGTGTTACAGAAGAAAAACATGGCAACAAGATTTTCAGATGAGACTTTCTCAGAGTAGTACAGAAAAAAAACTGAACTTGATTGATTACAGTCTATCTGCATGTAGTTCTTTGTAACTCTTCCGAAACAACTTAATTCTTAACTATCATGTCCCATAACTGCCAACTAAGATTTCAGCACAAATACTGGGTCCATTTTTCTCTAGCAAATCTATAAAACACTCACAATCTCTGAGCCCCTGAGTCCCCTTCTAGTCATTATTGAAAATCATGCTTAATAGTGAAGTGTGGGACACACACAGAGAGATACAGAGAGACAAAGAGATTGGTGTTATGCATTGGCTAAACACCAGTGATGACCCATTCGATTTGGTGGCAAAGACAGGAGAGGGGAGTAGAGGGGAGAAGGAGGTTCTCGTACCGAGGAGGACCTGTGGCGAGAGGGGCTACGTCTGCGCCTTCTGTCTCTCTGCCTGCGGCTGCTTCGCCTGCTGCGACCACTCCGACCACTGCGCCCAGAGGACTTGCTGTAGTGGTGCCAGTCACGGTCTCTGTCCTTGCAGGTGCCGTCGCGGCTGACTTCCTCACACGCCATGCCCAAACTGTGGTCCTGGGTGGTTCCGTCCCGAGAGACCAGGCCCTGGTTCAAACTACGGGTCTCCAAATAGTGCCTGCAGTCAAACACAAAATGACACACAAATAAAAGAAAAAACAAGGACTAGAAAGTGGAGGTCAGGCCAGGAACAGCTCGGTTCCTCGTCTGTGAGAACGCTCTCGAAATGAAGACTATATTAAATGGTGCTAATGGTCCGCCCGTTTCCTGACACTGTATCCCCTGAACCTTTTATGTAACATTTTTAATTAGCAACATACTGGTTTACAGCCACCAAACACCAAGCGTCCTGTTCATTGAGAGGCTACAGTTAAAAAATGCATTTTATCGACAGTTTCTCTTTATAAATAGTACTTACCCCCCATTTTAACATGTTATGTAACAAAATGCATGCCAACCCCAAAGTATGCCTTCCTTAAAACATATGCACATCAGCCACATAGGCGGAATTAAAGTGCAAGGCATCGAAAGTAGCGGAAAGATTTTGGGCACAACCCGATAGTGTGTAATACTATATGTGATTCTGCTCCTGCAGATATCAGTGCGCCAGAAGGCGACAACTATGTGGTACCAGTTCTGCCAATACGAAATGCAGAGAACTTAAACAAAACATTACCTTTCAACAGTTCCTTATAGGCCTCGCTGAAAAACATCACACTGTTTTCTCGTTACGGTTGCGATTGCTTAGAATGTTTTCAATCCCTTCAAGCAGACCATGTTAGCAACTAAGCATCTAAAAAAGAACAAGAAACCCCTCGACCCCTAGCACCCTGTTGGTGTCAGTTGTCTTCCAGGAGGAAGTCTGCCTCTCTACAGAATTAAAATTAGAGTAGAAATGGAAACATATAATGTAACACCACAGCAATCATACATGCCCACAAAAAAGCTAGAATTACAAACCATTAATATTGCACATAACTTCACCAGATGACTGAAATTGCACATTGACCGTTTGTCAATTTGAAAAACAGTCAAATATATCAAGTCAAATGTATTTTAGGGGCAGAAAGATCATTAAAAAACAGTATATCTGACTTTCCATCATGAAAACAAACACTACAATGTGTACATATGTATACAAGGCACGAGGAGCATGACTTGTTTACAAATCTGATGCCTTATTCCTAAAATTAGAAAGCCTAGCAACAGTAGAAATGGACTTTTCTACTAATAGTTCACAGGATGTTGACTTTATAAAATAGCTGCTCCACAATTTAACCTGTGTCATTGCTAACATTTTTCATGGTAAAATAGGGATTAAGCCAAATTTGCAGGTATGTCGATAATCAGATGTGGAAGACACAAGATATCCATTTATTGATTTTCATCCTGATATTTATCAAAGGTTTGCCAACATGTTTTCCTATATTCCTATGAGTGAACAACTTTCATACGAAAAGGTCAATAAAATGCACTTCTTTTCATGCAACACAGGTGAAATTTTGAGTATATCTAAAACTTAACCCAACACTGCAATTCACCGCCACATAAACTAGTTTTGATAGCGTTTACACCTCAATTAAAATAAGACACCAAAACGCCCTAAAAAGGTCTTAGAATTTGAGAAGGCACTTTATACAATAAATACTGATATTATTTATAAATATGATACTTACCCATCACACATCTTCTGTTGAAGGTGAGTTCTTCTGGACTTATTTTCTCTTTCGCTGCTGTGCGAATCTTGCTTCTTTCTTTTACGACACTCCATTCTCTTTTCCCAGCTGTACTCATCAAGCCAGACACCGGGGGAGCGCATTCGCTTCGAGTTGCGCATCTGAAAGACATGGAAAACTGGTCAAAATAGAATTCCACATAATCCTAAACGACATATAATTCTGTTATTTATCAATCATTGCAATGTTTTGTAGCCATGGACTCAATTGCAGCATTACAATTGGGACCGTTTCTTGAGATACCTTTACCCCCGTGCAAAAGACCCAATATTATGTATTATAGTACAGTAGCCCGCTATAAATTGCTGGTTGTAAAACAGTAAAGATAAATAATAAAAAGGGAGCAGAGCTAAAAAAAAAAAAAAAAAAAAAACTATATCCAAAAAGTAATGTTGATAACATTTATATGTAGACAATAATAACAAATAACACACCCACAAAGATTTTAGAACAGTGCCAAATAAATATTGTTCGTCCTTTAAAAACATTTTTTGGGTGAATTAATCATTTAAAATGTTTTTACAGCCTCAAAATGAACGTTAAACTATTTGGTTGCCACTTCTAACAAGGCTTGTGAGCCAATAGTATAACAACGTTGGTATCACATGGTATCTCCATGTCGCCAGTAATCAAGTTCCCAGTTAGTGTGGGGAAAAAAGGGATAAACGGCTGAATTTGACTGCAAGTGTCTGGCTTCACTCCGGTGCCAATCCCACACAGCTTGAATCCCCGTTCAGTACAGTTACCTAATGATATAATTATTCAACTATATTTCTTCAGACACACGAGTCCATAAATAGTTACTTCAAACAATGTCAGCTATAACACAGATGGGCATAAGTAAGTCGTATACCTTCATAAAACCTGCATTAAACATTACCCAAAGCTAAATAGCCATGTCATAAGATTAGGGTCGATTACATGAGTCTTAAAACACCACCGCACAAAGTAACCTGAATCCACAGTCAATGCAGGCCACGTGACATAATTGTCCGTCTGTGTCTCATTCCGCTAAACCATACAATATGCAGGTTGTGCAACACGCTTGTCAAGTAACGAGTTAATTTGTCCTCTCTTTAAGTAGCCGTTTACTTCCTGAATACGTCAATCACGTCACAACAGAGCTGCGCCATAAGAAACACAACGCACAGCCGCCATGCGGTGAATGCAATAGACACTGGGTAACGTTAAAATGTATGGTTAACTTACAGGGGGAAAAACAGATAATAATTAAAAAAATAATTGGAGAACACTTAATGCAAACAAGTTATAACTCTGGTCCAACATTAACGACATTTCCGCTGCGACGTGTTTACTATGAAGATCGGCCACAAACAGTCCGCATAGTTTAAACTGTATGCATTGTTTCATGATGACTTGCAACTCAAACTGTGGTAACTTTGATCGATTGGCCAACGTTTGTCGTGAAAAGAAAGCAGAAAGTGGTCGCGTTATCCTGATGTGGATCTCAGGGCCCAACGACGTAAAGTTACAGAGAACAACACACGTTACGTCATCCAGCCTCGCTTACTACATTAAATAGTAGAGATATTCTACTGGGATCAGCAACTTTAAAATGAAGACTGCTGCAGTTGTAGACAGTTTTTGCCCAATCTACCACCGGCTACTTGCAGATTCCGGAGAAAGTAAATTATCGTAGCTAGCCACAGCTAACGAGCTAATTAGCCAGTTGAGCTTCTGCCATGTTGGCGAGACGTCGAATGTCAGTTTAGCTAACATTAGCCAACATTATGGGGAATACGCTGAACATCAGGGGAAATAATAAAGCGGTTGCTACCCATGGCCTTGGTCTTACCTGGCTCTTACAAGCGATTCGGAAGTTGGTTTATCGGTGATATAAGTATGAACAAAGAAAAACAAAATGCCTCCGACTAATCGTCTTCAAAGATGGCGAGCTTCCCTAGTACGTCTGGAATCCGCTGGAACGTTATTCCATGACGCAACGCGCCATACAACGCCCACTCATCGAACTCATGGGTTTTTATTATCCTGAGTAAGTCCTTTCAGGTAGAGACAAACAGCGCTGCACGTATCAATACTAATATAATACCAATTGCTATCCCGGGCAACTGTATAAATAGTACAATAACAATAATAATAAATATAGTTAATAGTGTTTGAAGATGTCAGTATTTCCAATTGAATTTGTTGAAGGTTGTGTCAGCAAAGCTTCTGACGTTACATTGAAAAAAGTATTAATCTGTGACGCATTATGCAGTTTATTGCTGGATTTGAGACGCACCGTTATAGCTTTGTCTTTTCTCGTCCAAACCTTTTTATTCTATATTGTACTGTCTACATCCAAGCTCATTCGGTGTTTGCGCTTGTTTGCCTAACAGGCTACGCACAGGGTATAAACACCCATTTTATACCATTTGAATTGTGCGCGTTGAATTGTGGGTAAAACATGGCTGCGCCCTGTTTCCAACTTGAGGACCACCTTACCCAAATGTAAGGAGTAACTTAATTCACGTTGTGAACTAGGACCTGACTCCAGACCGGTGGACGTCGTCGGGTTTCAGTTGTCCATCAACTCTGAAGATGTCGGAAAACACCCAGAAGGACCGCGTCTCTGGACACGGGCTGTCCAGAGCTGCGATGGCTGAAATGCTGGCGAGGAATTTCGAGAAGCTACCTGACATTGATCAGAAACTCTTCAAGTATGGACCCATGTACCTGGGGGGGAACGCAGGCCTCGCGGGACTGATCTCCAACAGCTTGTACCGCAGAACCCTGAACGTCACGCAGGCGCGCTTCGCCTCCAGCCTGCCGATGGCCGTGCTGCCCTTCCTGACGACTGTGGCCCTGTACAATGCAGCGGTGTCCGCCCCCCTCATGTCGGGGGACCTCAACTGTCCCACCTGTGTCCTGATCCGAGGTGCACTTGTTGGTGTGGTCGGTGGTGGTGCCTACCCCATCCTCCTGGCCTTACCTGTGAATGTTGGCCTTGCAACCAGGTACAGCACAGCACCGCTGCCCGAGAAGGGCAATCTGCTCCGGTACTGGATGGACCTCTCCAGGCCCATAATCAGGAGAATGAGGGCGGTGCTGGTGCTTCAGATTGTCTTCGGCACCTACCTGAGCTCCAGGCACTTTGACACGTACACCAAACTGGCGCAGATAACATTTGGCTCAGGTGGAGAGGACCTCAAAGACTGAAATGTACTCGACCTTTAAAATAAACACGTTGTTTTCATTGATTCACAGCTACTCGTGAGACTTTTTCCCCCCACAAATAAAATTAATGTTGGCTACCTTTCAAAGATTGCTGTTGTATAACTGCATACATTCCCAGCTTTTGGGGCACATGGTTAAAATAACGAATTGTTATTTGGCATCATCTTAATCAGTATGTTCTTTAAAATAGAACAATTATTTATTCAGCCTAAGAAAAAATGATCTGCAGCATTTTGTTAATCCAATAATTGTTTGTCCTTTACTGCTGATGTTTCTAGTTCCAGCCTCTCTAATGTGCAGCTGTATTGCTTTTCTCTGTGTTATTGCATTTTAAGTCCAATATGTTTTGAATTTTGTGAGGTGTTGTATACAAATCAACCAACTGATTTAAAAAATAATTGAAAGATCGGTCGATAGGGGAAATAAGTTAGTTGCAGCCCTTTTAAAATGGGCTGCAATTGACTGTTTCATTCTAAATTAATTAAACTCATCTTTGAGTTATGACTGGGTTTTCAGCATTTGGGGCATTATTTGTCCCTAATCATACATTTTGAAAATGTCTACACGCAAATGACAAAGTGGTTGTGCATCAATCAAATGTCGGGACTCATTCATTATTTTGAAAACCCTGATTGTGTGCATTCAGTGCAATGCTTCATTTCAATATTTTGTTCACGGCACAAAGCTTGAATGGACTGAAAAGTGGAAATCAATCAGACCAAGCATCGTCATACACAAAACGAACCGAAGGCAATAAACTAAGCATGGTTTATTTTTATTAATAGCTTAAAGGCTAGTCACACATTTTGCAGTGATGTTGTGTCTGCTTGGCCTCGATAACCATGAAATACACTGAATAAACTCCAGTCCTTGAACTGCACACAGCAATTAGTGTGAAAGCAAAAAATTCAAAGATGGACTTGGCAGTGCGATGACACCATTCAAAAGAACTATGTAAAATATTGCGATTGTCATTGAAAACACATGTTGAACACAGGCAATGTTTTATTAAAACATGTCTTTATCTTAAACGGCAGGTTGGACTTCACATCTCTGGCTCTTTAGTCTTAACTTATCTGGGGAATGTGTTTCAGGGAAAGCAAGTTTATTGATGACAAATGAGGAGGGAGAATTAAAGTCAGTCTGTTAATGACAGGGAAAGGTGCTTCTAAAGAGAAATCACTGACATCAATCAATTATAGCAAACTGAATAAGACTGTTTTCAAAAAAGCTTATAATTACATACTTCCCCCATAACCCTCCACAATGGCTCCCGAACCACAACGAAACTGCCAAAAACAAGTGACAATCCCACAAAACGATAAATAACACATTTCAAGTCTGAGGAACCTGAATTGTCATGACAACCAGTTATTCATATGGCACACGTTTCCCTCTTTACTTTACAGCCTTTCCAAGTCACCATTGTCCTTCCGCAGAATGCAACAATGCATCATCACTACAAAGTTTGTGTCGCAGTAGTAATCTTTTCAAGGTGGATACGCTTAATGCCCCTTTAAAAAACACCCGTTGTAGCATGCTATTGGACTTCATTATCAGTAAAGGAAAGTTACGATAAAAACTATACATCTGTCAGCACAGAAATCTCCATAAATATATCAGACAACTGAACGTCAGTCAGAGAAAAACTTCCTGAAGAGCAGAAAGATGAGGGCTAAATGTCACCTGTACACAATCGACACCCGGCCTCACTCCCGTCGTGACTGTTAAGTTATACTGTAGTTGTCTCGCATTACTAGCACAATACATTTAAAAGTAGTAAACACTTTTCAAACAGTTCATATTCCCCGCCCCCAAAATAAGATACAATAAATTATAATACAAGAAGAGGTGAAACAGGCTTCTCCAGTCATTCTCATGCAAAACAAGACCGTGACTATCCGAGCGGACGAGAACACATGAATATGTGGATCACAAACAAACCCGCACACATAAAAAGTACACGTGAGATGAACTGGTAAAATGCTCAAGGCATGTGCTCTGTCCTCCCATGTACACACAGTTGCCATTCCTTCAGTAGACCTATAAAATTAGACAGCTGATATGGGCTAGCCAGCGCCCTTCACATCATTGTAAGTTTCGTTACAGTACGTTACACATTATGGGGGGAAAAAAAAGTCAAATTAAAGACCTACACAAGGTTTTGGACCAAAGGTGAAGATAAAAAGAGAGAAAAGGGGAGAGGAGCAAATACAAAAACGACAATCAGTAGGAATTTCATTATATAAAGTGGTTTTCCCTGTAACTGTACTCTCTATAGTAGTAAACATATCTTCACAGAGTAAACACACATGGAGGGAAGGGGGAAGGAGAGGCTGTATCCCTCTCCGACATACTGTACCTCATCACTGATGGTTAATATGCTGCAATGGCATTTTGCTCCAGTTTCCACAGCTTAACCTTTTCAATTCACGTTTTGTTCTTCGTCATTTTTTTTTTTTTTTTTTTTACACTCTTCTGGATGAATCCTGTTCATCGTGTTTCTTTTTTTCGCCACAATTTCTTCATAGAAAAACACCTAAGTACCAGCTAGGTTACTTCACAGTTCATTTTAGTGCAATGAGAACACGCGCTCTCTCGCTGGTCATCTGCCCGTCAGTGCCTCATGTCTTTCCCAGAACGTTGGACCTGATGGCGGGAAAGAGAGGAAAGGTCGATGAAGTCGACGATGTGTCGATATAGCATCTCTCATTTTACACGTTGTTGTTCTTATTCTTACCTGAGTGCTTTCCATCTGTCCTTCTCTACCTGGTTCTCTGGACTCTCACTCTCATAGGATGCAAGGTAGAGTCCTGAGGAAGAATGAGAAAATAAATGGTTGGGAAATAAGTAAAGAGGGTTGGTAAGGAAGAGCAAACTACCACAAACTACGGTGGGAAAAACTTGGATCAACATATGTCGGGAAGTTTCTAAAGCAGGAGAAGGCAACCTCAGGCACGCGGTAGCTGAACCAATGGCCTACTAGCAAAAAGTGTGCAGGAAAATGTTTTGGAAATGTTGAAGTGACCTCTCAATGCATATTCCAAATGACCTCTTTCACAGCCATTGGCAGTTGCGCGGCCTGTTATTTACGGTATGTTTTTTAAAAACAGTTGCCTGTATGGATGGAATATTGCAGATTTAAATTCCAATTTTGATGGTGTCTTAATGAAACATAATGTTAACCTTAATGTTGTTATGGCGCACTCATGAACAAGATTATTTAAAAATGGCCCTTTATTTAAAAAAGGTGGCCGACTCCGGCTCTAAAGGCCACTTCATAGTGCGTCCGCTTGACTGGCAACAGTACGCAGCTGAAAGCGTGTCCGAGGCTTCGGGTGTAAACAGGTTCTCACCATCCTCGCTGAAGATGGGAGCAGTGTGGAGGTAGTGTAGGATGGCCCGATCCTCCTCGAATGGACACTCCACCTGTTTCCATGTCATGAACTCCCGGACCTGCCGCGCCAACTCGACAAATTTCTAAAGAAACAAAATTTCCCTGAGTAAATAATATCAGGGCGGTTAAAATGAGGCAGGGTCAGGAGGACAGGTGACCGGCTCACCTCGAAGTTGACGTGGCCGTTGGGCAGCCGATTGGCACATCCTTCGTTCAGGAAGTAAATGTCTTTGATCAGCAGACTGAAGAAGGGAATCACAATCTGAGGGAAGAAAAACAGGCAGGAGGATGAAGGAAATGTTAAGATGAAATTGAAAAATGTAAAATGTAATGGATGCCAGCTGCTTTCAGAGGGATGGCAGCGGTGTGCGTCTGAGCCCTACCCTCTCTCTGTTGCTGTTGGCAGTCCGAGAGCGATGGGCGGCCCCTCTCAGGGCGGTCCTGTAGTTGTAAAAGTTTCCTGTCGGATCCATCTGGTGCTGTCACAGCAACAAGCAGTACACTGTCAAGTTCAAGTTATTACCCGTCTTGTACCTGTCAGTCAGCGAACAGTTATATTGTGTTTACCTCAAGAATGAAGAATTTGGCAGTCTTGGCTTTGCCCCAAGTCTTCTTCAGCCGTGACACAGGACTCATGTTCATACCGGCTACGGAAGGAGATGGATTTCAACTATCAATACCAGGTCGTGCAGGAGAATTCTCTGGGATAATACTTTGAGTTATTGGAAAATCAGACTCACAGATGATGGCCATAAGGGAGTTGAAGTTTCCAATGTTGAAACATTCCCGAGCAACATCAATGAAGAACTCTATCACCTGGGCCCTCTGCTTCTTCTTCGCTGGCTGCAACAAAAAAAAGGCACAAGAACTTTTTTTTTAATGTTTTATATTGACTTAATTTTTCATAGTGAACGTTATCTCTCCCTTGCACAGACAGTTGAATTATCTGTGCCAGTGTCAGTGTAGTAACACAGAGTAACCACTAGGGGGCAGTGGCGCTCTGTCACAACTAACTGCCTTTGTCTCCTGCCCCTCTACGTGTTATAAGGAATGAAATACTGTACTGCAATATTGAGTTTTTCCAGGAATTATCATCGTAAATATGAAAAATACCGGACTGGAACTATGATGAATAAAAATATAAAATAAGAACATACATATATTCTAAAAATGCTGATTCAATTATAGTGGAGAGTGACATTTCAGTTTCAGAAATCCATTTCCACTTAACAGGAAAACCAGGAACACCTCCCTATGTCTCCTCCCATTCATTTCCATGTCAACTTCATGATTAAAGTGCTTTTCATCAGTGGCTGTCCTATTCACATGAACAGGGTGTTCCTTTTCATACTCTTCATTTTCCCATAATGGGGGTATTTTGTGAGTCGTTTCTCTGCTTCTAAAGTCTAATGTCAGAATAAATGAGCACCGGGTGTACCAACATTTGTTCCTCACCATGCAGATTTCAGTAGCCACCAGGTAACACAGTCTGTTGAACCACCTGACATAAGCCTCCAGGTTGGTGGTTTTCTTCTTCTGGTCACTGAAGCATGGCTGCCAATGACACACAAACAAGTCAGTATAGGCGTTATCATAGAGAATTCCTCTGATCCTAATTAGCTTCCTATCTACAGGCTGACCCCCCCCCCATGTGAGTGTAAATGACAAAGACAGCGAGCTGGGTGCGGAAATAACACGATCAATGGAGAGTACGAGAAAAAGACCCTATAGGGGACAGACGGCAAGAAGATGAGAGAGAGAGACGGCGACTGAATACAGAGAAATAAACACAGTGAACAAAGAAGAGAAAGCATTCAACAGTTATTCAGAGAGGGAATATGAATAAGTTATGTGTGCTTGCTCCAGCGTGTGGTATCACAATGCTTTACTGTATGTGACCTTAGTGGCCTGCTGACATTTGTATAGCCCCTTAAGAAGCTGGTCCTGATCAGACATTAGACCCAGACAACACAATATAAAAAGCTTTTTATGTAAACAAAACAAAACAATATGATAAAATGCTATGGTTTGACCTGAGGACAGACTGTGGGTTTCCACTGATGTGACGAAACAGAATTCATACATGAAAATAATATTGACAGAGGAAAAATAATGTTGTTTTATATACAATCAAAATGTAAGTTTACCTGGGTTCCATCAAGCGGGTCTTTCTGAACAAAGGCTTGGACAAACTCCTCCGGCCCAATACGTCTCAAATGTTCCTGGAAAACACACAGACACCGATGGGGGTCGTTCCATTAATAATTCTTTCATTTCAGTAATGGAAGGCAATCAATAAGAGGAAGTAATGACTCATTGACGTGACTCATTGGGATCATATTTCCTCAAAGTGACACGAGAGACAAATTCACTTCTATTAAAAGGAAACTGTGCAGTCACATGCACGTGCAAATCTAAATGATTCATTAGACTCGACTCATGATATAATCCAAAAACAAAACAGCGCGGCACCCACACGTGCCACATACACAGTGACAGAAAGCACAATGGCATCTAATTCTTCATAATCAGAATTCACATGTTGCTATAACAACAATAGCAATAGTTCTGTATGTGTGCACAGTACATGCCTGTCTCTCTCCTTGTGTGTGTGTGTGTGTGTGCCAGAGTGTGAAGCTGTCAGGTCACATATATCCAGAGCGGTTTTATCCCCTTTGTTTGAAGCCCCGGGCACATCACTGACTTCTGGGGTGATGTCACCGCTCAGACAAGGGTATAAGCTTACTCAGGCAAACACACATTCACACACACACACACACACACACACACACACACACACACACACACACACACACACACACACACACACACACACACACACACACACACACACACACACAGAAACACACCCACCCTCCAGATACACGTGCCCACATTAAGACACACATGAATAGACTGAAGGCACCATGCATGACATGTGAGGGACACTGCAGATATCCTTTGTTCATGTATGTTGCATTGCATCATTCCCTTTGTTCTTTTTATTATACTGGGTGAAAACCAATTACTGCTGACAAGTAATAATCAAGGTTATACTACAGTGAGCTTCAAAATGCTACAAGTTCACAATGTAAAGTAATTCTGCCAATTTTAGTTTGCTATTATCATTATTATCTATCTTCCTCATATCTCTTTCTATCCACCACTATCTCCTTGTTTGATGTCTTATAATCCTTAGTTCTTGACTTCTACGTCCTTGACTTGGACTATGTCTCCACCCAGGCTTCTCCATGATTAGCGCCTGCTCTCCACCCTTCTAACATCCCTTCCACTCCTCCTCATCCATTCTTGTTATCATCTTCATCCCTGACCTTTATCTAACCCCCCTTCCCCTCCCCCCCTCTCCTCACCAGCTCCACGTGGGTGAGCTGCTGTGCCAGTGTGTACGGGTCGTTGCAGATGGAGAGCATGTCCTTCTGGATGTGCGGAGGCTTGGTTTTGAAGGCCACCAGCTTGTCAGAGATGGAGGAGGCGTTGAGGGAGACCTTGAGGATGCTCTCTTCCCCCTGGCTCATCAGGGCCAGTCGCTGGCTAAGCTTCTGCAACACCTGGTTCAGGGTTTTCCAGTACGCCTGGAGAGGAGAGGAGAGGAGAGGAGAGGAGAGGAGAGGAGAGGAGAGGAACTTTCAATAATGAATTTAATGAATAATATATTAATGCTTCATCATCAGGAGGCATAAATAATTGTTTCAATTGTAAGCCCATGTGTAAGCACTCCATTCTCTCCCAAAGCATGCTCACTCGTTTTACTCCAGCTCTTTAGTTTAGAACTTATGAACAATTAAATTCACGATAAGTCATTAAGCGTACAGTTATCAATGGCCATTTATAGTTATTGGCAGGAATGCTCAAGTAATCTTTTAGCTCTATGTCTGCGTCTGCATCATCCTGTAAATGTAACTTTTAACATATACTTATTTATTTGTAAAGAATTAAGATATGTCTGGCAAGTTATATGCGTAAATAGTTACAACATTAACTGTGTCACTGTGAGACTGGTTGCTGTTTCGTAAAAACATTTAATATCCAAAACATTAAGATTTAAAAACAAAACCTTTATTCATAGAACAACAGCGATGCATTTTGACATTATCTAATGGCGTTTGAAAGGATTTAATGAGCCCAAGAATTAAGTTCAATGTAACTTCTCAGTAGAATCGAGATGCGTTTTCAAGGTTTTGTGCTGTGTGTTGTGTCCAGGAATGTGTGTTTCTGTGCCCCTCCCTTCAGATGACTGGTCACCGAGGCCATTAGGTCAGTCTGCCTCACAAATGACTCCCCAGCTCCCACATGTGTACACACACATGCACACACACCCATACTGTAGACCGCAAGCTGCAAATAGCAGCACATTCATCACCCCCTGCCCTTCCCTTCTTTCTGTCCCCTCTTCACCTCCCTCCCTTATTCCCGGTCTTCCACTCTGACTCCATCGCCCTCCTCCTCCTTTCTCTACCTTGTCCCCTGCTCTCCGTCCCCCCTGTATACCATCCCCCCATTTTCTCCATCCATCTCCCTCTCTCCATTTCCCCGCGAGGCTGACGATAGAGCCACTCCTCTAACATCCTTCCTTCCTCTCTCCTCTCCTGTAATGGAAGATTGTGTAACACAGAGCTGTGGCTACTCATCCTACACTGACACTCTGACTCCTTCCATCACCTCGCTACAGTGGTAGTGATGATAATTGAATTTCGTTCCCCATCAGCGCATTTCTCACTGCAGCTTCGGCTTACGAAGGCTATATTGGCAACAGCTACACTATGGATGAAAATCAGGGGTCTTACATCCCATCACAAATTATTATCCTGTAGAAACTGATAACTTCATGTGTAGTATGTTGTTATTTTATCTTTTATAAAGAAGAAAAATTATTCCTGTCTTTGGTGAAGATGACTGGACTGCTATCATATGGCTGAATGTCAATGGTATACCTCATCACAAGGAGCGATCCTGTGGATGATGTCCTTCAGGTGCCCGGCCATCTTCTCGTCCCTGAAGTCAGAGGGGAATGTCTCTGTCCACTCCGTCAGCAGCTGCAGGATCTTGGGACCAAACTTGCGCACTTTAGCCTGGTGTTGAAGAAGTGAAAGAGGTTTAGTGTGGTCTACATTTGTGACTCCCTCAGCAAAAGAAAACACCATGACAGAGTCAGCAATCTGGCAAAAAAACAGTGGTTGATTTCATGCAGTGCACAAGCATGTCTGAATGCTTTTGCTGTGCCCGGATCTGTTCCTGTTCATTAGCTTGAGCATGCTCATATAGGAGTTATGTATTTGTGCGTGGTGCAGTGCTGACCGTATCGAGTGGGCTCTGATCCAGCTGCTGCTGTTTGATGCACAGCTCACACACCCTGGCCAGCAGCTCCGGAGGCGGGATGAACAGACGAGCGCTCAGCAAGAAGGTAAACACATAGGCTTTCTGTCAAAGGACAGAGGGAGACAGTCGCTAAGACACTGCCACTGCATCAATAAAAAACACTGCTGCTTTCTGTAATTAAAGGAAGAGTAGCACTTTTAACAGATACATGAGGCTAATAATCTAATTGGCAGTACTGTCACCACTATTAACCCAAATGGACTTTCTGATGCAGTTTATAATGAACTGTAGTGCATTTCTGCTTACCTCGGGGTAGTAATCAGCAGTGGGCACCAGGTTATGGATCAGGGTGTCCAGGGAGGCGGAGGTGATCGGGGGCCCATCAGCCAGGCAAGCACCAGGCCCCGGGCCCTCCTGTGGGGCCTCCTCCTCCCCAGGCTCAGCACAGGCCAGGTGGGGGCTGAAGCCACTGGGAGTGGTGAACATGGTGCCTGAGCACACAGTCTGGGGCATTCCTGTCTAAAACACACATAGACAGACAGAAAAAAAACTGTCAGCAGGATGTAGACAAAATGAGGAAGAAGGACATGACTGGGTTTTTATGAAATGGAAACTTGAGTACATTATTGGCAGAAGTTCGATTTTGTGAGAGGAAATTAATTTAAATGCATCTTTCTATCTTTCAGCCTCAATTCTCGAACACACGTTTGTCTTCTGTGCATCCTCCTCGTGTTTCGTCTCCTGTTCACTCTCATTCTGCATCAACACACTCATTCCATCCAACCGACGACCCGCTGCCGTCGTCGGGGGATACAGAATACCCCCCCCCCACCCCACCCAACAGCTGCCCTGTCTCCCACATCGACAAGACAGAGGAGAGGACAAAAATGTGGGTCAGTCCGTCGCCGTGGAGACTGTTGCTGCCTGAAAGCGATAGTGTAGCCTCCATATCTGCCCTGTACGTCTTTCCCTTTAAGAACGCTTTGGGTTACATGTTTTAAAAATTCAACATGTTCTTTCCCTCAATGGACCAATGCTGCAGCTGTAGTGGAAATAAGCACTTACTGCACTATACGCTAGAGTAGAGATACTATGGAAACAGAGAGCATTATGACCCAGGGTGCCATTATTATCAACACCTCAATGTCATCTACATGCAACTGATGAATTCCACAGACCTCTCCTTCCTTTAAGACGTTTCAAAATGGCATGGTAGAGGTAATAGAAAATATTGTGGAAATTAACTGACATTTTGTACATGGAAATTGAGTAATACAATTTTGTACGTCACTGTTTTTGGTTTCTTATGTTAAAATGTATTTCAATACTCTGCCGTGCTCCTGCTCCCACTGACTGAACCCGGTGAATACGTCTACCTGAATCACTTATCATCACCGAGGACGACTGCAATCTCTGGGTGCCTTCAGGCAAAATCAGGGGCAGAAAGCATCCATGCCTGCAGGAGTCACGAGAAGGGCAGCAAACCCACAGTGAGACCTTGAGCAACATGCAGGAAGTTATTTCAGATGTAAACACGCTGTATTCTTCCTGCTGTTTGTAGCTAAGAAAACAGCTTGGGCTGGGGCTGGGGCAGAATTCGTACATATGTACTCACAGATATACGCACAGATATACGCACTAATGCTCACATAAATAGAGTAGGAGAGCAGAAATACCCTAACAAACTGCAAGCAGTAAAAATAAAATCTTGATGACTTGGCTGCATCAGCCATCATTCTAAATCACCGGAGGAAACCTAGGAATGGTCCAGGTTTGCTGCAATCGTTTCATCCTCTGGTGACCTTCAGGTTCCCTTCTCCTCCCTCCCCCCCGCCTATCAGCCACCTCGATAAACTGGTGTCACGGGTCCCTGGGGTGAAAGGTCAAGCACACACCGGTGTGTAGAAGTGCAGCTCATGTCTCAAGTTTGCTGTGTGAGGGGTTCAGCTTTCCTTTGTTCTCCCCTACACACCTATTCATGCACTTGTACACACCTAGACACCAATGCACACAGACAAGACACTAAAAGCTGGGGGATGGGGACTCTCTCTGTGGGGAGGTTTTACAGCCTTCCTTCCTACTTTCAACACTGACACCCACAGCCATATCTCTTATAATATATGTTGTGGTTAAAGAGGGCCGACATCTTGTTGTCTGCTATTTTGAGCTCTAATGAAGTGAGAGGGAAAAAAAAGACGTGTTTAGCCGAGCAGAGGCAGGGCATCGGATGGAGCTGCACCCATCTAAATATTTAAACTATACATACATACTCACACAGTCAAATAACTTATATCTGTGTCGTGTGTGTGTCTTTTAAATAGTCTATTTTGGAGGGTGAGACATTACCACACAACCCCAGCTGAAAAATATGACTATCATAATCTAAAATGCTGGTCTACAATGTCCTTAATACATGTTTTGAGCGGTTTTCCTCCTTTAAACATGATTGTCACTGTCTAGATGAGGTTCCAGAAGGGGGAAGCCAGGGGTGTCCTTGCAGCGACCTCGTCTAGATTGGATTACAACATTGCAGCCACAGAGTAGACACGGCCTGATAAACAGAGAAATGGACAAATCCAACAAGCCTCTGTAACAACACAGATGCAGTAGGAACGCATTATGGAGAGTGGAAGGAACTTCCTCTGTGACAGAACTGACAGGAAGACAAATTCTCAGCTCTGAGAATGTGTGTGACTAAATCCAGGAGTTTATCTGTGAGTCATCTCATGCATACAAACACATAAACACACCTCTCTGCCAGTGTGTTTGTATTCATATATGTATGGGAGTGACTGAGAGTTTTATACTACGTGCCCACACTGTCAATGATTCCCCCTATCGTTTGTGATAATCTTCACTCTCCTTATTTCTCCCAAACGCTTCCTCCTCAGTTCTCTCTCTCCAGCATTTCTCCAGCTCTGATTCGTTAATTTATCACAGCTCTGTGTCTCCATCAGTCGATTCCTCACAGTCTGAAGTATGTGACCAGGTAACTCCTCTACAGACGTGGACATATTATGATAGATCAGTCATCAGTTTCTGTGTATGACACACTCACTGTTCACACGGTCACTAAAGCTGATGTGGAAATGGTCTGAGTTAGGTTTAGGATTTAAAAAAATGTCTGAGTTTGGAGTAATAGAGCCTTTTTACGGCTTCATAAAGAGGAGGGAAATTGTATCTTCAACATAGACTGTATAAAATATGGATGTATGCTCCATGACCTCAGCCATAGGTTTTCTGAAGAGCCGCTGTGAAGATCAAAGTGGGTCGTCTTTGCCATCTTGGCAGTGACGACACAACCTAACTCTAAAAAAGGGCCGAGAGGTGTATTGTCGGTGGAGCTGAGGTGGCCCAGGTGAACGCAGCAGAGCAGACAGCTAGCAGCAAGCGACATGCTACGGCATGACATGGGCGTCTATTGGGATTGACTCGCTTTTGGAGTCGGCCTGAAGTGGCGAGACCGTGTAACTTTAGCTGTCATTTGCATTGTGCGTAATGTCGGCACCAACGATAATTTTAACTTCCAATGTAATTCATCACTTCTTGTGAACTCCAGGGTTACTCTCACGAAAGACAAACTGACCCAACGAGTCTTGTGACTGACCAAGAAAATGTTATGTATTACTACTTTTTCAAGCTTCTAATATTATTTCACAACCATATTGCTTACACCACGTTTTTTTCCTACAATGTGACCAAGAAGTCATCCACAGCTGTACTCTATGTATAACTTGTTTCCGTACCTCATGATACACCCAGCTCCCTCGGTGCCTGTCACATTGCATCAACACCGCGTGAAAAAACACATTGAGAAACAAGTAGCAAAGAACAGGTGAGTGTAGTGTTGTGTGCTCTAATCCCCCCTGAGATCTCCAGCAGCCTGCCAAAGGCAGCCCTGCACTCTGTCTAGACAGCTGGGGGAGTGTCATTGTTCGGGGTCCTTGCACGTGTGTATTTTGTTATCGTTGACATCAGGGGATTTGCCTGCTTGGTTCTATCATGATTAACAAAATGGCACTGTCTGGGGACACACTATCTTCATCAGCACCCTTGACTGTGTAGCTCTGTGTGTCTGTGTGTGCGTGTGTTGATGAAACAATGGCGTTCCTGACACGACCGAGCAGCTTGAAGCTGTCAAACAGCTTTATAACGCTGTAAAACCTGTTTCACCACATAACTAGTATTACTCACATCTTCCTCTGTGTGTGTGTGTGTGTGTGTGTGTGTGTGTGTGTGTGTGTGTGTGTGTGTGTGTGTGTGTGTGTGTGTGCTAGTTGAGGAGAACGCTGACACAGTCGCTGACAAATCTGATCTGCCACTAAGGAGTTAATGGATGAGGACAATCAGTATTAGAGACGGCTCACCATTAAGACTGAAGAGGCTTATTCAGGACAAATCCAACCACTGTCTGATCTCTATCATTAAGGAGTCAGGGGTCAAAGGTGAAGAGTTAAGGCTCCTTGGTGGGGGCAGATGGATCAAAAGTCACTTTGGGCTGATTGTTGTCATTATGCTCTGCCGTTTGGCAGTTTCAAGGCTACATATCGGCTTTGTCTGCAGTTAGGGGCATAGTCAAAAAAGGTCTTCAAGAGAAAGACTTTAAAAAAGATGCCTATGGCATATCAACTCATCATCACCCCAAATGGAAGTTAAGGACAAGAAACTTTAATTTATAGTAGCAGAAATTAAGCAAAAATTCTATTTGGACAAGAATGAATCGTTTTTTCTGATAAATAAGTTTGAAATACTGATGGTATAGAAAAGAAAATCTCCAAAGATAGTTTTATATTTTCAAGCTCCCAACTTGACTGAATTATTGTACCAACCCTTAGCCCAGTAGAATTCTTCCTGAAGCTTAAATACGTCCCCAAAAAGCTTGTTTTCATGTCCGTAAAGGTACAGCTGATACACAAAGGCCAATTAAACTATTCCTGCACCAGCACCAATCAAATAGATAAAGTGATATATGAGTGATAAAATGAAGGATATGACATTGTGACGGAGAAACGCCACAAAGCAAGAGTGATGCCAAGATGTGATGCAATGCTATTCATAGAGGGGCAGCACATCATCAGAGGTGAGCACAGCAAATATCCGGCATGGATATTGCAGCAATGTTTTGTTTTGTTTCTGCAGTTGCTTCCTGTCTTCAGATATCTGAAGCCAGGAAACTGCATCCCCTACCTTGCTCGGGGATGAGTACAGGAATAAGATGGCAAAGATAGGAGAGAAAGGTGGGCTGCGAAAGAGGGGTGGGGGGTGAGAGGGTGATATTCCTCCCTCAGGGTAGTGTACAGACAGTCTCGGCTCCATGAATCTTAAAGTCACCTCTTGCGAGACTCACTAAACTCCTCTTTTCCTTTGCCGACTCCATCATACGACTCCCCAGCCCCCTCCTCACCAACTGATTAACATAGTCTAACACTTCCTTTCTAATTTGGGATCCACATGTTCGCTCCTTTACGCAGTACAGTTTCAACACTTCAACTATTTCAGGAGTGCGCTCTAAAAAAGCAGTTCCTCGCGTATTTTTGGTCCTGACACTGTTTTGTGTGCCTTGGAGTATTACGGCTCTGGCCTAATTTTTTCACACTGTTCTTTGAAAGCTGAAATGATGCGAATAAAGACATAATGGAGTATTCTCCTGATGGCAGGGGCTTGAAAGAGAGTAAACACCTCTTTGTCAGCCAGCTTCTCACTCCCCTTTCCTTTACACGTCTCCCCTTCATTCCTCTCCTCCTCCTTTACCTCCCTTCTCCACGCCCTACTTTCCATGAGCCCGTTCAGGACGCCGGTACAGATGGCCCTACAGCAGCCTGCTCTCCCAGTGGGAGCTGCTGGCACAAGAGTTTTTTTGGCTATGCGCCCCTACCATCATCCCCAGTCTCAACAGGAGCCCAAAAGGGTATTGGCGTCCAGACTGAATGCCGAGGTGCAGGGGGCCGAGCCAATCTGGCTGCTGAGCTGCACGGTGACTGCCTGGCACCGCTGACAGCAGAGAGAGAGCGCAAAATACCACACATATGTCACCAGTGCACTACTGTTGGTTAATGCTGTGTGTGTGTGTGTGTGTGTGTGTGTGTGTGTGTGTGTTTGGGGAGGAGTGGCGCTGAAAACAAATGAGTTCATTGTGTCATGAAAAAAACACATGCATGCACACTTGCACCCACACAGCAGCCAAACACAGGATTGCGTTACCGTCGAGGCATTCCAGCTCCCCACCCATTCCACGGCCTTTCTCTCTCTCTGCGGGACGAGCCTGACAGAGGTTGGGAAATCCCACTCGGGGCTCGACGTCCCAAATCCCTTTTATTGGAATTCCCCTGTAGTGTCTGAGCGGGGGTCACGATGACATCCTGGCACCTGTTCCCCACCCGCCAGCTCCATCAATCCCAACGTAAAGCTCATGGGGAATTCTCCTCCGTGAGCACACACACACACCCTGTGCACATGTGTAGCCATCCTCATTCCTGAGTGGGTTTGGACACAGTTGCATGTATGCGTTTGGGTTTCTGTTTGTGTGTGTGTGTGTGTGCGCTTGCACTCATGTGCACGTGCTTGTAAAAAAAAAAAGAAAAGTCCAAGTGAAGTCATTCCTTCACTGTGAACACAACCATCTGTCCCACTGTTCTCCAAAAGGTGCCGCTTCTAGTCGGTTTTCTCACATTTCGAACAAAAACAGAGTGAGATAAATCAAGATGCAAGACTTCTAAGAGAAACGGCACACTTTTAATATCGAAAGTAAAACTATTACCTGGCTAATATCTACATATAGATGGAATCAAAATCAGCATTACACCAAACCATGGGCCTAAGAGGAGGTCCGTGCACTAAGGGATGAGCACTATCATCCACTGACTTCTCTTTCAAACCACTAAATCCACTTCTGAATCTATTTGCCCCATTCGGAGTGGATAGAAATGTCATAATAAAATGAATTGAAGGCTTGTGACATGTGATGGGTCTGGGCAATCTATCATGTTACTTAGAGATAATTAAAGCTGAGCATGTCTGAGCCTCAAGTGCCCTAAATCTGTCATTCACAATGGTCATAATGCCTTAAATAACAGTCATGTATTATTCATAATATTCCAATTTACAACCACCCTTGATGCAACGCTCAGAATCGGACAAGAGTGATTTTGTCTCGGTGCAAAACAGGCATCACTTCGCCACAAGTGCCACTTATGAGGAATTACCAGCTCACCAAGTGAATGGAGGAATATGGAGAGGGGAAACAGAGTGCAGTGATTGAGAGCATCCAGAAAGAAAGGATGAATGAAACAATGCCTACGTGCAGCTACTTCAATAGCCCTTTAAGCACTCTTTTAAAATTAGACATCATCCAAACACCCACTAAGCATTGTGCTACTCTCAATCAAACCTGCACAACAACCGGTGCAAGCTAATGAGCGAGACGGTAACAGATGCAAATCTAATAACCAGACGTTACTAATTTCATGATGGCTGTCTCTTTTCCTGTTAAAGTACATCTATCTGCTCATTACAACAAGCGCGGGCGGAGGCCATGCGGTGTGTCACTGCTGATGTACGATGTCGAAGCGTCCTAATTAGTGTTGGGAGATTGAGTGGTTCATAACTCATGCCTCACGTGATTTGATACAATTAGAGACAGAGGTCAGAATGCATGCTTCATTAATCCACAACTACTTGTTTCAGGATGATGCCAGGTTCTGTCCGAGGTTTCTACCCGATGAAGGAGAGTTTTTTTCTTTCCACTGTCGCCCCGGTGCTCGCTCACGGGGGAATGTGGGGTCTCTGTAACTTAAAAAGAGTAGAGACCTGCTCTGTGTGAAAGGTTTCTTTCGATAACTTCTCATTTTTGCGTCCATAATGCTTTCTGATAGAACGCTCTTATTGACATAAAGATTCTTGAGCTAAGCACGGTTCCTTCACATGCTCTGAAATATCTTCGCGATGTATTCACACTTTCCGGCATGTCCTTCTATTTGTGACGAGTGATGTCAGTCACAGCAACAGTGTGCCACCACAGCAGCCTGGTGTTAACAGATTACCAGTGGACTGCCCCGAGGGCAAGATGGTGTTATTGATATTAAGACAAGGATTTTACCAACATATTTTGAACATTGAATGCTAAACTGATTGCCCTATTGTTGAAGTGGAACCATGTTATTAACATATATAAAGATGGTTCAGACCTACTGAGTCCATTTGGGGTAGGTTTCTAAAAGTCAGTTGTGTTTCCAACCCCACTTCAACCGTGCAATAATTCAAACCTTTGTTACATTTACCTTTGTTACGAAATGTCTACTAATACTAAATTTATTCAATACTAGTGCTGATACATCAGTTTCAGTACCAATATCAAGTATGTGCTAGTCTAGTATGTACTGGCGTTATTTTTAAATTCACTCTCACCAAAACACATTGCATGTATCCTTGAGGACAAATGTGTTGAAGCATTCCTTCCTCATAAAATATCTGCAAAACTGATAAATATTGATTGACTGACTAAATTGTACACACATCTTTTTCTATGCTTATGTTGGCAAATTGCGATGCTTCTCTGGTTGTTTCCGCAACAGGACTACTACCGGTCAAACTCCATGGGGTGCAAAAATAGAAATAGATTCATAAATATGAATTAACAAAACAAAATAAAACTCTGCCTGCATTCACCTATAAAAAGATAGATTATTCCAATCAGAAATTAACTGATCCTCAAGAGAGCAGAGGCTCGCAAACTACAATTCTTATCAAACATGCTGTTGACGGTATAGGGAAAATGTCATTACTTGGAGCCTATACCTGATGGAGTAATCTATATGCTTACTCCAGTGGTTTATTGAACACACCAGGGAACTAATCATATTCAATTGCTTTTTGACCCAGCCGATCCATAAAGACAGACTGACAAAAGCTTCCCATATGACAGCATGCAGCTAAGACCAGCTCTGGAGGGAACAGAGATTTTCCATGGACTCAAGGCTCCTATTGGGAGCTAATTAGATGCCTGTTGAGTCCCTACTTTGACACCCCCTGCTCTCTCTTTTATTCCATCAAAATCCATTGTTCCTTCTCTCTCTCTCTCTCTCTCTCTCTCTCTCTCTCTCTCTCTCTCTCTCTCTCTCTCTCTCTCTCTCTCTCTCTCTCTCTCTCTCTCTCTCTCTCTCTCTCTCTCATGACAAAGCTGCCGGCCGTGACAGCGTGCTTCCACGTGTGAACCCTGTCTGCCTCGGCCTGTCAGCGAGATCACTCTCATCATCCCCGTGTCAGTGGCAAAGCTGCCGTGTAGCCAAAGCACATCCGAAGACCTGTCAGGTACTCGGGGCCCTCGCAATGTTCTGTCCCTTTTCCAACGAGCTGAGGAGCTGTTTATGTAAGGCGGGAATAAAATATATCAAATATACTTGACAATCCAGTTGCACTGCTGAAGGAGCGGTAACTTTCGGAAATGAAATGCAAATGTATAAAAGAAGTTCCCTTTTTTTTCGATTTATAATTTGCTTCCTTCAGTTGTGATGTACTTTCCCTTCCTCGAAAGAAAAAAGAAAAAGAAAAAAAAGAACCAAAGACTGACTGATCATTCACATATCCATCCAACACATTTGGGTAGTGGATGGTTTCAAGCCTATCCCAGCATAAATAAGTGAGTGATCCTTTAATAAGAAAGAAAAAATAAAGAAGAAAAAAAAGTTTTGGTGCCTTATGTGTGTTTAACAATCACATAATAAACTGGAATCCATCCTGCACATCTAACAGAATTGCCAGTGGGATTTCATAGTGGTTTCCCGTGTTCGAGGCAGTAGTGGAATTCTGTCATGTCTGTAGAGTAGAATATCGGACGATCTATAATTTCTCCGAACACACACACACACACAAGTCCCTTCCCCCATACACACTCACGCAGCCATAAAAATAGTGGTGGTGATAAAGCTGTCGTTGCTACCAGACTAACAGCTACTGTGTTTACCTCCCTGTCGACCTGCCCCAGACATTTCTCTCTCTCTCTCTCTCTCTCTCTCTCTCTCTCTCTCTCTTTCTCTCTCTCTCTCTCTCAACACACACTCACAATGACTGGCCTCACTCTCTGGGAATTTGCCTCTCTCAATCTCAGGAACCAAACGACGTCCTCATTAACAGCACACCTGTTATTCTCTGCACACTTGGCCTGAATGGGAGGGAACATGTGCTGCTTGTGAAGGAGCCCTACTTGGGTGACTCATGCCTGTACAACCCGTATCTACTGTACTGTTACAGCATGCTGTCATGTCAATTCAAAACCATTCCATCGTAAGCAGCGAGGCTTTATGGGAACAGCGCAGGCGAGCTCGACTGAAGAAGAGGTGGAAGAAAGAGCTGCACTGTGTCTTGATCACCGGCGGACAAAGCCACAGGGGGCTGATTATGGTAGGGGATCGAAATAATCCAGTGATTATTCCATGCAAGGCCGGAGAGAATCAAATGATTGATTTACAGCATTTGATCATTTCACAAAGGAAACTTTTCTTCAGCAAGCACGACAGAACAAAACAAATGTTTGTTCTTCACCCATCTGGGCAAACAGAAACAGATAGTGCCAGTGAAGGTGAGAGTGAGCAAACACACACCGTTCCCAGGGTTTGCGTCCTAAACAGGGGGAGTGGGGGAAATAACTTAAGAAGCAGGACATGTGTTTAGAAAAGACGTGAGAGAAGCTGCTGCTGCATCATCTTGGAGCTCCACGCTGAAGGAGCACGGTCTCCAAACGTGATGCCCAGCTCCCAGTGCTTCACTCCTGTGAGGCGGAGAGAGCTGAGGATGGGTGCAGAAGTGCCTTAACTAGTCATAACAACAGCCAGAATTTCCCCACACCCAACTGGTTCCTGACAGAGCCCGGTCTTACTTTCATGCACCTTGCAGTAAGCTGCAAGAGAAGGATAACAAATCCTGTTGTTGGTTTGTGTTGGTAATCTGCGCACTGCCTTTGGGTGAAAAGCTCCTGGAAGCTTCAGAGGATGATGCAGATGGTTTTTTTCACTCCCATATATATAAAGAAAAAAAATGTCAACAGTGCCACACCTGTTCAATAAATACGTTACACTTAAATTTACATATCCAAATCAGAAGTGAGTATACACAGTGTGTGCTCCCACGTTAATAATCACACAAAACGAGATAAGCTTGGCACCATGGCGCCAGTCAACTAGATCAAAACAGAACATGTGGCTATACCTTCTTGGTTTTCAACGCCACAATGCCACAATGCCACCTATCGACGTGTCTAGCATTCTCTCCCGCAAATGTGTCCGAGGCAGAAGACGCAGTGACTCCAGCGGATCCCCTCACACGCCCTTTAGACTGGACCCGCACACCGCTGACTCACGCCACGGTCTGGGATGCCTCCGTCGTAGTAAAGTGATGATCAGCGACAGTGTTTTTTTTTTTTTTTTTAACACGATAATGAATCATGATGTCATCACACTGTTGCTGGTAAAGTTCGAACCGTGACGACACAGTGTTCTGGTCACAGCGAGTGGAACGTGTGCGTTCGCGTGGGCTTGTTTGTAAAGCGTTCCAACACCTCGCACGCTCACCAATACGCACACACGCACGCACATACGCGCACACGCACTCAGACACGCAAACAGGCTGAGAGCGTGAGCGTAATCTCAATATACCAATATGTCAGTAACAGGGTAACCTTGCTTTTAAACGCTACTTACCAGCACTACACTTTGATCCCCATCTCTGATCCGACTCGGATCCGATGTCAAATCAATGAGACTGCCGCTCCAGGTTATTCCCAAAAGAATTAGCGCTCACAACACAGCCTGCTCCACTGGCATCAGTGGGAGAAGTGGAGCCGGACTTAGTCTGATTGGTGAAAGTGGGGTAAATGTCTGGTGATCGTCGCTTGTCAAATGTCCCGGCTGTGGACGGGTTGTCACGCCGGTGAGCAGCGCACACAAGGCGGAGAGCTGAAGCGCGTCCCTGAAGGCGTGGCGAGCGTCCCGTCCTGTCCTGCGCCACGGAGATACGGCGCAGCGCACAGCACATCCACACGTCCCCGGAGCGAGTGGTGAGACGGAGGACGGGAGAGGAGAGGCAACTATGCTCACGCGCCGGTCAAGTAGGCAACATACTATGGCTTCCGCTTTCGGTTTTCAAAATACGACAGTCAATAACGGACGGGTTGCGATATGTTTCGCATGGGTGGTGGAAACATGAGCAACTCACCTGGGGGCGCGTGAGGGCAAAACATGTCAAGACACCAACAACGTATTTCTGTGCATTGCATCGCGTCAGTTAACAAATACAACACTTTGTCAGATTGTCACCTGCAGGAATATGAATCATATTAGCACTGGTTGTAGGGCTCTTTGAAAAGTTTTCATTTTAGTTTCTTTTAAAACTGACATTTTGTAGTAAATATAACCACTCAATTGTGAAGTTAATCCACTTACCACACAAACCATACACAGTGAACGTGAGGCGTTTGGGGGTCCCTGCAATACATTTTCGTCATCCTTGTAACTTTAGTCATTGCTGAAATTTGAACTGTTCTGGGTTATGAATAATATTTCGAAACTTTTATTTTGTAACCTATTTCCGGAAGCTTACTGTTTTTCTGGTTTGATGCTGCTGTGGGCAAGCAAGCAGTGGATTCTCTCTCTCGTCCCTCAGTGCTCTGATGCACTCTCATTTCACAGGACTATAGATTGTATCCTTGTTTCACCTGATTGACTATTTAACTATTTACTACTTCAAGAGAATTACAAGACAACAATGTCGGACTGAATAGGATGCTTTGCATCTTAGTGAAGGTATTGGGGTGTATGTCAGTCACTAAGGTCATTAACAGCCTGTGATTTCAAAGCCAATACAAGAGGCAGAATAGGAATGCTAATTCATTATTCAAACTTGTTCTTTGGTTGGCTAATGAGTCATCGTATTATACATGAGCTCCAGACCGGAGAGGTTATCCAAACAGTTGTGGGCAGATTATTGGAAACAATGGACACTCTTTTAATGTGTAATCCCCAGGCAAACCCACTTCCATCCTGAGTGACACTCGCTAACCGTGACCCCTGAATGAAAGGGCCAACTCTGAATATGGAAATGAGACTCTGACATTAAGAGCCTTGCTGTATTTCCATTAACACCGTAGTTCATTTCGACCATTCTCCTAATTCAAACAACAATGAGGGAATGTCCAAAAACCTCCCTACTGAGTGGACATGGGACGCTGGAATAATGGATTATGGGAGTGTGGTATTGTCTGCTGTTATCAGTTTTTTTTTTTTGCAAGGTTTAAATGTTAGTTGTTGGGGGTCGGGGGGGGTGGGGGGGGGTAATTAATTTGAAGGGAAGTGTTGTATAGAAAGAGAGGGTGAGACGGACAGAGGGAGAAATAATTAAGCGGATGAGATGCAGAGTGGTAAAGGTCCTTGTCGGGCCATGAGGGGCTGTGTGTGAGCTGCTGTCCCTGGAGCCCTGGAGCCTGCTGCAGGGCCCTGTGGGCGAGGGAGAGGATGGCTCTGACATTGCAGCAGAGGACAGAGATAAAACGCTCTCTCTCTTATACACACACACACACACACACACACACGCACACGCACACACGCACAAGCAGGCACGCACAGAGAGAGAAGCAGGTGCAAAGGATCCTGCTACAGTGAGAGGTGAGAATTAACCAACATGTATGATATTTCACACTTACTCATCCTCAAATTAACACATATTCATTCTTTTCTTGTACGGAGAGAGAAGAGATGTCCAAGCAATGGTTTTGTGCTAAGTGAGAATTTTTAACATCGTTGGCAATGTTTTTGCAGAACTGTCTTTTTGCAAGAAACTCAAGATCAGATAGATCTGACGAGTTTTAAACAAACTGACATCATGGCAAAATGATCTACCTGTTTATCGGTAGGTTCTTGCAAATCTACGCAACTAACTTGCAAACTGACAAAAAAGATACAAAATATAATAAATCTTTAACTGCCAAATGCCTGACCCCAACCTTTAACCTGTCTAAACCAAGTCTTAATGCCAAAGCTTCTGGTGACCACATGTTTTTCCCTAGACGGAAGGGTCATTCCCAGCAGTGTGTGTGTATGTGAGTGTGTGAATAGACTTGAATAATACACAGTATATTACACAGTAATGCTTCAGCCAGCCTATAGAGAAGCATGTGGAAAACTTAAAAGTATGTTTGAGCTGCTGCGGTCAGTTTATCTATGAGTATGTTTGTCAGTGTTTCAGACATTCACTCACTTACTCTGCCTCTTTAATCTTCACTGGACGCTTAGGTTAGTTCCCCTTGTGTGTGCGAGTGTGTGTGACGGTGTGTAGTCACTTGAATAGAAGCCTCTACTAATGATTACACAACAGAGTGTTGTGGTGCCCCTGCACATGCGAGAAGGGCTCTTGTTAAAGTTTCCAAACAGCTTTTCTAGAATAGCAGAGGAAGCAAACAGAGGCACATTCAACTGTTTCACATCGCCCCTGCTCTCCACTCTGCTCTTGCAGGCTCACATTAGACAGTGGAGGTGTTGCAACAGTATCGGGGACAGATGCTAATTGCAGTTTTCGCACTTACAATGTCTCAAAGTTTCTTTGCTGTTTTCCCCCTCGTTTTTTTTTATCAAAATCATTTGCATGCAGTATACAACACCCACATTGCGCTCTTATCAAAAGCTGTTGCTTAGTTCCACGAGAGGGAACGGCGTCCCAGAGAAGTGCAGTTAATCAACTTGACAGCTACAGATCAAACCGAGCCCTGTCAGCCAGTAGAGGTGAGAACGTTGTGTTAACAAATATAGTCTTCACAGAAACGGCAGCTTTCCAACCGTATTAGCACAACGGTGCGACCATTTTGAAACGCGGCTGTAACAACTGCTTTTAGGTATACGCTTACGTCAGACACAGTGTGTATCAATGAAAGGTAGCAGTGGAGGTGACCTTGCGGAAACTTAAGATGTCACATGCATAATGGGTACTGACTGAACCAAAGCCTCAAAATCTTTCTTCAGAAAGCACAGAGCTTTTATCTCTTTTTCCTCCGCTGTCTCTCTGACCTCCAGTTGCTCTTTAGTGTTTGTCTGTTAGCTCTTCCCCCTCTCTCCCTCGGTCTCTCTCTAAAAACCCTGTTTCCTTGGCTCTCCTGCAGGGCACAACATGCCTTGCCAGGGGCATACTCAGTATTTATGCCACTTAAAATGAACCAAAACAAGATGAAATTGCTTTTGCGGCTGTTACAAATATAAATCACTTGTAAATACAGCTGCACTTTCTACTAAACAAATCAGGTTTTCAATCTAATGCGACTAACACACTGTGATGTGTAGTTAGACCCTGTCAATCGTGCTGTATGAGGAAGAAAACAGTTGAAACATTCAGGGTTCTGGTAGAGACGGTCCCCTGTTCACAGGACAGACAGACAACTGCTTGCCAGAGGATGAGTGGGAGGAAAGAGAGAAAAGAGAAGAGGCATTCAGGAGAGAGATAGCTAAAATGAATAGGGAGCTCGAAGACTTCACAGCACAGATTCCAGGAGGCTTTGCTTCTATAAGAGTTGAGAGACCTTTACTGTCTTGTCATTTGTTGGTCCACTGCTACTTGTGAAGAGTGCAAGCTAGCCAAAGTGTTGTTGGAGCCAGATCCCAGTTTAGTCGGGCCACCCTGGCCAATCAGTCCTCATTTCCCCAGGCGCCTCTCTGTCTCCTCGGGCGAATGGCTCAGTCTGTACGCCACCCGTCCCGCGTCCCCCCTTTCAGAGGAGTGGGATAAACAGACCGAGGTGACAAAACAAGAGCACTCCTTTGTGGTGGTTGGGGAAGTAGTGGAGGGTTGTCTGACACTCCCAGCCGTAGGCCCCCCTTTGGCAGGAAAATTTGGAAAGTTGTGAGGACTGAACAGACACAATAAACGAGACCTGAGAGGCCGACAACAGGACCCAGAATACGGTGTACTAGGTTCAGACAAAGAAAGTCAGGATGGGATGATCGGGAGTCGAAACAGGAATAAATATATTTTTGCTCTTGTGTTTTTGGTTTTAGGAAAGACAGACAAAAAAAAAGAAAACGCTTCCAAACTTTTGGTATGTTGAGTATTACTTTAACTAAAACGCCAAAGCTTGACAGACCTGCCATGCCTACGGTCACTCTGCTATGACTGGACAGTCACTCTTTAGGGGTGGGGTTTAGCAAATAGGTAATTCAGTAATTAATGCACCATCAGCCTTTTCCTTAAAATACTGCTGGCTCGATTATGCTGACATACACGGGGAACTTCAGACAGAGAGAATAATTGAGAACATTTAACAACATTTAGAACATGAACTTTTTATAGAGCTCAAGCAGAAATCTCAGAACCAGCTACAAGTGCCGAGGCGGATAGCTAGAAAATTGCAAAAAAGTGATCGAAATGTCAAAACTTGACATACCAAACTTTATCCCCGTCAAGGGCTGTCTTATAAATCTAGGTTAGACTTGGTTTCTAGGGCATCACATCTTAGTTTCCGTGTGTGTGTCTTAGAAACCATCCATCTTGACTCACATGTTTGATGTATAGAAAGAACATCAGAAAAGGGTCCATTTTTTCCCTTGGCCTGTGGTATTTTGATCAACAGCTTGATCAATTGAAATTAATTCAAAAGCCAGTGAAGTTAAAATGACTGGAGACGTCTGTGTCTGAACACTGAGTGAAACCTCAGAGGATTGATAACATGAAGCTAAAACACACCGGTGGGAGAGGAAAATAGAGAGAGATTAACACAAAGAGGAAGAAGAAGAAGAAGAAGAAGAAGAAGAAAAGTGATTCTAAAGAAGTGATTTTTTAAAATGGCTGTGCTAGAAGAGGTCTTGGTGATTCATCGTGACATCTTCAACCTTCCACAGAGTGGGTTGTGTCTGAGGGGGTGAAGGAGAAAGCTTTATCCTCTTGAGTTTTCTTCCCTCACCTGTGCGTGCTGCCACCTGTCATTCACAACCAGAGGAGACTGTGATGACGTCTATTCATCCTCTCACACGACACCTACCCTTGCTAATCTGTCAGAGAGGAAGATGTAATTAATGTTGTTATACTGTCATGTGTCGCGTATGCCTGGACGTCAATCTCACGCTGAGACTTCAAGCAGCGATCATAATCCTTCTGTTTGCTGTGGGACTCCCAGGGTGAAGGGGTCTGTCTGTGTTTAGGCTGCCCTGGACAGAGCTCCTCCGATGGGCTACAGGCTTCTGCCTCTCTCCCTGTGGTTCTGGGATCAGCAGGGTACAGGGGATTACATGGCCACATAGAGGGAAATGTGCTCTCCGCATAAGCACATAGGGTTTCTGATTTGTTCTCCAAATCCAAAAACAAAAAGTTCTATTGAAATAGTCAGAGACATTCTTGTATATTAATCTCATTCACGTTGAGGAATCTCAGGGTTGCAATCTTCCTCACCTGCTTTCAGGAGAGGATTATTTGATGTTTCAGTTTATGTCTTTGCACCTCATGAAAGACACAGACGCACGCGCAAACCATTACTGATCTAAACTCACGTCAGCTGCAATATTTAACAGGACGAAGGGGAGAAGATGTGTACTCTCGTTTGTCAAACAGACTCATGAATCTTTTCTGTTGTTTGCTTGTGCACACAATGATTTCAGGGCACGGGTGTGTTTTATTTGAGATGCTCTGACATGGTTGTGCCTGACAGTTTATGACATGTGTCGTGTCTTATGTTGAAATTGAGACAGTGAGAAAGGAATACGGGACTGATTGGTTCATACTGGGTCACTGTGAAGCTCCAGGAATCCATGTTTAAGGCTTTGGTCCTGACATCATGTATCTCCCGAGGCTTCAGAGCACACACACATCCTGCATGTCTCAGTGGGAGTCAATCTTCACTAAATATTACTGGTTAAAATAAGAAGACCATTCACAGTATAGCCTAATAGATTCATTTTCCTGTTTTCTGATGATTTCTTTTTTTTTTACTATTGTAATTATGTTTAATTAACTTGAACAATGTGCAATATAACTAATTAAGAGCATTGATATGTGATAAAGAATCACCCCGCCACTAGAAGATTTCTTTATATTGTGCATGCTGTGATGCTGATTGAAACTGAATTTAAAATTGGGGTCCCTTGACAAATTGTGTTAAACTCAGGTTTGATTTTATATGGTTATAATTTATAGTTTGTATTGTGTATGTTTATGTAAAATGATCTGAAATGACCGTTTAAAGTTTAATTCCATACTTTAGTTTAATTATTTTCCTTCTAGTCTCTCAAGAATTTTACTATAACTATAAACCAAGAATTACTTTTTGTCTATTTATATTAAAAATAAGATCTTGTAATATTTATTAAATCATATCAGAATCTAAAAAGAACATTTAAAAGTGTGATTCATTCAATCAATAAAAAAAGTATTAAGCTACTGTTAGAAATTTCAACATTTTGAGAAATTCGCTTATTCTCTTTCTCTGAGAAGAGTTTTCATGTTTTCCTTTCACTCATTGAGACTATGGACACAACAAGATTTCGTCTTGCACTAGATTCCTGCGCAGACATTGAGAAAATAGCAGCCACCACTGAAAATACTTTTTGAATATGGTGTGTCCCCGAAGGCATTTAGTCTCTCCTGCAATGATTCAGAATATGAACCCGGGATCTCGTCTGTGAAAAATAGATGCTCAAATGGGAAGAAAATGGTGAGCCGTAAGTGATTTATTTTATTTTTTATAGGAGGGAGGTTTCCTTGTTTGTTTCTATGATCTCAAACAGATTTGTTGTACACAATGTAGCATGGACACGTCGTTAGTGTGTTTTCTGCTTCTTTTTGGATTGAATGCGTCAGAGACGCAAACGCGTACCTAACAACATCACTGTATGCGTGGATATGAATAATAAAATTGACCACCTTCATTGGTTCCTATAACTATATTACCCGATCAGTTGTGTTTTCTGCCCTTAACGGCTGTGAGAAGCCCTTGAAAAAACGTAATTTAGAAGTCTTTCATTATAGATTATTGCATGTTGATGAAAATCTCACAAACATGTATGTTTTATGATGTCACTGTAGCATTTCTTATGCCTTAAAAAGGTCTATGAAAGAGACACTGCAATCTATAAAGCCATTAGATCTCATGTATACCTGAATGTCAGTATGAATTGTAACCGCATGTAAAAGATGTTGTTCCTCTTTCTTCTACTAGTCCCCTGTCACTCACTCTGCAATTAAATCTTTTCAGAGTGAAGATTAAACGGATGGCCTGAAGGCTACATGATGCATTTAGAGTGCTGGACTTTTTATATTCATATTGAATGGCTGTAACTGATTGCCCCTGGCTTCCTTCCTCTTTCTTCAGCATACTATCACCTCATAACACTTATTTTCTTGTCTATTCATCTTACTTTCTGTCCTTATGGTTATAGCCTGTGACCCATGCCTTTATCCTAATCTTTTCTGCCTGAAGCAAAAAAGAATACTATTACTATTTTTTGTACCATTTTTTTAATTTTATGCATTAACCCCAAGCTATGTATTTGTCCGATTTATCTGTTATAACTTGGTTTAATGTGCCTTTAGTCTGTGTAAAGCTTGAAAAGCTAAACTGTGGGGTGGTAAACTGGTTACTTATGGTTCACAATGGATGTGCTAGCAACTGTAAATTGTTTTCATTTGATGTACATCAAATTCACTTTAAGAGCTTTTACTTCCGAGGGCACTTTTAAAACTGGCAGGTTTGAATTTGAATACCATTTATCCAGGAACATATCACCAGCTTCTCAAGGCATTGCATGAAAGGAACAGTGAAGCTATTTCCGTCTCAAACCTGGACACTGCTCTCCTTTAAAATAATGGATTGACAAGCATGTCACTAAGGGGGACTGAACGAGATCCAATAAGCAACGGAGAGTAATGCAACTTTTCATGTGCATTCATCAACAGCCCAGGTGCATCTGGATTAACAGTGGGCCGACAATAAATGAGTAAACCACTACGCCACTATCACTCACTGTTGTATCGCTCTTTGGCTCACATTTTGTCTCCATACACTTCTTCTTCCTGTCTGTCCTTGCTTTCTTATTGATACTCTCTTCATCCTCTCACTTCTCACAGAGGCTCCGGGAGGCGGAGTGATTGACAGGCCTTTGCTTTGTCGCCGCTATATAATACTCCTCCCACCTCTCCCGTTGCCAGGGTGACAGATGGGTTTTCTCTGCTGAAACACTCTGTCTCCATTTCTGTCACCTCAGATTGGTGAGCGAGAGGGAGAGAGGAGGGGTAGGTGAGACTCAGTCAATCCTACACTTCCCGTGACAAATGACAGTGATACAGACAAACAGTGTACAGTGAGCGTTCGTTTATGTTTCTGACTGCGACAGTGTCTCGTAGTCTATCACACTCTGCTCAACACCTATCTTGCACACTATTCTCCGGCTGGAGCGTTAGCTGACATAAAAAGCAGGCCGGGGCCTGTGAGGGCCTGTAATACACCCCCACACCATACAGGCCTCTTCAGCACAGTGTTACAGCTGCCTGCACTATCAGAGGAAGGAGTCTTTGATTCAAAACCTAGAACAGGTCAAAAAACAGCCTGCAGGCAGCTACTTCTCCAGCTAAAGTGACTCTCACTTTGTTTAGCGCTCTTCTTTCTTCCCTCTGTCGGGCTTTCTCTTTGTCACTAAGCATCAGCTCTGACATTGTTGCTATGAGCACAGTTCATCATTCACACAAGCTGTGCCCATGGCACAATTGGGCCAATGCCAAGTGAGATGACATCATCCACTGTGCTTGTCGCCGATCCAATCAGGCCCCAGACACCAGTGTGCAGCTTTGGACATGATTAGCGTCGAGTCCATGACATCATCCTGTCCCTACGGAGGTACTGACATCATCATCATCATCCAGCGTGAGTCGATTATTAGAGTCGCTGGTGTCTAGTAAACTGTTTTAGTGTCTTCCCTCGTAGTGATCACACTCCTGAAAGGATTTGGGCATGCATCATACCGATCCAGGTGTGAAGAATGACTCATATCTTGACTGTCTATGTGCTGTTCCAAACAAGCTGGATCATTCAAACTCTCACACATGCATGTGTGAACCTGCGAAAAGGTAAACATGCACACCTGCTTTCTGTGTTTCCAGGCACCTCTCCTTTCCAATCCTTTCCAATCCAATGTAATGTGATCCAGTCTGGTCCTATTTCATCCTGCTATTTGATCCGATCCTATGCAATCCAATCCTATCCAATGTGATCATATCCTGTTCTATTCAATCCAACCCAATCTTCTCCAATCTCATCCAGTCAGATGTGATCCAATCCTGTCAGTTCATGTCTGATCCGATCCGATCCTATACCAATCTTCTACATCCCACTTGTTGGCGTCCTGCAACTTTATGTTGTTCAACAGCACTTCTCATAAGGTTTTGTGGCGTGCCTCATAGCCACATGAACATAAAAACGATCCGATGCATGGCACGGGGGAAGGAGTGAGAACAAAGGGGCTATATTTTTCCGATTCAATGTTCACATACTTATTGTAAAATAATTAGTGAACTGTCTGTTCGTCATGACTTTTTTTGTTTTTATTTGTGAATAAATATACGTATTGAAACATTATCTAAAAGATTTACAGAATAGGATTTTCCATGGAAAGTATTTCCATTAAAATGTTCAGATAAAGGCTGTCAAATGTCACAAATCACAAAATAATGATTTAACTTTAGTAAGTTTATCTTTCAGCCTTTTGTGTGTTTTAGTATTAATAATAATGGGCCAAAATCATGTAAAATTGCATCGTTTGAAGTCAAAAACCTTGAAATTGTCTTATCTCTCTCAAATCTCCTTGTATCTATTATTTTATTTCGAAATTTGAGAACGTAAAAATGATTTCTGATACAAGCAGATACAAACGCCGACAAGACAATAAGTACTGCCTCTTATTTTTTCCACTTCAAGCACTGTGACATACAGCAGGTTCAAGAACTAGCAGAAGTAGACAAATGTTACATTTTCACTTACACAATATAACTTTTGGTTTCGAAAGCCAGACACGATGGTTCATAATGAGCTTTACCTTTACGGGGCAGGTAGACAGTGGAGCTTCTCTAATGTGACAGGGACCTTTAGAGAAAGATGTGGCCGAAACTTGCTCCCCCTCTCCCTCCTCTCCTTCCTCCATTTCAGTTATCTAAACAGTGCTGAGTCTCTGCTCCCATGCTCTGTAAGCACCAACCTCTAGTCCATCCTGACAGGCTCTCCTTGGAGACCACTCACACACACACACACACACACACACACACACACACAAACACACACGCGCGCGCACACACACACCTATGAGAGCTATCTGAGAATAATGGAGTGTGACATTACCTCATCGGACTTTACACACACGCACGCACACACACACACACACACACACACACACACACACACACACACACACACACACATACACACACACACACACACACACACACACACACTCTCTCAAAGTAATCAGAGTCAGTGGAGCCTATCAGCTTCCCGAGGGTTACCTCACCATGTAGATGTCTTACACAAGGCCGCAGTTCAGCTGTACACACACACACACACACACACACACACACCTGAAAATCAGTTTTAGTGTTTTGGCTCATTCCAGTATTCATTATACACACACATTCAGTCACAGTGTTATTTATTTATGTGTGGGTACACCGGCTGGTGAGGCTGGATTAATGCTTCTTCCTCGTAAGCCAGCTGTCTTCTGTTAGATCTCTGCAGCAGCAACAGTGGAGCCTGAAAACTCACTAGGCACTGTAGATCTTTTGTATTCGTTTCTGTCTTAAAAGCAGGCTGACGTTATGAAAATAAAAGGAAGAACTGAAAAAAATAAAAATCAGGGGAAACGCTCATAAGATTCCCCGACAGAAAGAGGTGAGTTCCCACGGGGAGATGAGACGGCAATACTGAAGAACGGATGACAAACACTACTGGTAGGCATGAGCGGGTGATCATAAACACTGACAAATACTCTAATACAAGTGGGGCTCATTAAGCTCTTATCAAATGTACTTATTCCTTCGAGGTTGCAGCTCTAAGTGGTCATGTCTTCATCTCTGATTAGGTCAGGAACAACAGAGATAACACTCGGAAAGTCTGTCACCTCCTCACAAGACCACAATTTATTTTTTTATTCTTATTGTTCTTATTGTACACCTGGATCATTATTCTGTAACTTTTCCATAGTGGTGCCATATGTGTGGCTTATGTCTTATCTATGTGTTGGTAATTGCAGGTGAGTATATTTCCTCCCTGTTGGGAGCCAGACACGTGTGAGAATAAGCAGACAAGGGAACAAGGTGAGACGCTGAGCCGTCTGCCGCGATAATGAAGGAAGAACCAGGTGGAGAAGTTTGACTGTAGGATTAGTCACGAGGGGCTGGATGCGTGTACACACACTGTCTCTTTTTGGCATACATGAACACACAAAAATGCACACACACACACGTGCACAGCTGCATCCTGTCACATTCGCGGTCCACCTATTTTGTTCAGCAGGTATGTGACATGTTTAATTATGGATGGATAATGAGAATCATTTCTGATGTTCAGACATGGGGAATGTTACAGCATGAGGAGGACGCTTCAAAAACTCCATATCTTAACAACATGACTCAAAAAAACACAAAAGACAGTAGTGAAGCAGCCAAATGTGATTACATGCACAAAATAATTTGACCGTAGAAAAATAAAATGAATCAGTTATCAGTTCGCATTCAAGTAAAAATATCCCACTCTCACTGTCATTATTAAGAACTAAATTTTGATCTTAGAAAATATATTGTGACTGTAACTTACAAGATGAGAGAAAATAAAAGCAGCAATACTCATGCTCTAGCAATATTTCACTGGGTGCTACCTTGGGGGGTTTTGTCAGCATTCAACAGTGACAGTAAGATAAAACACATTGTCAAAGGTGAGGGATTATGGGTAATATTTTGAACATGAAATCCACCACACGAAGCACATTTCTGGCTGCACACATCCTGGTGACTGGCCCGGTAGCTGCTAGTCAGCAGCATATGTATCATTAATTCTGACACCACCCTATTAGCATGAGAAGGGAAAAAGCAGAGATGTGCTCTCTGCAAAGAAAATTCTTCAGCATTACGGTGTCAGAGACATCCATAGAGATCCTACCTACACATGGACAGCCACGCAGCAGGAGAAAAGGCAAGTGACCTGACAGCGGAAATCCAAATGCAGTATTGATTCAGACTCACAAAATTCAGGAAATGTTCATGTCCACACACGCAAAAATGAAAGCGACTCTCTATTAAAGCCATTACGTCAGCAAAAGAATGTAGACACCCGCTTATGATGGTTACAGCTCGTCATCCTTGACATATGAGGCTTTACATTATCAGAGGATACATAATCCGTGGATTATTTTATGAAACTGGCTGCTGCAAGGATGAAGATCACTGTAGCGACGCTCCAAGTCACGGACAGCTGCAGAGAACTCTTCAGGGGCACCGAGTGGGTGTTCGGTTATGATCCTTAGAGTACTGTACATTATGCAAAGAGAGGCGCTATGAGAGCTGCTACAGTATGACTCACAGACAGTGCAGACTGAGTTAGGATTATTTTGTGTCTGTAATGTATGTGTGTCACCTTCACCATGCCCCAACACGCACTGAGTACCTTGCACCCGCTCATGGCGACTCACACGAGATTCAGTGGCGAACAAACTTCACAAAAACACAAGTTGTGTTGCTGCCGCCGATCGAGTGAATCACACCCTGAAGAAAACATCACTTTCTCTATTTTTTTTCCTCCAAGAGACTATTCTTCCATCGCTTCATCGCACCCTCTATGATCTCACACCTCCTGCGCTCCATCTTCCTCTCTCTGCCCCCACTGTCCATGACCAGATCTCAGTACAGCCGGTCAGCGTGCAGGCCTGCAGGACTTATCACTCCACACTCTTGGGGGGGAATTCACAAAGATGGCAGAATCAGCAATTAGGAAAGCAAATGTATAATAATTAATGCGAGTCTCAGCGAGAGGGCAAATCAGGAGGGACACAAATGGTCCGATAGAGAGAGAGAGAGAGGTAGTGAGAGGACGAGGAAGAGGAAGGAAAACAGGGAGGGAGGATGGTGAAGGGATTTAAAGTGTGTGTGAGGAAGAAACATCTCGTCTCATTATGTGTGATAATTAACCCATGTCTTGCCCTTTTCTCCATAATTACCAACATGCTGCTCCATCCTTACTGGGATGGACACACACTGGGCACCGTGTACAATAGCACAGATAACGCTCCAATGGAGACGCAAAGAAAGCACAACATGCGTCATAGCCTATTCATAGCTTCTTCACACTTTCCTTGCTTCTTTAACCTACTGAAATGGATTCATTTCAGACTGCATCACGTAAAACCACATGATGGATTTAATACCTTAATTTCTGACCTGTGGGGAAAGCTACATTTACTCGATCAGCTCTATTTCGGCCTGGCAACTATTCCGCCACATTACAGTGTTTTTGCCAGCGTCTCATCCAATGATGCCTTCCATGATGCAGGGAATTTATTATCAGGTTGTTTAGTATTTTTGATAGTCCTTCCACGGGCCCTCTGTTAGGTTTCCTAGCAACAGGTCTGTGTGAGGGCTGGCACAAGGGGGGGTTATCAGTGTCCCAATGCTGATTACTCTCTAATTACTTTAATGGAAGTGAGGCTCTCTGGGTATGTACCTCCCACCAGCTCATAGTTTTTTTCTAGACACCCATAGATTGGCAGCTATCAAAGAGCCCATTAGCCATCTACTCTGCATCCATTTAATGCTGCAGGGGCCACTTTTCTTTCTTTTTTTATTTTGTCAAATACAGCTGTACAGTAAAATTGCATACTGGAGGATCCATTCTAGTGGAGGACAGTAACTAGGTACATTTATTGAAGTCCTGGGTGGAAGTACAATTGTGAGATACATGGACTTTTTTCCATTTTATGCTACTTTATACATCTATTTAAATATATTTAATAAGGAAACATTGTGCTTTTGACTTCACTACATTTTACTAAAAGCTTTCATTTCTGGTCACTTTACAAACATAATATAATGATTATCTCATAAAACGCAATGTACTGTTAAAACCTAAACAACAGTATATAAAGTATACATCCCTACAACTACAACATATGATGCATGTATGTTAAGGTGTCAATAATAATAAAATATATAATAATATAACACGGGGGCATTCTTCTAAATATTACATTTACTTTTGACACCTTGAGTTAATATTTTCCTGGTAGTACCTCTCTACTTAAAATTTTGAATGAAGGCCTTTTACTACTTTTACATTTTGAAAGAGATCTGAATACGTTTTCCATCATTGATTCTCCCGGAAAAGGAACTCATTTAAGATTTAAAGAACTATATTCCAAACAGAATAATGTTGAAGGAAAGACACATTTATTTCTAAAATGATTTGTATAATTCTTTATGTATTTTGCATATGAGAATACTCTATTAATGATAGTAAGACTGCTTTTTCATTTTTGAAAATTCAGTGCACCTACAGTGCAGTAGTAAACTCATCCACAGGCGCACACACACCACACATGCCATCATCCATGGGTAGCATTGATGTTATTCATCAGACTTGTGTCAGGATGAAGAGACTTGAGATTCTTTTGAGGCAAATAGTAAAATGCATGGATGAAACTGAGGAAAAGAAAAATAAGTCAAGTAGGAGGAAGAAGTGGAGGAAAATGATAAGGAGCCGAGGGGGATGTAAAAATAAGATATTTTGCCTGGTACAAAGAAGTCCCATGGAGACATAGAAACTGCATCTCTAAATTTGTGATGTGGGTTTGGATGTGTTTCTTTGTGTACGTGTACATAAGTACAAGTGTTTATACACATGTACCCCACCCGGCATTGTGTGGGTGGAGATGTTGAGCACTCTGGAACAAGTTGTACAGTAATAAAAGATGTTCCTTCAGGCTAAATATTCACCTCACTCTCGCCCCACTCTCACTGTTTATCGCTGCGATAAAAACTCATCTCTTATTAAAGGATTTAAACATAATGAAGCGCCAAAATCCATATACATCACCTTCAATGTGCCACAGCTAATCCCTCACACTGATTCATTTTAATTCAGTGGAGCTCCTTTTTGATTGGTTCATTAACATATTTTGACATTTAATTACATGGAGCCAGTGATTGCGTATATAGACGTGGACCTTCCTCATGTATAGAATCGTGACAGGTGTTTGACAATCATAAAGGATGTACTCTGTATTCCTGCTATGATTTATTATGTAATATACACGCTTATTGAAAAGTTCATATCCCGAGGACATAGTTTGAAATGCAAATAATCAGGGGCCATGAAAAGGAAATACCACTAAACGTCCATGAGCGTTCCCAGCTCAGCGCATTTGTTTCTATTATTTCCACTCAGCCTCCAGCTATGACCCACCTTTCTGCAGAGACGAGAGTGGTTACTATGGCAAAGAGATGAGAACACCAATGTTACAATACATTTTCTTATACTCCTTTCTCAGTGCGCCAGGATTTACTGGGAACATCCCTGTTGACTTCCTAAAATAATCATTTTCAAAACTCACAGAATAGAGGACAAAGTTTTGCACTGATGATCTTCAAGATGCACGCTGTGGGAGAAGCAGCGTGGGGCTGTTGGTGAGTCAGAGTGTGTAGGCCTAGTGCAGGAGGAAAAGAAAGAGGCGTCTATGTATAGAGCGTGTCTTTGCAGCCGGCTAAAGACTCTGACAGCTTCAATACACAGCTGATTGCATAACTGTCATCTCTATAGAAAACATACATGTACGTGGATGAGGCACAAAGGGTTATACTCCTCGTCCCGGGGATTTGTTTTCATGCCCACCTCATCACTAAACAATGTGTCTTTGAAGATGTTGTGCCCACCACTACCCACACACCCACACCAATCAGTCAGGGCAGCTTATCCAAAATACTATTCAAATCCACTCATGGCAAGTGTGAGCTGTGTTATTGGGTGCTGGGGTGATAGGAGAGGTGATGCGTGTGTAGCCGCGCCTTCACCGAATCCCCTGCACTCACGCATGTGTGCTTATCTCTGCATGTGTTTTGAATACACTGCATGTGCATGCTTGAGCGTGTGAGCAAATGTGCGTACATATTCATGTCTGCGCTTCTGTCATTTCCAGCATCCCGCTCTCGCTTTGTCTCCAGCACATCTCTCGATGTGTATTCCCAGAGCGGAGAGAGAAGCGAGGCATCAGATTCTCTACAAATTTTCCAGCCACAGTTATCTGAGGATTTCTCACCACTTCCAAAGCTAACTGGGAAGCAAACTGTTTCTTTGTGGTGTTTAGCTGTAATTTCATTTGAGGCTGGGGAAGACAGAGCTGGGGGATTACGAGCAGAAAATGTTTGTGTTTTCCCGTGCACGAGTGTGTGCGTGCACGTGTAGCCACAGAATCCCACAGAGTGTGCACTAAGCAGTATTCTCTTGCTTGCATTAATGAGTCAGCAGATTCAGGCCTCTGAAATGTCCCTCAGGTGCGAAGAGCAGAGGGAGCATTTGAAAAGGGCATCTCCCGATTCGACATTCCATTTATTGCATAACTATCTAACCTCTTGTTCTGTGTCATTCATGTTTGTCCTCGGGGTGGAATCAAACGCAGTGAGGAGGGGGAGGCTGGTGATCTCTTACTGTCTTGTTAGGGACAACACAAGGAAAATAAATGGGGACAAAGACAGTCGCAAAAAAATGTCCCACTCCTTATTTCATGATTTACCAAACAAAAGATCACTGGAAAATTTAGATTTAATTTAAACATTTCTCTTTTTTTTTTATTTATCTTTTGTTCTCAGCCGGCTACAAAGAGAGCATTCATTTGACTACACTATATTGATTCCTAACTCGTAATTTAGTTTCATGTTAATGATTGAGACATTGGTACTGTGGCATCAGCTGCACCTCCTCACACGTACCCAGATGGCCTGTGTGAATCTTGGCCAAGACCTCGGTTTGCATTTATAAAAAGGAGCTTAGAGCGCTGCCACAGTCAGACTCATTATAATTCCTTAAGTGCATTACATTGCATTTACATGGAGGATTATTGTGTTTGATAGTGCTGAGAAAGACCAATATAAAGTTCTAAGCAAAATAAGTAAAAACAAGCAAGGTAAAATCAGAATAATCATAAAGTCACTCTTCGCTCAGTGGCCTTGTGTATATGAATCGGCAACATGAAGAAAACGGGGAATATTTTTCAGCTTTCATACTATAATAAGTTGGCAAAACCTGTTCAAAAGTCATGCTGAAAAAAAGGGTCTACACAACCATGTCAGCAGACAACCTCACTAAATTGTGACCTGACAACGGCTATGGGGCCACGCACGCGTGTGTATAGATCCTGCGGCTGCAGCTCAAACAAGCCGCAAATTACTTTTGCAAAATTGAAGCCGGTGAGGAGTAAACCATGCTCTGAGCTCGAGGCGCATCCCCTGGTCACGAAGCTTTCACCTGCACAGTAAGTGGGCGGACCCAGTAACCATTCTATCGCGAGATTTAATTGGTTACAACTGGATTGGCCGGATATCACTCCGATAGATAGTTGGCGGTAAGTTGGTGGTTTTCAATCCGCCACTAAACACTACTCCACTACTTCTCAGAGGTAAATATTGTACTTTTTACTCCACCACAATCAATATTACACAAACACAAAGCATGTTATAGAGGCCATTAGTCCAAAAGATCTAAAACAAATCTAAATCAAAAAGCCACTGGCGCACCATGGGTTTGTGGTTTACGCTGGCAAACGAGTTCCTTGTTCATACAGGATTCCGTGTTTCTGATCATTTATTTAACAAAACCAAAGAAGCAGGTAAACAAAAGAACAAAGAAAATCCTGTCGCTGCCTCTCCTGTTCTGGTAAAAAAAAGAAAAACACCCCGGTGCATGCTGGTTCGGTACCTGCCTACTCCTATATACAGTATTACCGCAGGTGCCCACAGCGTTACCCAATTCATAAACAAATGAACTAAACAAAAAACTAAGTATACTGAACAACAACAAAAAAATATTAAACTAAGCGAATATCTATCAAAATAAAAATCTATCTAAATATATGAAATAAATCTAACCTAAATAAGGAAACATCTAGAAAAATTAAACAATACTACTAATAAAAGTACTAGTACTAATATCATACTGATGAAATAATCCACCAAAAGTTAAAGTACCCGTACAGTACAATGTACCTTGTCAGTGTTTTACAATTATATCTAATGTTTTGGGATATATATTATTGCTGCATTAACATGTACGCTGCATGTTTTTAACTCCTTTATTGGTTAGTTTCAAACTACAGCAATGCATAATATTCCATAAGATCATCGTATGTATATAGTGTCAGTACAGTACAGTACAATATTTACCTCTGAGATGTAGGAGAATAGTGATTAGTGGTTTAATTTTGGGTGAAAGCACTCGCAAAAGTAGTTTGCTCTCTCATTCTCATTTGTGCTCTGAAACAAAAATGTCAACCTCATGGTGGCGCTAGAGGGGAAAGTCAGGGGATCACCAACAATTAGGATACAGCATCTGGGAATGAAGACATTTGGCGCCAATCTATCAAATAAATCTTAAGATATCTGACTAAATGCTGCTGCTGGCGCAAGAGGAAAAGTCAAATCACCAAAGTCAGTCAGCCTAATCCTCTGGGGACCATGCATGTCTGTACACAGTTTCATGAATCCATTCAGTTTCTGTGATATACAGTTGAGACTGACCTTGCTGGCATTGCCATCCCTAGAGCCACACACCTAGAAACTAAAAGTATGATTGCCAATACAAAGCCTATCATCTATTTTAACCTGTACTTTAGAGTTTACTTTGAATACCTTTGTATTGTAATGCGACTTTACCAGCAGTCCTTCTACATTTTGTCCCACAGAGTCATTGCTCCATCTATTACCTTGAATATTTGAAGCTTCATGAATCGTTGTCTCTATCCTCGCGGTGTCTCTGTAGGCCTCGTCTGTGCTCTCAGAAAGCCTGGGGGAAATGGCCTGTAAAAACAGCATGGCTCGCTCCTCTCTAACACCGCTCCACAGCTTGAACGCACACACACACATGTGCACACTCTATCTCTCACTCTATTTCCCCTCTCTCACTCTCTTACACTAACAAATGAATTCCCGCTCCCACTGATCATAGCCATTCACGATCATCTGTCTTCATTGCAGGGGCTTGGGAGACAGCTGGTAGCGCTGTATTAGGTTGAAAGATTAGTCCTCACTATATCCAGCTCCCTACACAAGGTCCCACATCAGCAAGTGGATAACTAGCCCCTGTCCACTTGTTCTCCCGCTCTCTCCCAGCTCAATCATGAAGCAATTCACATAAGTGGGCTCTAATTCACACGAACAACAATGCTAATATAACAGAAACGGGTAACGAGTGATTTTAGAAATGGACAAGTAAGGCTGATAGTAACATCTGGACACTACAAACGGACAGATGCACCGCTTGTATGCTTAACATCGGAGCAGTTGTTGTACACAAATTTCCTCCTCCAACCTGGAGTCTGGTTGATGTATAGAAGGAGGTCTGCAGCCCCGAGGCTGCAAAGACACTTGTTATGGAGTGGAGAAAGCCTCCATGCTGCACCAGCTCAACAACAAACAAAAAAACCTGCTGTGTGTGTTTTTGAGACGGAGAAAGAGAGATTTATGGTCTGTGTTTTAGGCTGATTGTGCTACTGTGTGATTCATTACATGATCTGGTGTAGAAGGAAGGCGAGAGAGAGAGAGAGAGAGAGAGAGAAAGAGAGAGGGGGGTGGGGGGAGAGAGAGATACAGAGGGAGAGAACAGGGAAAAAAAAAAAAGTCATGGCTGGCCAAAGAGAGAGGAAGTGAAAACTGAGACTCACTTTGTTCTCATTTCTTGTGAACACATTATAAACAAATTAGAGACTTATCTGCCAAAGAATATTGCTGAGGTCCCCACTTTTTCTTCACTATCACAGACTGAAAAGTTAAGTATTTTATGGGAAGGAAATGTAACAGACTGCAGACTTAGCAAGACATTTTGTTACAAAATATAAACCAAGACTGTGACTTTAAACTTTGAGTGCAAAGAGTGTTTAATTTAGAAATTGTAGCCCTGTGTGTATATTTAATTGTATATAGGTAATGTTGTCTACATTTATGCATTTGTATCACATCCCTTTATATATATATTGCTATTTGTGATTCATTTTTTAATAATAGTAAAAAATGTGAATTCTGCGTATGTTCCTCTGCATCTGAGAAGGACCAATAATTCCTTCTTACCTGCACCAACCCTTTAGCTGTGACATCACCTCTAATGCTTTACTAATCTTATTTTGCAGAGGGGTTTGTTTCTGCTCTCCAATCTGTCATCATCAGACTGTAGATCATTATGTTGACATTTCCGGCGTGTGGTCTCTCTCGCACGCACGCACGCACGCACGCATGCACACACACACACACACACACACACACACACACACACACACACACACACACACACACACACACACACACACACACACACACACATTACTATATTTGCAAGGACCCTTACTGGCATAATGCATTCCATGTGCCCAAGAAGCACTACTGCAAATTACATCATCATATGTATAATGACCATAGCAGTGAAATGGAATTAAATAAATCTAATTAAATTACATGTTTTTATTTAACTATGGCATCATGAAGGGTCTTTAACTGTTTCTTTTTTTCTCTTCTTCTTTTTATCATCATATTTATTTCAGACTATTCTATTGTATCTCTTAGTAAAGTTTTGACAATGACCTTCCACAGACGCTCTGAGCTTACATTTCTCGCAGCATGGTGAGGGGAATTGTTTGCAGGGACCTTTATATAAAGCAGAAGTGTTATTCAATACACACGTTGCTTCTCTAAGCTGGTATGAACATGCTGTGATCATGACAGCATTTATGGGAGGAGGACCTCAACTGATCATTCTCAGCATACGTTTTCACCACATACAATCTTCATCAGCTATGATGAGTGTATCTCATCGAGAACATTAGCCTATATGCATATTAACACATTAAAACTGCCATATTTATGTGACCTTTTAACTAACACATAATTTAAAAGGGGAACTCCAACAGTTTCACACATAAAGATTAGTTTACTTGATGGTACTACTCAGCTGTTTAAAACAGTTAATTTCCTCTGTGGGACTGAAGGAAACTTTGTCAAGTGTCCAGAGATGAAGGAAAAGATGAAAGCTGAAAGATGTAATTGGGTGCATCATAGGAAATTCAAGCTCAAACGTTTGTTGAGCCTGACCTATACAAGGGGACTAAAAGTCAGGATTTCCACCTCTGCTGCTTCGATAATAACCAATTTATAATCTCTTAAGTCTCTTATTATTCCTCTAAATGATTGTCTACGCAATCCTAAATAACTGGAACATCCTATTATGCCTTAAACAACCCTATTGTTGAACAGCCAAAATGCCATCACTTTAAAATTCCTTCTCACAGAGATAGAGGCACAAACAAACATACACACACACAGCTATGTATGCCCGCCTCAGGAACCACAGGACAGGTACAGTACAATTTCCTCTTGCTGAAGTAACGTGTATTTCACACATGATGTGTTCTGAACTACTTCGACAGACCTTTAGTCAATTCACCTGCTTCAGAGTGGGAGGCTCAAAGTGCTTTGCCTGCAGGGAACAGCGTCTTTAGTCCCGTCATATAAATGAGAGGTAGCTTGGATTCGCCTCATTTATCCTCCATCAATGGGGTTTGGGCTTTTAAATTGAGCTGCTACTCCAAAACAGTATCTCTGTCTGGTGTGGCATTACCACAGGGATGCTTGAGCTGACCAAGATAAAATGCCAATCCAATCTCCATCCATAACATTAACATTATAATAGCGAACCGCAGGGGGGTGCAGTCTTTGGAAGTACCAGTGAGACAGTTGATGAATTAGCCCACATGCTACAGCTGACATGTACGCGCAAATAGTAACAAGTCATTAAGCACTCTGTCACAGGGCATTTTACAGAAAGACAAAATGCTTCCTCGGCTTTCTAACTGGGAAACAATCAGCTGCAACGGGACTGACAAACAGAAGGTGGATGGCTGAAAACCTGATATGAATGCAAAGAGAAGAGCGGAGAAGCCCACTGATAGGTGATTTATGTGGAAACTGAGCAGCATCTTCACTGAGACACAACTAGTGACAACACAGTCGAGAGAGAACTGTTACCACAACTTAAGACCGATGACTCGGTGATGTCCATGAGACTTAGACAGGGTGCACCAAAGTTTTCACTCAACCATTCACCACCACTGGAGCACGTGACACCAACAACGCAGACAAAACTTATGAATATGTTGTATTGTCCTCCAGTCAGGTGGATCCAATTAAAAATCCAATTTTCTGAAAAGCAACAGACATTTATCAATGAGGCTGCGTTGACTAATATGGCTGTGTGTTATGGAGGTTGTAGAAAATAGAGAGAGATAATATACAAAGACTCAGTTAAGTTTGACTTGACAGTCCTGGGATTATCTATTCATCCGATTATTGTTTAACACGATAAAATACATTCATAAAATGCACAATTCAGACTCTCACTGTTAGGTTTGAAAATAGAAATCTTAAAGTAATCTGATCAGGGATCATGTGCTAGTGTCTTTACACACTTCTGGAAAACTTAACTGTCTTAACAGGCCAAGTGTCTGGCGTTGAAGTCAAATGCTGTGTGTACCACACCACCACGCCGACCTCTCACACCTGTTCTGTGTGAACGTCACGCTGTTTCCTACACCGGAACTAAATGTTAGACATAAATATCAATTTTAAATGAGTTGTAACCAATGCAGTTCATTCAAGACAAGAGATGGGAAGTCTACAGACTACAGATCTGGAAGGTTCTAGTTATTAATGAATGCTGCTCTGGCAGTGAGGAGGTTGTGGGTGTGAAGGCCGCTGGGGAGGAAGAAGGAAAAATGATAAAATGTGGGCGTAATAGAAGGACATCTGTGCAGAAAGGCCCGAGAGTTCCTGTTACAGAGCGGGTCAATATCCTACAGCCTTCGTATGAGGATTCCATTTTGATTATGTGGGGGATACATGTTGCACACAGACACAGATACATGCTACACACAAACACACACAAGGGATTAAAATACAATCACCAGTTGTCCCACTGAGAATAACCACGGGCAAATTTATTTTCAAGGTACATCATTTGTTTACTGTACGCGCCCTCCCTCTGAGCATGGTGTGTTATGTGGGATTTGTTAAGCCCACCTGCATCTCTGTTTTCCTGCCGTCCACCTCTGCTGTCATATACGATAAGTTGTTATCACACCTGGACGGAAAAACAAGACAACAAAATGTCCATTTGTGGTGTTTTACACAAGAATACGCACAGCACAGTGGACTAATCTGCCGTTCTGCTTTTCATTGTTCCCACATCCTAATATTTATGTTTGTCTTTTTTTTTTCTGGATGATGCCCTTTTCCTTAGCTACTGTATGTCGTCATAGCAACCTTGTCTGCAAGAGACTGAGCTTGAACCCATCGCTTTGGGTGAATATACACCATTGCTACCCATTACACAATCATACCCACTTAAAGGGCAATTTGAACGTGCTTAACTTTTCCATAATCAATGTGTCATTATGTATTTGTAAAAAGTAGGGCTTTCAAGACCAGAGGCTGCCAATAAGCTGTACCAGGGGGAATGTTTTTAAAGGTTTTTGAGGGAAAATAGACAAAAACTAAAAACACCAAGGAGACCTAAAACCATTTAGCTCATCCATTACCTCAGTCTGGGAGGTTAGAGGAGGCTGAAAGCACTGGGGGCCAGACGGGCAGGCAGACTGACTCACTGCGTCTGGGGTCTGAACCCAGATCTACATCTAGATCCAGGCCATTCCCCACTGTCTGGCTCTGGCGGTCCATCAGCAGAAAAAGCCCTCCCTTTAAACACCCAGACGTTGCAGGCTGTGGTCTCACACTAGCAGACAGAGGCATCTAGTTCTACAGTATCAAACTGGGACTTTGTGCTGTGGTGATGGGAAGCAGGTGATGCACAGTGTGCTGGTCCCACTGATTACCTCCTTTAGATCATGTATGTGTGTATATACACATTCATGTTTGGGTAAGTGAGTGTGTGTGTGTCTTCCAATCCCAGGAGTGACAGGAGAGTGAGGAGAAGCTCACCCAGAGAGCTGTGTGCAATACGGCCCAGTTTCTGATGCATGAGTGATCTATAAATTCACTCTGCGCTTCTGGGGGAGAATCTTTTGTGTATTTAAGTGTCCCCTGACTAGCGCACACTCAACCTTTCAGGTCAGTAATGCACTCACACAAAGGAAGGGGCAAGTGAGAGAAACTAACAAAGACATGGCAACCCCACAATCTTGTGGCGACCTTCTCACAAGGTGATAAAGCCAAAAGAGTCAAATATATAAGTTACTTCAGCTGATGTCGTGAAATTTAAGTACATGTTGGACGTTTAAGTCCATGCACAAACAAACTTAACAGCAACATTGACCTACTGACCTGCCCACACACTTTTGCTGTCCTCTGTTGTCTAGAGCTGGCTTCATGCCCTTAGTTACAATTAAGGGAGAAAGGCTCATTCCTATTTTTTAATATGACCGTGTCCCCATAACAGAGTCCCCATACACAGAGCAGGGCCCATAGAGAAATGGTTGAAAGTTTTTTGTGGAAGAACATGCATGAGCTCAACCCATCCAACACCTTTGGGGTACCATCTTAATAAGTCCAAGATCCAAACTCTTGTGGAGAGAATTCCTTTAAGATTGTAGACAGTTATATATACAGTAGTTATCCCATTTGGAATTGATTATAGGTACAATCCAAAATAGGTGTAAAGTTTGAGTGTTCGTATTCTTTGATCAGGTGTCAACATATTTTTTGGCTCACATGTAATTCTGAATTCTGGAATCTCATAATTCACATTAACAGGAATATTAACAACAGATACTCGGGGGAGAAGCCTGAATAGGAAGTACACTGATTCCCAATTCTGACTTCGCTTTTGTTTCTCCATGTATTTTCAAATAGAGGATTTCTCTTAGTGCTATTTCTGACAAACTGAAAACACATTACAGGAGTTTTCTGTCCCTCTACTGAATTAAATGAGTATTCTCATATTGTACCGGACAGTACAATATGAGCAGCTCATTATTTAACCAATATATGGCAACAATTATTTTGTTGGCACTCAACAAAGTACAGCTGAGCCTGAGTCGCAGAAGAGCTGCCAAAGCCTCATCGGAAGAGCAGTAGTTGAATGCTAACAAGAGAATTGTTGCTTTATCTCGGTTAGAATGATAAGGTACTGAAAATTTAATTTCCAGCACAGTAGCTAATACCCATTTAGCTTAAAATGTGGACAAAACCCTTCACTATCATGTTTAAGCTTTTCAGAAAAACTAATAAAAGAATCTCTCTATGAAAAAAAAATCCCTGTCTGGCTGAGGCTGCTGGCAGAGAGGTCAGCTTGAAAAGAGGGGAGGACTTCATCTTCCTATAATATTGCCATTGTAGTTTTCTGTGGAAGAATAGCATATCTCGTACTTCGCGCTCTGCCTGATGGCCCTATCTCATGCATAGTGAATGAGAGGCTATGCAGAGAGTTAATGAGTGACCAGCGACAGGGAAATGGCCCAAGAGGAACGTAATGACTGACATGTTCGAAAGTAGGTCACGGGATATTTTTTGCATCGCCTTTTCACCCAGCTGAATGCAATCCATCTACCTCCTCCTCTTTCACTCCAATTGCGCCTTTTTAAAGCCATTTCTTCCTCCCCCATCTCTCCCACTCCCTCACCCTCTCCTCCCACAACCATTCATTGTTACCCAACTCTCTCTCGCTCACTCTCTCTCTCTCTCTCGGCCTCTCTTCGTGTCCCTCCATCTCTCAGAAAATCCCTTTAACAGAGTGAGGACCTTTTCCTCTCCTCCTCCAGGCATCTATTTGGTGCAGTTAATGGATAGTTGAGAAATGACTACAGGCAGCAAGGGAGGAAGAAGGGGAGGGAGAGGAGGAGGAGGAGGAGGAGGAGGAGGAGGAGGAGGAGGAGGAAGGCTGACGTGGGCTTCTCTTTTGTCTGTAAAATACTATGGATAGGAGACAGGCCAAATCACATCACAGCCCTTTAGAAAAGCTCTGGACACATTTTCATACTGTGCTCATACCGAGATGTGCTCTATTGAATTTGGTTTCTCGGATATAAGAGCGATGAATCTTGGTTTAAGAAGTCAAACTGTCTAAAATGATAGCTCATTCAAACAAGGTTTACCTTTAGAGAGGAGGCCCCCGTAGACAGTGGAGCTTTTCTAATGTGACAGGGACCTTTAGAGAGAGCTGGCCCACATACTATGCTTTTTAGTCTCTGTGTCCTTCCTCGTCTCCCTTCCTCTGCTTCCTTCCAGCTCTCTTCAATAGGCCAATTTATATTTTTTTCTCCCTCTGACAGCGCTTTGTAGCCTTCCTTCCTTCTCTTTCTCTCTTCCATTATTACTCTATCTGTGGTATTGTGGCTGGCTTGTTGCATCCTTCACTCCTTGCCTGTCTCGATGTGGATCTAATGGTTAAATAATGACTACGCATTTCTTTTTCAACTGCTGGCTGATCAGGGTAAGAAGTCTCTGTAATCGTTCTCTAATTGATTTCCTCAAGAGGAGGCCTAATAAGATACAGGGGAATAGTCATTAAGTGTGTGTGTGAGAGAGACTGGGTGTTGCCTCTCCTTTAATGATGTCTCATGGAACAGTGAAAGCAATTACGTAAACCAAGGTAAGAGGATACCTCTTTTGCAAATGTGATGAAACAGGCTGAACTTGTGTTGTGCAGAAATAAAGAATGTGGGAAACAATGAGGAGCTCAGGCACAGAAAACGCCTCCAGCCACTTCAGCAATCACTGTTTGTCACACAACATGTTTAATGATTACAAGGAACACCCCAGTGCCTTCAGCAAGTTGCTGCGAGCCTCAAGTATAAAACATGCTGAGTTAATACAAATATCATGATGGATATTATACATATTATCATTATAGCACAATCACTCTTTCTTTAATATTAAAAATAGCTTCAGATATTATTTATTTTAATTTAGCAATGGGAGGGATAGCTGTACACTTGTTATGTCTACTTGGAGGGGGGAAGAAAATAATAATTTGTGAACAACAAACAGTCGAGATGAGACGAAAAAGTAATGCAAACACTGTGTCTACAACGAGATTACTATTTACAATATTTACACCGATTGTACCAACGTGGCAGAAATGGTGGTGCCAAATACAAGCTGCCAAAACCTCAGACAATCTTTGTTCAAAAACAAAATCCCTAAAATCCAAACCAGCCATGCACACCCTGTACAGAAAACCTCTGTGTGTGCAGTGAAGAGGATATCCATGCAGTATAGACTGAACTCCTGGCTCACCTCTTAGATTTAAAGGAACATTCCACTAACTTTATCGCTGAGTCTAGCAGGGTTTAAGAAACATGACCAGTCAGACGATCAGAAGAGAAAACACAAGCGAAACTGAAATAATTGACCATGTTGTTGACCACTGTAAATGAGCACTTGATCTCGCAGACCCTCTGTTCTTACTGCAGTGTGCACAGATTTTCTATTGCACAAAGTACAAGCCACAGTATCGAGAGGTAGAATAGACTTCCTTCACACTTCAAGAAGTCCTTCAGTTGGGTGTTAATGTGAGCGATTGGTCCACTGCATTTCAATCTCACCAATGACAGCTGGCCGGGTGTTAACAGGTGGGAAAACTCAGCTGATGGTGCCTGAGCTGTGACCCAAGTCCCGTACATATCACACATAAGCAGGAATTTTCATGTAGTGCATTCACAATGGAAGAAGTGGGAAAAAATAAGCACGCTCAAAAGAGCTGTTGATGGACACCATTGTCACACTAGGAAATGCAAAAAGGAAATAAGAGGACCTGCTCACGGCTGCATGAGAGTGAAACAAATTTAATATATAAATGACTACATTACATACTGTATTTAACGAGCCAAATAGGCCTTTCTCACAGAGACAGTTTGACACAGTAGAAAAAAAGAAGCACAGGTGTAAATTAATGATGGCTGAATTCCATTTAGCCGCTTCAGTTTCAAGGTCCTGGTCCTGTGCATGCTGGGTCACTGTCACACCGTCACGGCTCAGTGGTCCACTCGAATGTCATGGAGTCATTGTTCCTGTCATTAGTTACACCTGTGCTTTTCCTGCCACGAGAATTGAAATCGTCTGCTGAGAGAAAGGCCTATTGGGACAGAGTTATGGAGAGAGGAACACAAGGCAAGGAAGAGAGCGAGCGAGACAACGGCAACGTGAGAGCGTCCTGACCTGATGTAACAAGGCTGTAATGGCCGTGAGAGACATCATTTACAGAGAGCAGGGTGACAGATGCAGCCTTGTGTCCATACAGCATGTAATAATACGTCATGAATCAATATGGAAAGGTGGAATGGCATGGATCAGATCAGATGTGAGCTGACATTAAATGTGAGTGCCCTCATGCTGTGGCGCAATTTTACCGAACAATGTTTTCATTCTAAGAATAGATTAAAAAGACGTCTCTCCTTCTTTGTCACTTCCCTTCATTCTTGCACTCAAAGTGCAAATGGGCGACACATCTGAGAGATTCTAAAATGATCCTCCTTTATAAAGGAGAAGCAAATTACCGCCCCTCCTAATTTTCTTTTTCTTTTTCTCTCTGATGCAAATAGAAAGAATATTTCAATTGTTCTGCCCCGACACATTTCCTGATGGGAAGCAAATCTCGAAAATCTTCCAGAAAGCCTGTTCATGAGGGTGAGCGAGAGAAGCATTTGGGAGGAGACAGCAGACAGCGAGAGCTCATGTGGGCAAACGAGAGCGGCGGAGAGATAGAGACAGAGAGGGAAAGCATTATATTCAATAATTTGATCTTATATGAATACTCTGTAAGCTTGAATGAGCCTATTGCCTGTCATTGTGTGAGAGAATTTAAAGAGCATCTGATGAATGTGGGCACATGCAGCAGCAGCAGGTACATTAAAAGAACAGCCTCTGCCTATTAAATCTCCGCTTTATGGTCTCCCTCCTCACTCATAACCACATCTTGTAGAAGATGAGACGCTTTCTATTTATACCTGGGTATTTGCTCAAGGAAGGATTCATAATGGTTTGGGAATTACGCGTGACAGATGGAGTATTGGTCTTTTTATTGTGCGCCATAAAACACTTCCGTATCATTCACAGGAATTTGAGAGACTGTCCTGAGAAGGAAGCACATTTTTTTTTATTATTGTCATTTGTAACCTCTACTGAGCCTGAATTATCTACAGACAGCAAATGTCTGTGCCTGCAGGGCTGGAAGTGATATGTGCAGAACCACGCACAGAAGTAGACAGTTGAGTATGTGATCATCAGGCCTCCCACTGAGGAAGAAAACCGTGTGAAACAGAGACACAGAGCATGTGCCTGTGGCTCTTTAGTGCTGCTTTCACCCAGTTTCATTTTTGCTTTCCAGTTTCTCCTTTAGTTTTATCGCTCTCTCTTTCTCAACTCAACAGCAGCAGCGGAGCACAAACAGACAGGTAGCCCACCTTGGGATAACAAGCAGCAGTCAGCTTTTGGAGGTAAAACACGGCCTGCTTTTGTGTCAGCTTTATCGTACCGCCAACTTCTTCTTTTTTATTTTGAAATCATGAAGAAAATATTTGTCAATTCCGGTGTCCGGCAATGAGCAAGGCAATTATATTTAGAATAACGTGCCAGGAATGTGGATACACTTCCCCTAACGCTTCCTGATGGAGCCGTTGCATCATTAATATTAAAAGGTTGTCAAAATGACTAAATGGATCTGCTGTAAACAACCTTTGACAAAGTGACCAGAGCTCCAGTGAGCTGTGATAGCCTCACAATCTCAGTGTCAGAGGGAAGGGACAACGTGTGCATGACATGCCTGCTGGCAGAGTACTGGAGTGTTGTACTCCAGCAAAAGCGATGTTCATTTTAAGAATTCACTCAATAGCATTTCAACGTTCACACATCATACCACAGGGCCCTTTTGTCCAAACCAACACTCGGCTGTACGGACAATACAAACTCCTCAGCGGCTGCAGCCACAAACACACATTAAAGCAAAAGGAGAGCCGAAGTGTGTGTGTATGTGTGTGTGTGTGTGTGTGTGTGTGTGTGTGTGTGTACTGTGCGTGCACGCTACGTTGCCTGGCAACGTTGATGTTCTCCTCCGTACATTGAGTTGTACTCACCTTTATGACATTGTGCGACATTGTGTGAGTCTGGAGTCCTCCTCGATCTGCTCCTGGTGAACGTCTCTGCTAGTTCGTTCTCTCAACAGAACACAACCAGTCCACTCGACCTCTCTGTCCCAGTATAACCAGTCCATTCGACCTCTTTGTCCCAGTATAACCAGTCCATTTGACCTCTCTGTCCCAGTATAACCAGTCCATTCGACCTCTTTGTCCCAGTATAACCAGTCCACTCGACCTCTCTGTCCCAGTATAACCAGTCCATTCGACCTCTCTGTCCCAGTATAACCAGTCCATTCGACCTCTCTGTCCCAGTATAACCAGTCCACTCTACCTCTCTGTCCCAGTATAACCAGTCCACTCGACCTCTCTGTCCCAGTATAACCAGTCCACTCGACCTCTCTGTCCCAGTATAACCAGTCCACTCGACCTCTCTGTCCCAGTATAACCAGTCCACTCGACCTCTCTGTCCCAGTATAACCAGTCCACTTGACCTCTCTGTCCCAGTATAACCAGTCCACTTGACCTCTCTGTCCCAGTATAACCAGTCCACTCGACCTCTCTGTCCCAGTATAACCAGTCCACTCGACCTCTCTGTCCCAGTATAACCAGTCCCAGTTGCTGGGCCCTCACACACCTCACTGAAGATTCAAGTCACGCAGCGGACGTAGAGCATCCATGTATTTTAGTGTTTAAACATATTAGCCACGCCCCAGAATGCACCTGTGTGGGTGTGTTTGATTTGCACGATGCTTGCCGGTTGGTTCTTTTTTTATTATTATTATGCTGAGACTATGCATTATCATTACTTTTTGTGTTTACGTATGCACCTGAATTACAGCAAAGTAGCTACAATACTTGAGCTAAAAAAAATATGCTATAAAGTATTACAAAAGTACACCAAAAACTACTTTGTAACAGTAACGAGGGTAAAAATGTATCACATTACTCCATACCTGGCTGCTGGCATCGCACCAATATGCACCTGCAATAATTAACATATGAATAAATATCCATCCTACAGTGTTTGTTATGAGGATGTTAAAACTGTAGATGACAGAGAAGGTTTTTTTTGTTTATATTGAGACATATGTACAACATATAGTTGTCTATGTGGTGTGAGGCAGCAGCCATATGGAGCCTGTTGTGGAATAAAAATTCTCGAATAAATTTACAAGTGTGCTGAGAGGTGTTTCATTTGTGGGTTGGCTTCGCACACAGCAGGTTAATCACCCTGTTGTGTGTGTGAGTTCATTTCTGCAAAGATAAAAGGCAGAAATTCTCTATAAATTATCATCATCTATTTTGCTCAATACAAACAAACAGCTCCCCACTTCAATGTTCTTTTCTTTGATTCAATACTCAACGGTGTTTTTACATTTCCTCGAACTGATGTTAGAAGGAAATTTCAGTTTCCATAGAAACATTTGTCTTGTGTTTGCAGTTTTGGCCATCATTTCGATAGCTAACAATAACATTGGACTCATGAGACATGGAGTGTGGCTGAGAATTTAGACCTAACGTCACCATAGACTGTACCGGTTTTAAACAAACCCTTGTGTTTTTGTAAGATAAAATTAAGTTTAATGTAAAGTTATTATCCATCACAGTTTGTAGGGCGACTTTCTGAATCAACTTTGACCGACTGTAAAGTCCAAACGAGGGACTATTAGGGGTGCAACGATAAATTGATGATAAACGATCCAATATCATCACTGCAAAGTGAAAACATCAATACATATCATCATCTTTAAGATACGCCTTTAATTTGGCGTTCATTTCCTTATACAGAGTCCGGTAACAAAATTGTCAAATCATATTCGAGTTGCTTTTTGTGAGTTAAATGTAACTTGTTGTATTAATGGGCGTATGATATAATCTCATATCGATCGCTCAATTGAATCAAATTGAAACGGTGTCGTGGCGGCAGACTTTGTGAGATCCGAAAATATCGTATTGCTGTCCAATAAATCAATATCATATCATATCGTGATAGAATTTGTGATTTACATCCATAGGGATTATGACCGACATTTCGGGATTGTCCAAATAATGCGTACATAAAAAATATCTCAGACTTAGAGATAGAAATAATGGAGAAAACTTCAAAAAGCACCAAGTCGTAATATATAATAATTTTCCTTGAGGAGATTTGTGAGCTAGAGCGGCAGTGTTTCTGTGTGTCTGCTAGAATAATGAAAGCTGGGCACAGCTCCTGTCCGTTTACAGTGTAAACAGCACAGAAACGGCCTTCCTCCGTGTTTCTCAGAGGGGGATGGGAGTCTGGCAGCAGAAGCACATGTACACACAGGCATGCATGCCACACACCCTCAGTGCAAATACAATCATCACCCGTGGAATCATTCATCAGTTTACCGGTTTCAACAGAAACCCCTGTATTATGTAAAAGCAGAGCAATCACTGAGATGTTGAGTTAATCCATAAAACAATGCGGTCCCTTTATAAAGCCGCACTGGCCGTGAGCCCATAAATACACATATCCCGCTATATCTGCAGCAGAACAGCCCTCGGTTCTGCTATCTCAGTGTGTATCAGTTGTATAAATAAATATGAGCGGTGACTTTCCCTGAGCCTATAAATAGAGAGGGACCCTGGGTGAAGCGGGTGTCTTACACATGCTGCATTAAGGCTCGTTAACCTGGACAGGAAACGCATGCAATGCTGCATCAGCACTACCTCTCTCTCTCTCTCTCTTTCTCTCTCTCTCGCTCTCTTTCTCTCTCTCTCTCTCTCTCTCTCTCTCTCTCTCTCTCTCTCTCACACACACACTTGGGAAAAAGCCAAGAATAATGTGCTCATAAAATATAGCATTTATTTACATTAAAGGCATGTTTGCTGTGTGTTCCGTGTGTGTCTTTAAATTTAAATACCGAGGCACAGTGAGGAAGGTGACGGATTATACGTGCAATCCACTCCGCTGACCTTTGACCCTCACATTGGCTATTCCCATCATCCTATTGTTTAGTCTCCCAGACCCAATCAGCCACCCCAGGACCGTCTCCCACGGTGACCGCGGGGCCGGCCAATGAGGCGAGCTCTCCCGGTGCTCTGTGCAAACTGGACTTGTTTCAAATGTGTGCTCAGCCACACACACACACACACACACACACACACACACACACACACACACACACACACACACACACACAGGGTCTGGGAGCCAACACAGTGAGCCCACATCGTCCTGTGAAACTGAGGAACTGTCAGGCCTCTGTTTGCCCATTAGCCGCCTGCTAGAAGGTCGGACATGTCCTTACTCCTCACAAGGGCGTGGAAAAGCTGACGGCCCCTGCAGCGGTGGGTGCGATTACATAAGTTCACAGCTTTTACAGACATCATTTTTCATGTTGCCATTTTCTTTTTATTGTGTTTTTAATATTATTGATTTGCTATTTCCCACCCTAAATTCCCATGATGTTCCCTTCCTTTCCCATCTTTCTCTTTGTTCCATTGCTTGCTTTTGTATTTTTGTTTATATAAAAGCATTTTCTATCCCATTTCTCTCTCTCTCTCTCTCTCTCTCTCTCTCTCTCTCTCTCTCTCTCGCCTTCCTCTAGCGTTTCTTTTCTGCACGAATCAAGTGAGAGATTTAGCTGCTTTAATACCCGGTTTCATGCTCCAACCTTGCCAATGCCTACTGAGGCCTCCACAGTGTCGAGGAGAGCGTTGACATGCTGTCTTCCTCGCTCACATCCTCTCTATTTCCAGCAATCCACTCCTTCTTCTTCCTCCCTCGCTATCTCACCTCCACACACTCTGTATCAGTCTTTCTGTCTGTTCTACCACCTCCTGCTCCACCTCCTACTGACAGACGGACTATCACATATGCAGACACTTCAAACATGCTCCTTCTCAAAGAGATCCTTGGAAGAGCGCTCTGGAGTAACCCTGAATAAGTCATCAAATCGGCAGCATTTTTCTTTTTTACCATCCGTCTCCTGGCCTGTGTGCTGTTCTGTTTTCTTTCTACTCGCACAAATATTTGCATCTCCCTTAGCTTCTCTTTGTTTGCTAGGCCTCACTCCCTTCAGTTGTTCCACATCGAACTTTTATTGTGTCTTCTTTGTCTCTTCCCTTTCCCCGCCTCGATTATTTCCATAATTGTACTCCACCTTCCTCTGCATCCATCCAACATATCTGTGTGATTGCTTAAACTCTACAGATTTCCTCGTCGCCTGCCCACCCAGGAATCTGACAGAAGGACACTCTAATAACATGCCGGCTCAAAAGGGATTTCCACTGAAATTCTCTTTCCCTTTATTTCATTTTCGGCTCGGGTAGAGTGAACATCTGTCTCACCGATGACAGCTGTGTGATGCAAAGTGGCGGTTGCATATATACATATAACACACGCATCAGTTGCTCTGGGCTGAAGTCAGTCAGACAGGTTGGTTGTTAAAGGTGTTGCTCCTCTCCCATCCTGTCTACTCTAAAAAAAAAAAGTTGTTCCCATGGTAACTCTGCCAGGTCTGTTAATTGACTGTCAAAATGTGTGACGCTCCATGATGAGAAAAAAAAAAAAAAATCCTGCAAACAAATGTATTGCATTAAAATTAGTGGGCAGATAATCACATCGCACAGCTGCCTCAGGAGATGACAGTAAGAGCTATCTAATAAAAATGTTAATGATATGAGTTATAATGAAACTGTGGAGCCTGTGGACACTCACGCACAGGCGTGAATGTGTCAGAAGTTAACATGTGCTGAGGGTATTTTTGAGAATGCTTATAGTGGATAGATGGCTTTAAAAAGCACTTTAATCCAATTTAGCGTAGCAGTAACATAACCTACCCACACATGGATACCAGTGACGCACATATCCAACGTTTAAATCTATGTGGGATTGTTTGAGAGCGCGCAAGAGGGTTTATGCATGCGGGCGAGTGCTTCGTCAAATAATTCAGAATTTTGAATGAAACCTTGAAACAAACAGACAACCGCTTAAAATGGATGAGAGTGAGGCACAGATGCTTTCTGATAGGAAGAGTTATGATACTGTTCAACAGAGTCTGGGCATGAGAAGAAAGTTTATGAATAACACAGAGAGGCGTGAATAACCAGTGCAGAAGCATACATGCATCAGAAATACATGGTGTTACTAGAAATACACATCATTGTGGATTCAGAACCTTATGATGAATTTCATTCTGTATAAAATCTGTTTTAAACATATGAAAAGGGAACCCCACAGTATCACTTGATATGGTGTCCCCTCTGAAATGTAGTGGAATAGATTATAAAGTAGAGTAAAATGGAAATAACCAGGTAAAGTACAAGAACCTCAAAACTGTACTTAAGTAAATATACTTTCCACTATGTTAGTCAGTGAAGCTAAACAATATCGGAATAAACCGTAAAGCAACATACTTGTAGCATTATTAAAGTCTTGACTCCGTGTGGCGTTTGGCTTTGTTTCCTTCAGTGAGAACGACTGAGCTGACTGAATAGGAAACCATGGTTGTCTTAATAAAACAGTAAAGAGGCGGTATATAATCTGCTCAGGTAGCACTGCAGCTTTAAGCACACACACACACACACACACACACACACACACACACACACACACACACACACTTTAGGGATCAGTGGAAAGAGAGGCAGGGATGTTAATCTCTCCAAAACACACCTGCATGCAGGAATACTCCGTCGCATTACAGACAAACTGCCTGTTTTATTTTTCTTTTCTCTCACTGACGGTGCATTGATGCTTATCTGCTCGACTCCTCGTCGCTCCTCTGCTCAACATCCACAGCCATACCTTTCCCTGGTTTGTTTTAGTTGTACAGCCATTGATGAATTTGTACCCTGGACTATATATACCCTGTGCCTCGCTGTAACAACCAAGAGGAGCCGACTGTGTGTTGTCCTTGGAAACTTCTCCTGTAAAGCAGACCCTGCCTCTTGTTAACAAGGGCCCTCCTCAATTACTCTCCATCAAGACACTTGCTAAAATAGCCACTGAGCCCTTCCTCTCTCCACCCCCCTCCTCCTCCTCCATCCATCCACCTTTATTATTTAGAACCACGGGGATCTGTGTTGCCATGGAGTCTGTCGTCATGGCTACAAACAACTACGCACTTGTACAGGAAGTGGAGAAGGACGAATGCGAAGGGAGGGTCGGGGAGATAAGGGGTCTTAAGAGGAAACTTAACCTCTGCGTGGTGGCGATCCAGCTGTGTCACAGGGTTCAGGGCGAGGTCGTCCATCGTATGCTCAATGGCAGATGGAGGGCAGGGCACAGCCTCAGGGGGACATGAACGATATTAAAGTGTGTGTGTGGTATTCCAGCTGCTTTTTGTCTTAAAGATGCATGCCCCTGTTGTCTAAGAGGGGATATCACAGGGCCTCACCTTGAGCGCTGCAACAGCACTTTTCTCATATTCCAGAAGCATCTTCTTGTATCAATTCAGGAGGAAACTCTGCCCACATTTAAATCCTGCAATGTACATGGATAAACAGATAGTTATTCCTCTTTGGTCGGTGCAGCCTTGAAGGATGCAGGGTGATTTACATAGGGCAGATAAGAGTGGAGGTTTATCAGCATTGACGGACTACTGACTGTTTAATCTGCACATGATTTGTGAAGCATGGCAGGCTGTCGCCGGAACACACTGCTCACAGTAATGTTTCAGTAAATCAGCGCTCTCAAAACGAAGCACTCATAGGCGGCACATGTGGTTCAACAACTGTTTGAGAGACGCCATTTCCTCGATACTCTGTGCAGCCGTTTGACTGGAGGGGATTTAAGGACAAAGTGCCAGTATAGAGGTTTCCTCTGATCAGGAGGAAGTGCCTTTGACGGTTCCACCGTTGCATCACATTGAAGAGGGAGTTCTTCACTGGGCATCTTTCATCAATAGCAGATCAATAAGCGTCATCTTAGGCTTAAAAAAAACCAACCAAAACAACCAACTCTACAATCAAACATGCACAAAAAAAAAAAAAACATTTAGAGAAAAACTAAATTTGCAAAACATCAACATGCTAAATAATGCATAGCAGACAGACGCAATTACTACCATGTTCTCTTCAAGTTACATTTGAGCATGTTAAATCAGTTGTATATAGCTATAGTGTAGCTCTGAATCCTCATCCTTGTCTTCAAAATATCTCAAGTGATTCAAGGTACACCGCCCATTTATGGTGGAGGCTTTTCATAATGTTGTCTATAGCTCCACCTTGTGGTATTAAGAAACCCTGACCATGACACCAGTGATGATTAGTGAGTGTCCCTCTGTTATTTCTCCTCTCTCTTATGCAGATTCCTCCTCTCCTCCATTTATGTCCTTCACTTGCACCCCTGAAAAAAACACAAAAACATGAGACTTTTCCTCTCTGCCATACAATGCTGGTTAAATCTGAAACCTCCATGATTTGATAATACCAAGCGACACAATATGATTTGTCACCTGGGTCCTGTTGTTGACAGGATTTCTCTGGTTAAGTGCAGAGCGGCTCTCAAAGATAAGTGATAAATGCACTGTCGCAGATTCTGTGGGGTGAACTCTGTCTACAGTACAAGCACTCGGCTGTTAACGCTGCAATAACACATCCCACAGTGTTAATGTAGACACAGTGCATTAAACAGAGAAGGAAAATCAATGAGCCTGCTAAGGTGAAAGTCCCATTCAAGCAGTACCCAGTAAAAGTCAAGAGTAATCACTGAAGAATTTCTTTAAATGTTAAAAGGTCTATGTTATAACCAGTCTTTAAGTTTGCAGCTTTATGTGTTTTTTCGACAAATTTTGAGTGCAAATTATGGGGTTTATTGTGTGTGCTTCACACTTTGTGCCCATGGCCACTGTCTATTTCTGTGGTTCCAGTTATGTGTGACTGTCTTTAGGAATGAGCCAGACTATATTACACCCTGGTCCCTCCCTCAGAAGCTCTGCTAAAGTAACAGCTGATGTCAGACCTGCTTAAAGACACACACACACACACACACATAGACTACAACCTGTCTGCCATTAGGCAGCAGCTTCAAGGGCACAGCCAGTCAAAGGAGAGGAGGGCTCATGCACCTTCCTCTCCCCACGTCGCATCAGCACGGGGGAGGCTCCATAGCACGCTCACAAATCTACCATCCAAGACTTGAATCCCAAGTTGCAGCAGACAAGAGGCGGGGCAAGCAGTTATCTAAGGCTCTCAGCACCCACATGTGCCTGGTTGAATCATGGAGCTGCACTGTATCACTACTGAGACCCCCACCACAGCCAGCTCCTGCTCCACGGAGCCCCTGTACGACAACTGCCCACCCTTTGCCCAGCGAGGGAGGGCCAGGGAAAAGGAAATGGAGAGTAGGGTTGTGTGCCCTGCTGTAACCAGACTCCCAGGCCCCTGTAGCCCTCTGCCTGGTCTGGCCCCAGTTGTGAATGAGGTTCCCACTCTGGTCGGTGGGGGAAGAGGGACTGGCGCCTGGCCAGATCATAGCTACTGCAGCTGGAGAGGAGGCCTGGGAAGACAGCACTGGGAAGCAGAGCTGGGTCCATGCATAATAAACAAAGTAAGAGGAGGAGGGAGAGCAGGAGAATGGGAAGGTAGCTGGGGAGCCGAGGACAGAGCTCATCTGAACCAGAGCGAGGAGCACAGGAGCGTTCTTTCTCTGTACGATAACCTCCCCAACGCCGCTACTCCCGACAGCCTCCAAGAGGTCTTTGACATGGAAACAAGCTCCCAGGACCACTGGCAGGGGCAGATGTACCAAGCATGGGCCCCCGAGCAGATCCAGGGGCTGATGGACAGCGAGGGAGCGAGTGAAGACAAGAGCACCAGAATCCAGCAGCAGAATCCAGACCAAGACCAGAAGCATGAGCAGGACCCAGAGCTGGACTCGGGTGCCTGTGGATTTAGGCAGAGGGATCATCTCCTGCTCCCGACGTCACCTCCCCAACAACACGTTACAGCTAGTTCCCCTCAACTATCCCAAACCGAGTGCAAGGTTCTGTGGCCCCCAGCTGACGCTCAGCACCCGGCGCAGCCATCCTGGTCTCCCAGGGTGCCCCCTCCTGTGCCCCTGGCAGACCCCTCCGCCAGTGCCCTTCGCAGCCTCCTCACTAGCCTCCAACAGCAAATAGTCAGACAGAGGGAGGAGTACGAGGCACGAATACTCAGGTAATGTACTTTTTCTTTTGTCTTGCATTTCCATTTCAGACTACACAGCACACATAATCGCATTACAGAGATTAGGCACACATGTAAAAGAATTGTCCTAAATTTAATGTGCTTATGCTGTCGGCTTCAGTAACACTTTTAGTTCACTGATTTGCCCGTGAGATCTTCCCAGCCCTTGGTGCATTTCCAGTGGAGGGTGACACAATGTTCCCAGGCCCAGAAAGTGTGTGTCCACTCAGCTGTGCTGCTCCGTTCATTCAGATGACCCCGAGCGTCACCCTACATCCTGTTTAAAGCGCAACTGCTTTTAGTTTCCTTTAAAACCTCCCAACATGCAGACGATTACTACTCATTAAGTCCTTATTTTCATTCTGTTTTAGTGTTCTCAGTCTACTGTGGAGATCTCATTGGACGTTTTGTGTTAATTAATGACGTGGATGTGCCAACTATTGTATTTTTTCCCTCTGACCAAAAACACACATTTAGAGAGTTCATAGATAAAAAGCACATCTTGTGCAGTTGACCTATAGAAACGGCTCATGACACTGGAAAGAGAGCTAATTTAAGGGGCCATGCTGCTGACCTAGACACAACACATGCCTCGTTTATTACTGATATAGATAGAGCAAGTCTCAGTGTAAGGTCACTACTGGTTGGCATGGACAAGAGGAAACCAGCAATTCTAATAGCTTAACATAGAGGAAGGAAATAGATATACTGTAAGCCACCTGTTCTGCCTTTTCCAACTACATCAGGCATCAAACCTACTAAAACCAAACAATCAACATAGATGCTACAGATTAAACAAAACATGCATTACTGATCCCTCCTCCCACTTCAGCTCTCAGCCTTATAGACATCTAGCCATTTTGATATTCTTGTCTTTCTCCCGTCTTCACCATCAGCCTCGAGCAAAGGAACGAAGAGCTGCAGGTGGAGGTGCTTCGGTTGAAAACAAACCTAACACAGCAGCGGCACTGGTACCAGGCGGTCCAGGCTAAGATTGCGGACTCTGAAAGGACCCGGGCCGCCGCAGAGCTACGCAACGCAACTCTGCAGAAGGAGATGGATCAGTTCTTCGACACCTTCGGAGAGCTCAACAATGAGGCCAAGAAGACGGAGTGCATCGTCAAGAGCTTTTGAGAAAAGAATACATGACGTGTGTGTGTGATGATATGAACTGTGTGCACAGAGAAGGACAAAAGGCACAAGACTGATTAGTCTTTAAACTCGAGTTAGGATCATGTATAGTAGTTTGACACAATCTATTTAGAATATTTCCTTCCCCTTTTGGGAAAGATTTTAAGTGATGTACAGTTATTTTTTCATTAAGAAACATGCAAAAACATCTCTGAAAGAAAACTTATCACCGATGTCCACTTTATTAGTTACGTAAGGGCAAAAGATGTTGGCCAGGTGATTATATTGTGGTCATTGCAATCACACAGGACATCTCTGAAAATAAAAGGAGAAATAAACTGAACTAAAATGTGAGATGCACAGTGGAGCTTTTTTTTTTAAAAACACGGTAAACATGGTAAAGAGGACTGAGCACTGTTTTGCTCAGTCCTTATCTGATAAGATTTGAGAGTGAAATTGCCACTCCACAGGTCGTTTAAGGCATGACTGAAAGAATAAGGTCATGTTTTTAAAAAGGAAAAAGCATAGTGTGCAACATTTAAAACCTCAGTGACTCCATAGTGTCATATTTCTGCATGTCCATCACAATGTGCAAACAGTCCTGCAAAAAGCAGCTCCACAGTCCATTTCTCTCATCTTTAAGTTTCCGTCTTGAGTTCCAAGGTCCAGATTCCCATTCAGGACTCCACAGTCACATCCTCATTTTAAACCACATGTTTGCTTTCTGTTGAAACAACTTCCTCCAGAGACTTTGCCCTTATAACCGGGCGACTGCCGTCCTTAAGGATGATTCAAAGGAGATAATGAAGGAGAGTGCTGCACAGTACATTTTGATAAGACGCACACACACACGCACACACACACACACACACACACACACACACACACACACACACACAAACAAAGGCTCACAAGGCACAAAAAAATAAAATACAACATCTGCATCAAACACGCTTTCAGAACCAGGAACATCAAGGTACTGCGAGTAAAAGAACTGACCTGAACGGATTTCTCTTTATAACGAGAACTACGGTATTTTATTGGCATCTTTAATGCCTTCATGCAAGTTGAACACCATTATTTGTGTTTCACTGCCTTTATCTACATGATGTCTGGTTCATGGTGAATTGTGTGACTGCTCCAGTACTAATGGAATGGTTTAGAAGAGGAGCTTTGACAAGAGGCTTATTTTTATACGGGCCTCAATGTGATTGTGTGCAACATTTTGCAAGAACACAAAAATAAATACTACATGTATCTTTTTGCCTCTCCCAAATTTCAAAGGATTACGATATTGTTTTGACGTACACATTGTTAGTTGGTACCTTATGTCCAATGGGGGTGCAATATACAGAGTATCATAACAAAACAAGCACACCGTATCCATTAGTAATGACAGGGTCAATCAACTTTACATACAGTACATTAGGAAAAAAAAAATTGAACACTGCAACCACAGCTTCCCCCAGCTGTCAGGAGGAAAATCTCAAACTCCACATCACTCACGGCAATTGATTAAAAAAAGGTGCAGAAAGCCCCACTGTGGAGATCTGCAACACTGGGAGCTAGCTGAAGGATCGTTCAAATTTTGGATGAGTTTGATCATCATCAGATGGACGTCAGATTGGTGCCATCGACTTATGGTAAGCTTTTGTTCATATTGGCGTGTATGCATGACAGCAGCTGGACGCTGTGGTCTATTTTCAGGGTGTGTCTGCTCTAATTTGATAACCTCTGGTCTCAAGAAAATATTCGCAAAAAAAAATTAAACTACTAAAACACAGGCATACGGAACCATCAACAATTCCCCCATCGACTCCTGGTAACCTGAAAATGAATATGGATGCATACATCATATACACTTGATCACGGTAAACAATATCCACAAAGAAGAAAAAGATAAACCGTTGACCCAATGGACAGCTTTGACCTCTGGGAAGCAGTCCAAAACGAAAGTTTGATGTTGTAGCGGTTAAACAAGATTACCAGATCATAACCGGGAAGAAAATAGAAAAATAGACCTATTCATCGACGTTGAAAAGGAAATAAGAAAAACATGGGGGGGGGGAGTGAAATAAATTGATGGTGGATTGATATTTGGCTATTGTAAATATGAGTGGCGGACTGAGGCAGGCAGAAAGATGTGGCCATGGACTGTGTTCACTGACTGTCGTCCAGCGGCCCCGTCAGTGTGTCGATGCTGCTGCTGTCCGTGTCCGAGGCTACGGTGTGCTCCGTGGACATGGACGAGATGTCGTTGGCTGATGAGGACTGGGAGGCTGAACCTGACACCACATCTGATACATGACACACACACACACACACACACACACAATGGAGGGAAACAAAGTTTAGGTCATATTTAGAGGAACAGAGAATTTTCCTATACATTTTTCATGGGACAGCTGTGGCCACAATGACATATTTCAGGAAACCAGTATTAAGTTGAAGCTAATTATGCTCTGACACCACTCCTTATAGCAGTCTGGTGTCCAATATTGCAGAAAATGTATTAAAGAGCATGCATATTTGTACCTGAGCAGTCTTCTTTCATCAGTCCATTCTTGTTCCTCTCTTCCCAATCAATCACTTCTTCATAAATGAGTTCTGTAGAAAAGCAGAAAATGAAGTGCCGTCATTGTGTACTCAAATTTTTTACTTTTAAAAAGGTTTCAGGAAATTCAGAATCGGGAATTTGTAGCTGATGAATTCTCTGTGGTCATTATATCAAAACAATTGCTCTTAGTTTGTCCTATTGTGTGTTTGCTGAATGATTTGGCAGTGTTTTATCACACAATGGTGATTATTTGCTTCAACTCTGAATGCTTTGCAGAGCACGATTACAGTATATCTGAATATAGATACGGAAGAAACATAATTCTTCATAAGGCTGGGTGTGGTTTCCTCTTCGGAGGTTAAGCTGCAGTGCTGATGGATTTCCCTAGAGGGCAGTGCACCCTACCTTTCCATTGCTCGATGGAGTGCTCCCTCTCTTCCAGTTGTTTATCTGAAATCTGGGGAGGAGGCTGTGAAACAAAAAGACATCCATAAATCAGCACGGTCCCACAGTCGGCCTCTGCACTGATAAAGTGAACCACTGCAGCAGTCTGCTCACCGCGTCGGCCTCTCCAGGGTCGTACCACACGTGAATGTACGGGTGATTGAGGGCTTCTTCTACGGAGATGCGGCATTCAGGATCAACGACCAGCATTTTGGACAGCAGGTCCCGTGCTTGACCTGCTGTTGTGGCAACAGACGAAGGGTTATGTTACTATGGAAACAGGCCCATGACATCACTTCATTTAAGCTGTCTTTATGCAAACTGATTACTTCCCCTTGCGGGGTTGGGTAACATCTCTGGGAATGTCAAGATTTGTTCTCTTGTTTCAATGATGTGATTCCTAACTCTAAATGCCACAGATGAGAGCAGAAAGCCTTTTGACCTACATGGTCATTCTCTGAGCTAGTTGTGTAAGGGATCCACTTTTCACCCTGTGTCCCTGTAATTCTGTTGGGAGAAGTCTCATTACATCAATATGCTGCAGACAAAAGCCCTTCTTTGACCACAATCTGTGTGTTAGAGCAGTGTCCTTGGTAAGAGATTTTAAAATGATAAAATGTGACAATCCTCTTAAATATATATGCTAATGATAAAAAAACACAAAAAAAAAACACATGTATTTGAAGTTAAACAAGTGTATTTTAGTGTGCACATTTCTTACTCTTTAGTTTGTCATGTTCTGAGTCAGAAGGAAAGGCCCAGTCGGGGAAAAGCTCGGCAAAGCTGACGCCAGGATACTGCGGCTTGTTCATCACATAGTTTCTCACCGTCTCCATCAGTCGGTTCATAAACTCCAGACTGGGCGTGCCCAGAACCTCAATCACCTTATTCCACTGGTCGATGTCTGGACAACACGCTTGTTATGGAGAACTCAGCTGCATTATGGGCATGTACATGCGTCAGCAAATGAGAGGAAGATTTGATAAGGCATTGGATCAAGAGATGAATATATGAAATTGACGCTCTATGAATAACATATATACATATGCAAACAAGACAACAGTCATGCAAGCGGATATTTGAAACTATACTTAGGCACAGTGGTGCTTTGTGCTTAATGCTAACATTAGCAATTGAATGCTAACATTTGCCGATAAGCAGAAAACACAAACAAGAGCTGAGGTTGATGGGAATGTCGTTAGTTTAGCAGTTATTTGGTCATAAACCAAAGTATTGGACAAACTGAAACCTGGTGATGGTGCTTTGATTACCAAAGTGATTACATTTCATCCAGGGGGAAACATGAATGTGTGTACTAAATGTCATGACAATCTACCCAATGGTGGTTAAGGCATTTAAAAACCACAAAAAATAAAGAAATGCGCATTCAGCAGGCCCCCTGACTTACAACTGCAGTAAAAGGCTTTCACTTCCCCCGCTGAAAAGCAATCTATCGTGGAATCGCACTGTGCCCTGTATCCATTCTCAGCCTCAGGTGTAAATGGTCGGTGCCACTGCAAGGAGCCGGTGAGTGAAGAGGTGACCAAACCCATTAGAAACAGAGAAACGGCCAATATAAATGCAAATGATTTGAATTGCTTCAATTTAATTCCCACTATCAATTAAAGGGATTATAGCTATCTGAAAAACAACTCCACAGATTATTAATCATCGAAGAGGGCAGGAAACCGTGTGCTGGAAATCTTGAGTGGTCCTATTCAACAGATTATGTTTAGAGGGCGAAAGAGGGAAAGTGTGCTGGAAGAACTATAAGAAAAGAACATTGTCAAAATGGGTGAAATACTTAATGTTTCATGAAGATTTGATATGAGGCGAAAAATGGAAGAAGTGGGGCAACGACGGAGACGGTGAGAGCGGTGAAGGATACGGTCGGTGCCCTGGAAGATGACGCTGCCCTTTACCATCTCTCCCATGATGCACCCCACTGACCAGATGTCCACTGGGAACAGAGAACACAAGCAAACATAAATACAGAGAAAAGATCTTAAATACTGCTCACATAACATCAACCACATAGTATAATGCTAAATATACAGTGAAATGTCAAATGTTTCCACATGGACAACAAGCTCCACGGTTCATATTTCAATGACAAACGATGAAATGCAGAACACAAGCTCGCATTATTTTGGTCGATCCTCTAGCTGTGCCATGGCCTGATGCTTTCATCATATTTATCTTAAGGCTGTCTTTCTTCTCTCTCTCCGGCTTGGAAGCCAGACGCAGCCTTGCAGGCCTTTCTCCTCGCCTTTGCAGCTCTGCTTATCAGTTTACACAGCTGTTGCTCTCTTCATCACTTGGCCTGTGTGCAGAGTAGGGTGTATGTAGTTTATCTCTCTTTCTCTCTCAGTGTGAGTTGACACTTTGCTTTAGAGTGTACATGTGTGGCAAACGGCCTTTAACTTCTCTCTTCACTCAGTTTCACTGATGCTGAATGGTCTCTGTGCTCTGTTTATGTCTCAAGATCATATCAACCACTGGAGGTCTCGTCATAAAGTTAAACTGTGGACAGGCCACACTATTCATTGTGACTGCTTTCACAGGATAGTTACGCTCTTGCCTGGGCAACAAGACTTGTCTCAGAGCAAATAAAAGCCTGACAAGGCTTCCGACTACTTCCTGTTTCTAATCCTACCACTATGTGAAATTTCATGTTTTATGTATCACCTTGTAGTTGAGCTAGTTTAGAAAAGTTAAACAAAATATTACATTGGTATATAAAGTGATCAGGACAGAGCAGTGTTGGTGGAGCTTTATTCATTTCAGAGATCTTTAAAACTACAGTTTTTTTAAGACTGGTGCGTGGCTGTCCTTACCATTCTCCTTATACTTCATGCCCAGTATGACCTCTGGGGCGCGGTAGTATCTGGTCACCACGTAGGGGGTCATCATGAAGTTAGTGCAGGCTGTCCGAGCCAGGCCAAAATCCAAGATCTTTAAAGTGCAATCCGACTTCACCACAATGTTACTGGGCTTCAGGTCCTGAGGGGAGAGAAAATCTATAAATATAGAAACATACACACGCAAAAACATAATCCATGAGGTATTTAGTTCAATACAGGTGGCAGCGGGAGAAAGAAAAGAATGAATAACTATTATATAACACGTTTAAATTATAATATGACTGGATACTTGATTAAATGCTAATTAATGAGCGAATTAACACCAGTTGAAAATCTGCCATCCGGCTCCCAGCAGTGATGTGGAAGTGTTCTCCAGGGTGTGCCAGTACACTGTGACATCATTGTTGGGTGTGGTTACAGGTGCAGCAGAGCAGGTTGTGTGTAGAAACATTCCTGTCTTATAAAAACGTAGCCCACAGCACACTTAATCCTCATCCTGTTACCCTGTGGATGATGCCAGCAGAGTGCAGGTGCCTGATGCCACAGAGGATCTGGTAGAGCAGATAGGACATCCGCTCGTGGTCCAGGTCCATGTGGATCACCTGGCATAGGCTGGCATCCATCAACTCCATCACGAGATACCTAAAGGGTAGGATAAGAGATACAAGGGATAAGAGCTTTAAGTAAAGAGGTCGTAAGGGAGTTTATAAAAGAACAGTGTCAAACGCAAAGAAGCAATTAAAGCAGAAAGAGCATATAAAAGCAACACAGTGCAATACAAGAGGGTGACAGGTAAATAGAGGGATGCCAGTTAAATGCTAGCTTCAGCTAAAATCTCAGAATCCGACAGAGGCACACAGTAGATTGTTGGAGCCAAAAAAAACTCTACTGCCACTCACAGGTCCTGGAATTCCTCCAGGGACTTCTGAGGCGTGAACACATTGATCAGACGGATGATCTGCAGGCAGAGAGACAGGCCGTTAGTCCACTCTGTTACTCTCCCATCTACATCCACTCCACTGTGGAGAGCTAGCCAACTGAGGACAGAGCGCTCTCAAGTGGGTTTGTCCAAGCAAGACATTAAATCAACACTGCAGCAAGCTGACCCTCTCTTTTTCTCAAGTTTGTACAGTAGTTCAATGTTTCTTAGAACAACAGACAATTAAAGTATTTGTGCTGCCAGTCATATCCCAGTCCGACAGCTAAATAAAAGAGGAGGAATATAATTCTCAGAAGTGTCTCATGAAACAATACATGAGAAGATGTGAGGATACAAGCTACATTTTAATTTGAATGCAAGCAGTTATTAAACTGCCCTGCAGAATTTAAGAAATAAAAAAAGTTTGATCTGCTATATTATGTTATAATACAGTACTTAATATATCTGTATCAGGCATATAGCACATATTCTAGAGGGTATGAATTGACATAAAAAATGGTTCAAGTCTTTCTAGAACAATTGACTACAATAAAAAAAGTTCTTGTACTGTGCAAAAATACATTCCAAACTTTAACTGAGGCTACCATGGGAGTTCAGCAGTCTGAGTTAATCAAATCAAGTGGGTATCTTCCAAAGTTAGTCTTTTTAGTTCAGAATTCACTCTGTGTTTCTATCCCTCCATTGCAGCACAAGACATATAAACTGTCCAGAGGAAACACAAGGAGGAAATTAGGAACTAAAAACATTGTTACTTTGGGTGATACCCACTTGGTGATACCCACTTGGTGATACCCACTTGAGTAATTGAGACTGCTAAAGTCTCACATAAACTTTGTCACATATTTTTAAACAGAATGAAGACCGTGGATTTTGTAGCCCCACACTTATATCGGAAGCACGTAAGGAAAGGATCTCTTAATGGCCAGCATCAGCAGGAGGTATGATTAGACCAAGCTGTTTCAAAGAACGTATGTGCACCCGATCATTGCTTTCCACGAAGACAGACTTTAAAAAATATGAACCTTTAAATTCAAGCCTTACATTTTTGTGATTGACACATTTTAGCAGCACCAGCTCCCTGTAGGCACGCTTAGCATGTGTCTGGTTCTGGAAGGGTCGACACAGCTTTTTCACGGCCACCGGTATACCAAGGACTGAATCTAGAGCAGAGCTGGTCGCACATTGCAGAGAGGAGGGAACAGACAGACGAGGGTTATCGAGGAAGACAATATATGCATTCTGCAGAGCAAAGCTGTTTCTAACTTGCGATCAACAAGACAAGAAAAAAAAGCTAGCCACCCGTCTCTTGTCCTTTATCTTAAAATAGGTAAAAGAGGTGAATAAGTTTTGTTTTTCTTCAAACACTAAAAGGGGGCAACACAAAGTAAAAATTGCAGGTAATCAAATTCCCAAAGAAAAGAAATCCGCATAAAGATTCCTAGCAGCCACTGGAGTTGCAATGTTCATTACAACTCTCAGTACAAACATGGTCAACTGATATTTGAAAGAAATGTTCCTCAATGTTTTTTTTGCAGCTTCACCAGTAGAACAAGCTAATTTCACTGCCGTGTAGCTACTAGCTTACGAGAAGCCTTGTATCCACAGTTAAAATTGTGGCTTTAAAAAGGTAGAACTTGGGTAAAGTTAATGCAAAGGGCTCATCCTGAAATTGCTCATGCCACCAATACGACTGTGATATTTCTTATGAACAGGTAGAAATCGTCCCTTCATGGTGGTACCTGAAAACAGGTCAGTGACTTGTATCCAAAAACTTTATCAGGTCCATAATGTCTGCAGCTAATTTCATGGAAATGTGGCCATTAGTTTTCTTGATATATTGTCATGGAACAACAATTCAGACCCAACAGTGGTGCAAAACCAACAGGTCCCCCATATCAATAGGAAAAATGTAATCGAAGTAAAATCAATCAAATTTAACCTCTTCATTGAAACTTACGTACCAAATGTTAGTCCGAATTTTTGGCAATATTTTAATAAAATGATGCACAAGACATCTAGAATATTTCCATTTAATGCAATGATGCAGCTAGAAAACCTTGGGTGTGAACAGTTTATCCAGGTAAACATTATATAGCTTCAATGAAGTGCGAGAACAAGTTAATAAAGAATAAACGGCATATGTCACATTTTCAGATAAGACGATTTCTCTCATGTTAAAGAAGAAATTAAATGAAACTTGATGTTGAGGTATTAATGTCAGACAGACAGACACAAAAATACATTTTCCCTTGTCATAGTACAGATGCTACTTAAAACATTACATATAACAGTAAGCCATGTCAGTGTGTGAAACAGGCCCACCGCTTTACTTTACTCATGCGACAACTGCCATGTTTATCTGATTTGGCAGAACTGTGGCTACTATCAACACCCCGCGCTGGAGACGCAATCCCTGAAATGGGTAGAAAAGTAAGAAGAGTATAGCCTCTCACCAGACGATGCCCTGGGCGCCGGAGCCGATGGCGCGGAGCTGCTGGTAGCGCTTGAGTACAGTGAAGGTGGAGTCTCCCACCTGAACGCTGTAGAACTGGCTCTCTGCCTCACTCATCCTGCTGAACAGTCAGGACCACCAGCGCTGTCTGCAGGGGGCCAACAAAACACGTACAGAGGGGGAAAAACTGATTAACACCCAAACAGCATGACTGACTTCACGCCAGGCAGTTCAGCTGTACACAAAATCATCTATTTTCAAATGGCCGTGCAGAATGCTGAACAATTTGAAGCCCGTTAATAAGCCGACATCAGGGTGATGCTGTTATTGCACAAAGAAACTTGAAACCTTTTTTTCCAGTCCACTGAATCACTCAAATGATCCACAGTGAATGGCAGGGCCTAATATGGTTCCATCTGTCAGTCCCTGGCATCACTCCCTCCATTTCAAGCCCAGTCCTAAAGCCAACCAATCCATCACCGCTTTCTGCTCAGTATGTTCATCTGACAACGGTATCTGTGGATTGGAGCTGAAGTTGAGGCTGTAAATGTTTTGGTGTGTGTGTGTGTGTGTGTGTGTGTGTGTGTGTGTGTGTGTGTGTGTGTGTGTGTAGTGGTGAACAGAGGCAGCTCACAGCTTGGTGTTCCCGAGGCTCTCGCTGCTATATCTAAATTCATGATGACACACTTGTGCCCAGTAAACACATACATAACACACACACACACACACACACACACACACACACACACACACACACACACACACACACACACACACGTAAGCATGTTCATTACTCATTACTTATTTGCATCCAGCTTCACAACGTGTGTGTGTGTGTGTGTGTGTGTGTGTGTGTGTGGAGCCATCAGATGAGCACATGGTGACCGATACTGATGTTAACACTTGATATGTTTGTGTGTTCATAAAAAAGTGTCAGTGTTAGCATTGATTCCTCAGGCAGGAAGTGGAGGAGGAGTATTCTTGGCAGGGTTTCTGTGTCTGTGTCTGTGTGTGTGTGTGTGTGTGTGTGCGTGTGGGCGCGAGGACACACAATTGTGTAGCTATGCAACAGCGAGCAGTCACGGCTGTTTGTCACTCCTTCAGAAAACAGCCACAAGTTAAATGGAGTATGATATTTTAGCCTCGTCTTGTTCGACACTCGCTGATGTTCCTGGTCAGAGACACAATGTGAAAAAGAAAGAAGCAGCAGGGGAGAGCTTGTGATTGAATGGAGCCAAAAAACACCTCAAGCTGGGTTCAATTGTAAAGCTACTCAGTCTCAGCTTTGACACTGACAGCATTATAAAGACCGGCAGTGAGTGAGCAGTAATCTACATTAGTAAGTAGATGTGGACCAACTGTCAGCTGACCCGACTGTGACTGCCTTCAGTTTGAAGTTAGTCGCTGAAAGAGGGAACATTATGGTCACATGGCACTTCACAGGCGGCAACCATAAACATGTTAACATGTAAATATGAGTTTATGGTCTCAGTCGCTAATTTTATGTCTTCTTCTATACAGCAAGATGTTCATTGAGTAAATTATCGTACCATTTAGAGTAAAATAGAACATAAAACGGAGTATGCTTCAGGGCGGGCTACCTTGTGATTGACAGGTCGCTATACAGTCTATGGTCACACTACTATGAATGAATCTGCAGTCATTTTTTTTATCCGAGGATAAAACAAACACAAAATAAATCAACTGATATTGTGTTTTACTCTTAATATTGTTAATAGTAGTAGTAGTAATAGTAGCAATTGTATAAGTCTTAATAATTCTGGCAAGCGATGAAAGACTTTAGCTCTTCTATAATGATTTTTGCCATATTTTGCCAAGAAACTTGTTTAAGAAGTTTTGCCAACACTGATTTGTTAGCTTTATATATATATATATATATATATATATATATATATATATATATATATATATATATATATATATAGTACCTTTTTCATATACAAGTAATTTGATAGGAAACCTCCATATACTGTACATTACTTTCTTATTACAATTATTTGCTGAACATTTTTTTCATCCCCATGTTAATCATGGCACAGTAAAGTCTGTCCCCATCGTCCATCATTTTTTTAATATTAATCTAGTTAAATACATTTGTAAACACTGAAAGAAATGTGGCTTCAAACGTAGTCTGTGTGGCACTGCAACCGCACCATTATTCAGATGAAAAATGAATGCTTCTCATCTCTATCTACTTTCTTCCTCTGCCTTCCCGGCTTCTCCTCCTCCTCCTCACACACGCACATCCAGCTGGCTCTCTCACTACACCCGGGGGAGAGCTGCAAAGACCTTTAATTTCGTCGTGCTTCTCTCAGTCTTTACATTTTCCTTGGCTTTGTCTTTCTTTTATACTCCTGATATTCCCTCACTCCTCTGCCCTTTTCTGGGTTCCTCCCATCTTCCCTGTGGCCTCCTAAAAAATCCCCACAAAAGGGACTGAGTGGTATTAATAGAAATATTTTAATGAATATTTTGATCATCAAAGAAGAGCTTTTCCCAATTGATTACATAATTGTTTAAAATGCAGGTGCAGCAGAAACACCATGCGAATGCCTTGGCCGTGAACATTAGAATAACATTAAAGTGTCCCTCGACATGCAGGCAGCATGGATTCTAGGCCACAGCAGTTGAACACCATGTGCAACAAATATCTTGCAACACCTTTCCCTCCGAGAAAAATACTGGCTCTGCTGTTTTAGCTTGGAGGCTGCATTGCCTAAAAGTGTCACTTTGATATTTTTTCTCCAGTATCTTTTTACCTCAAAGTCTGGTGCACTGATTTACACATCAAGCGAAAGAACACTTTGAAAGGGGCTATTAATCATAACCATAACCGATTTCAGCTGCTGCAAGCACAGCGTATGTACAATCCTTCACTTACCGCCAAGCCAGGCACGACTACGGGCTAAATGTACAGTTGACTCAGCACAGATATATGGACTCCGACAGAGAACAACTGAAAGTGAGGTGGAAATTGCAGGTACGCTCAAGAAGCCAGACCGACACCAGCAGACGCCTGCTATTGTCCTGGCCAGTTAAAATTCAAAGTGGCTCGATTAGCGTAAATGAAAGTTAATGTCACCCGGGGGGAAATCTTCAGCCATTGCAGGTAGGCTACAAGGGGGACACATCAAAGAATAATAGGATTTAAACTAAGAAAGAATAAACAAGATTAACTACTTATTACATCACTGATATATTTAGCAAAGATGTGATCATAGCATTAATCATAGCAGTTCAATCACATTGCTTGACCTCAGTAATAATGACAGTGTTATGATACAGCTCGTAGGCCTATTTTTTTATTTAGTTTCAGCCATTTTTAATGCCACACAACTCAACCAACCAGAGGGTCGTAAACTCCTGGGGCTGTGGACTGTACACAATCATAGCACCTAGTCATACTACAGAGTGACTATAGTGAACAAAACAGAAGATAAGGAACTAAAACAAATGCATACAGTAGCAATATCGGTCTAAACAAATATATATTCAAAGTACAAACTGTCTGATTGTAGATGTTTCTTCAGAGAACGCTGTAAATAACCAAACATTAAGCACCTTGACTGCAAAGACAGCTGGTCAGTGTATTGTTTTCTATGTAGGAATAATGTAGCTAGTTGCTTCCTCTTTGGGACCAGTATTGACCAAATCTGATGTATTTATTTGTAAAGTCATTGTATTTATAGATGATATAGATGATATAGATGATATACAATATAAATTCAATTCACTTGGCAAGAGCTTTTGTCCAAAGTGGATTACATACCCCCAAACACATATCTGGAGCCATTTGGGGGGCGGTGGTTTGCTAACGGACACCTTAACACGTGAACAATGGGAGCCTGGGATCGAACTACCAACTCTATAATTAAGGACTGACCTGTTCTACCAAAATACCATCAACCAAAACAATTAAAATTCAGATACCTCCCATAACCATGGAGCCCTTATCAATCTTATTGTAAAGTTAAAGTGTCAGAATGCCTCATTATGGCTCGGGCTGAGCAATATATAAATATTATGACAATATTGTGATATGAGACTAGACATCGTGTTAGATTTCGGATATCGTAATATCACATAAGCGTTGTCTTTTTCTGGTTTTAAAGGCTGCATTGCAGTAAAGTGAAGTCATTTTCTGAACTTACCAGACTGTTCTAGCTGTTCTATTATTTGCCTTTACCCGCTTCGTCATCATGTCCACATTACTGATGATTATCTATTAAAATGAATGAATCTCATTGTGTCAGTATTTATTGAAAGCACCAATAGTCAGCCCTAAAATATCAATATTGAGGTATTTGGTCAAACATATTGTCATTTGATTTGATTTTCTCCATATACCCCAACCCTAAATATGGCACGACAATGTATATGAATATGAATGAAAAACTTGCAGGCAAGCATAATGTTCTTTTTTCCTTGTCCTTGAAAATCCACAGTTAAAAAAGGCATGTGGTTTTGTTTATTTCAACACTGCTCTTATCAAGGAGTTAATAAGAGAAATGACCTTCCCCATCCTCTACCCTCCACCCACGCTCATCATGACTACTGTCCAGTTCAGTCCAGTGCGGCCCCGGGGTCTGACGTGGCCTTGGCTCTCAGTAGGGAGCTGGATGGGAGTCAGTGAGCTGGCTATGATATCAGATCATGGCCTGAAGACTCATCCTGATGTGGCAGAGTTACAAAACACACAGGGGTGACTGCATCCAGCCTGCTGCTGCACCCGAGATGTCGTAACACCAGTCTCTTGAAGAGGAAGAATGATGCTAAAGATGTGTTAATTGGGGGGAGGGGGGGGGCAGTAGTAATGTAGGTGTTGCTCTTGATAATCATGTTTTCCTTTCACGTGTGGATTGTACTGTGTGTAGAAGCACTACAATCCCACTGTACTGTAAAACAACCCATGTCAACCTAATAATGCTTGGACAAATTAGAGACATGACATGAGAGATTGTTTCCATGTACACATGGAGCCTGATATGTTTGACACGCTGAAACTCGCCTCTGACATACCATGCCAAATGAAACAGAGCACAGGCATCAGCTTTCATCACATCTGTACCCGTTTTCGTGGCATCTGTGGCGTTTGAAACCCTGAGTGCACTCGGCCTGCAGAGAGATGTCATTCATTTGGCTCAACGTAACGTGGACGTCAGTGACATCAGCAGAGGTCTACGGGTAAGATCATTGGCAACCTTCTGTTATACCACAGCCGAAAACTGAGAATGTCCTAAATTTCCACACGCAGCATGCCTACTTTATAACACACACACGCACGCGCGCGCACACACACACACAAAAAGGTATGAAGTCACCCTGTGTGTGACACACCGCGGCCGCAGCACTCGGTGTCTCAACAGTCAGAAATAACACGTTCACGCCACGAAGTCACACCGGCATACACGCCGGTTAAATTCCCGTCGCGTCTGGTCGGTTACAAAGTTGCCGAGGCCTCCGCTGCCCGTCTTCTCCACTTGTGTCGGAAGCAATGCGGTAGTCGGGCTGAACGGAAAGCTCCGACGGACGGCGGAGGAGGAGGAGGCGGCGGCGGTGAGACCTACCTTCTCCCTTCGCCGCTCCCAGGGCACTCCCATGCATCGAAAACACAACCACGATACTCTCTCCGTCTTTCAGACACGACCTGGACTCGGAAAAGTTGAGGAGAACGGGTTGTCACGACAGACTGGACCTTCCTCCCGGTTCCTAGCTAACTCCAGCGGGCGGCGCGGAGGCACGAATGCGGAGGAAGGGAACGCCACAACAAGCACGGGGCGAGCATACGGGTGACGTCATCGCGCATAGTTGACGTGGGCGCAAACTTTTTTTCTTTCTTTTTTTTTTTTGCCACAAAAAAACTTTGTGGAAAAACTTTTCTGGATGCTCTGGGTGTTATTCTTGATTCAGGTATTGGTATAAGAATCCAGAGAAGAATACGTAATCAGATCCTTTAATCTGGAGTAAGTGTGAGCAATACTCAAAATAAAAAGCCCTGCATTCAAAATACAGAAGGAGTCTACTGATATCAAAAGTAGGAGTAGCCTACAGCGCAATGTTGGGTTATCATTAAGAACATATTAAGGCTAAATCATATTTCATAGCTGGTAGAAATGTCAAGTATTTGTCTCATTATATGCCTCATAAATTATATGATTGTAAAATGTAAAATAAGCTGCAGAATCTGATTCTTCAAAGTAACTTTAGATGTCAGAAGAATTTGAAGTGAAAATCTGAAGATGGATGTACGTCGGAGTAAAGTGCAAGTACTGGGATTAAACTGAATGATGCAGGCTCCAACCACTTAGTCACATAAATAAATGAAAAATAAATGAATAAGAACTATATATACCTGCAGCTATCATCCACCTGTCTTTGTAATATAGCATCAACACTTGATAATACTTACACAACAAACACTGGCAGGTAAGGAGAAAAGAGGAATAACAACAGCACACTTTGAATAACATGCCGTTATCTATTTATTGATTGATTGATTGATAGATAGATAGTGCCTTATGTCTATAAAACACACAGTATAAAATACAATCACAGTTAAAGATATTAATCAAACCCTTCTAAGCCCTTATAACATAAAAATCAGATAAATACAGAATATTATTTTAAACCCATAAAAAAAAGTGTTATTGAAAGTCATGGTACATAATCTTTTTGCTGCATGGGTGCTCTTTAAATATTTATGATGATTATTATCATGTATGTGTAAGGAAAAGCTCCAACCTATGACAAGAATAAGTATAAGGAAAGCCAGGAAAAAAAGGTTCATGTTCTACCATGAACTGTCTTTGGAAACTGCAATTCTGTTAAACAGAATAGCAATACAATCTATTTAAATTAAAATGAAATAACAGTAAAATGAACAAGAAACATAAAAAAATAATCAAGTAATAATGTGAAAGTCAGATCAAGGAATTTCTCTCTGGTAACTACTAAAAATATTGAAGTTATGGGCTAATGGCTCACCAGGAACAGTGATGGCATAAATGTGCAGCAAAATATATATAAAAAAGAGATTTTCATAATTTAGAGAACTCTCTAAAATAAAAGAGTTTGATTCCTACATTTTCCATTATTCAAAGAGAGGTAAGCTGCCCCCAGTGGACATAAGAAAATCATAAAAACAGAAAGAGAATGTATCACCTCACTCATGATTGTGTGCATGCATAATGCACATTTGGTCCCCATATTGCACAACTGTAAACACTTCAATACACCATATCAATGCCTTTCTGCTAAGTCTCTAGTATGTGTTTTCTTGGCTCATCGAGAGATAAGAAAAAGGCATAGCGTGTTGGTTGCTTTGGATGTGAGAATATTCATAGACTTTTCCGAGAGAGCCTCAATGGCACTGGCATGTCCTCATCAGTGTATTTATTGGTCGGATTTGGACTTCACATTTCTCTTCTTCTTCTTCTTCTTCTTCTTCCTTTTTTTTTTTTTTTTTTTAAGTAATTCTACAGTATATCTCTCTCTCTCTCTCTCTTTCATCTGTCACTCAAACCCTCATTCACACACACACACACACACACACACACACACACACACACACACACACACACACACACGCACACACGCACACGCACCAAATTGCACAATTGGACTGTAAATCTATGAGCCTCCTTTCTCCTCTGTTGTGTTTTGCATACTGTAATTATTCCACAGTCACAGATTTGGCCAAGTTTCTGGGAAAGTCAACCTGCAAAAAGAGAAAGTAGTTTGTTGGAACAAATAACTTGGAGCTGTGTCAAATAAAGTGCATTTGCTGTATGTTATCTACGAAAGATACGCTTCTCTTTTAGGCTTAAACAAACACACATTAGCAAGCTAGAAAAGGTGGAGAACAAATGTTAAAAACACATTAAATTCTGAGTCACTGACCAGTTCCTGGTTACGCATGCCATAACTGTGTAAACTATACAAGGACATTATCCAAATTGGTAAGAGGGATGAAAGATGAAAACGCAAGATAAACAGTATGTAAAACCAAGCCTCATAAACATTTCACAAAAACAACATTACATGTCCACTTCTTATATACAGTCTATAGTCTATTAACTCCAAAGGGAGAAGTTAAAGTGAACACAGATCATGACCGATTCTTTCAAACATAGTCGTCAAAGTAAATATTGGATCCATTTCCACAAGCGACATATCTTCCGAACATTCCGACACTAAAATGGCAGTTTTTAGACCAACAAATCCTGGGAAAATGTACTTTGTTTGAGACCTTTCTCTGTCTCAGCAACGTACCCTCGCAAGATCTGGCAACTAAAGTTTGCAAACGCCCTACCTAACTTATTTTCATAATGCGAAATAAAGAAAATGTGACGGTACTCGTTTTTCTAGAGTACCACAGATATTGTAGGTACCGGGGATCAAGAATCAACATCCTGTCGTCCTGTGGTGGATAGAACATTCCCCTGATAATGCTACATTGTGAACAACCAATCGGTGTTTAAATAGGCAGGAGAAGACTTAGTTACGTTAGCTGTTAGCTGTTAGCTGTTAGCTGTTAGCAGCTAGCAGCTAGCAGCCGGTGGGCAGCACAGTCCTGCTTGGCTAAATAACAGAACTAACAGCGTACGTACAACGGTTGCATTGATTTATATTATGATGCAGTCAAGCTCTATTCAGTAAAAATGTGTATTTCCACATACAGTTACACATGCAGCTTCAGCAAGTGGAGCTTTGTAAACTGGTCTGCGCAACCACTGTACAGTATGTTAATAATTAATTAACTGCGAGCAATAAATAGCCTCCTAGAGTCTTGTGCTGCATGCAAATTCCATTCCATTGACATGTGGAAAAAATACTTTGGTATTCATAATCATTAAGTTAAAAACATTGCATTATCTGAACTTCAGACTTTGCACATCATTAAAACTAATATTCAACAATATAAAATATATAGTAAAAGCCAATGATATAAGCACACAATATTTTAGAATAAATACGCATTTAAATTTAATATTTCTCATCAGTTTTGGGTATTGATAAAAATGAATATGGTTATAATTTTCGTAGCACAATATTGATATGTGACAATAGCTACTGACCATTTCTGGGGCTCAGATCAGTGATCAAATTAGCAGATAAAAAGTTTGGTTAATAAAAGGCCATACTTTACGACTCAAAACAAACGTTAAAGCTCAAGATTACTTACGTCATATCCTCGCAGGACGGCCAAGTGGAAGGACAGGAGCTGCAGGGGGATGACACTGAGAATTCCCTGCAGACAGTCCACAGTATGCGGCAGCTCGATGGTGTGGTAGGCCATCTGACTGATCTCAGGGTCGTCCTGGCAACAAAGGATGATGGGCCGACCCTGATGGAGAGAGAGTCACAAGCAAAAACATCAGTCAATTGTGAAAATGTCCAGGTGTGTCTTTCAGTGCCTGCAGGTCCATTACAGTAGAAAAGGGTTTTCAGGACCTACCGATCTAGCAATGACTTGTTGCAGAGCATTCTGGCACTTGCTGTAGCAGGCGTCTCTCATGATGATCATGATGACAGGCATGTCTTTGTCTATAAGTGCCAGAGGACCGTGCTTCAGCTCCCCGGCCAGGATGCCCTCAGAGTGCATGTAAGTGATCTCCTTGATTTTCTGCATTGGAGGGAAAAAAATAAAACTAGCTCAGAACATTATTCTGGATGATAACATGACACAATTTCTTATTTCATTTTTATTTAACCTTTATTCATTAAAATTTTGAATCTCATTTACAAGGAGGTCCTGGGCAAGATGACAGAGTAAAATATTCACACAAGCGCCACATAATAAAACACAAATAACAGACAGACAGCAAAAAGTTAAAAACATTTAAAAATCACATGAAAGAGACAGCAGACTTCAAAAAAAGCAAAACAAACTGAATGGAAATTCTTTGATTGATGCAATTTGCTGCATCAACCAAAGAATTTCCATTCAGTTTCAGCACAAGAACATCCAGTGCTCAAATAACCCTTAATCTTGCATGTTTATAAAACAATCTAGTTAAAATGTCTCTGTAGCGCACACCAAGATGAAGGTCCAAAAACTTCAAAAACGCATTCACCAAAAATTTAGCGGGTTTCGGAATGCCGTACCCAATTTGTACGCATGATTGGAGGTTGCAGCTACTGATAGTTTTTGGTTTCAGTGGAGAACGTAGATAAGGAAACAATTTGTGTAATACAACCTTATAAAGACAAACGTAATGATGTTCTATTCCACGGTTGTATAAGGAGGACACATACAGCACTACTGACATTCAAACTCTGTTATGTCATCGGATGGATCTACTTTGTTTTCATATGTCATAGTATTCTAGTGAATTGCAGTTTTTTTTAAAAGGATTACTTAGGCATTCTCAACTCACCAGCGCCCCCTCAAGGCAGGTGGAGTAGTGGAAACCTCGGCCCATGACCAGAAGAGACCTTTGTTCATAGAGTTCGTCAGCGATGGTCTTAATCTTCTGATCCAGGGCCAATACCTTCTTTATCAGCTCTAAGAGAGTAGAAGACTTAGTGGTGTGGAGGTGGAGGTATTATGGTAACAGAGAGAATTTGAGTGCACATTTATTCCGACAGAACATAGTTTAGCATCTATCAGTCTGCATTTAAAGATACTGTGGCTCTTGTTGAGACCACGAAGGCTTTGCATTTCTGAGTTACTGGTGTTTTTCTGACTGACCAGGTAGCACCCTGAAGCCTTCGATGATCTCCAGTCTTCTCTGCTGTAGGGAGAGCCTGTCCTCGCTCATCATGAGGCCAAACATGGTGAGGGCCACAAACTGACTGGTGTAGGCCTGGATCACATTCACAAGAAACACTCATATAAAACGTGTGTATTTTACATATTGCTGTTGCCAGATTGTGAAACTGATTTTATAAACCATACCTTGGTGCTAGCCACTCCTATCTCAGGCCCAGCATTGACGTGGACCCCGCAGTCGGTTTCTCTACAAATGGAGCTGCCCACAGTGTTGGTTATACCAACTGTCAGAGCACCTTGACCCTTGCAGTAGCGTAGCGCCATTAAGGTGTCTGCTGTCTCTCCTGAGGAAGCAGAGGGAATGATTTAATATGCGTACAATGCAGAATTACAGCACAATAAGGCCACTGCTGGAGGTAAAACACAAAACGATGATGACACAGAACCATGATGTTTTTGAAAAATTTAAATCCAGCAAAACTAAAATGGTGACCTCAGAAGCCAATAATATGAGGTGTTTGTGTTTTGTTTTCACCTGACTGACTGATGAAGAAGCAAACATCGTCTCTAAAAACAGGCGTGTTGCGGTCCAGGAAGTCGCTTGCCAGCTCCACCATGACAGACAGCTCCGTCAGCTCCTCGAGGACCTGTCTGGTCTGAAAATGAGGGAAACAAAAGCAGCAATTTTACAAACAGTAGCTTTATGTTGTTTTTTTTTACTTTAATTTTACTAATCATAGCTGTCTTTCTCACAGAATGATCGTCATCATGCTTATCTTAGTTTATGATTGCTCTACTCACAGCCACTGCAGCGTGGAAGCTGGTGCCGCAGCCAATCACAATTAGCCGTCTGCATCGTTTGATTTCTTTCAGGTGGTCCTTCAGCCCGCCGAGAATCACTGAGGAAATAGATGGTAGTAACATGAGTGTGCATTTAAATGAGCGTAAATAAATGTATTAGCCTCTGATGTCTTCTTGGTTCAAATTAGACAAATAATAGGAAGGACACAACAACAAACTGCAGATCCTGTATCCTGTGTTAGTCAATGCTATTATTGGTACAAGGGACTTGTACATATCTTTCAACATTGAAGGCAGGGCAGGTTTGAAACATATCTTTCAACATTGAAGGCAGGGCAGGTTTGAAAGATCACCAGTCACCTGTGTTTGTGTCAAAACAAATCCGTCCTCTCATGGTGTTGACGACTGACTCCGGCTGCTCAAAGATCTCCTTCTGCATGAAGGCATCAAAGTTACCTGCAAAGAGAGGAGCATATTTGTGCATCAGATCACATGGTTAGTACTCCTCATGACAAGCAGGATGTCCCCAAGAGACAGAACACAGAGGTGAATGGAGTCTGTGTTGAAAGAGGCTGGAAAACTGACAGCTGTATTTTGTTTTCACATTCAGCCAGCAGATGGCGAGCAAGTCTACACACTAGACTCGATCTTTAGCTCTGCATTAATGTTCTCAGTGTATTCAGTAGGTGTGGTGGAAAAATACTTTGAGGAATAAAATATGAAGTGTATGTGTTTCTGCAGGGTTGTGGTTGACTGACCCGGTCCTTTTCCTTACTTTCTCAGCAAGTGAAGAAGTCCCACCATGTGTCTAATTACAAAGGTTATAAGATGTTGCGTCTCAGTTTCTTGTCGAAGCTGGAGACAGGCATTGGGTTGTTTAGACTAGGTAACTAAGACGAGGCACACACACCTCCATCTGTGACCTTGTTTCTATGGTATAATTGAAGTTGGAGAGATTGTTTCTTTAACTAAACTCCATGTTACCACTGTTGTGTCGGGTCTGTTTCCTGGTACTACTGGTACATGCATTCATTGTAAGAAAGCAGAGACCAGTGAAAGTGTTTTTCATTCACCAAAATGGAGTCTGACCTGAAAGTACAATGTTTTCTTCATCAGTAAGATCTGTTGGAAGCTGTGTTCTTAGTGTTCTCTTGTAAGTTTGAAGAATTCCCCTTTAAGCTAAACTACCTGTCTCAAATAATAAAAGCAATTTATTGTCCTCATATCCACCAGCTAACAACATTATCTTTTTGACCATTATCTGACCTTTCATGATCTGTTGCAGCTCCATCTGCAGGGTCTGGATTGCCCTCACTGGATCCTCACCAACCTGCTGCTTCATCCTGTGGATGGAGAGCTTCCCACCGGTCACCACTGCCATGTCATTATCCTCCAGGTACAGCACCTTGTTGGTGTGCTCAATGATGGCACTGTGGGTAGAGATCATAGATTGGATACAAGTAGTGGACTTAGTCACATGACATCACCCATTGGTTAGTATACTAGGGTTTTGAAGCCTTGAGTTTGGCATTTTGCTAGCTTTTTTTCTTTTTGTTTTGCAACCACAAGTGACATAAGAGGGTGGAGATAAGTACAACCGGATGCTGAATAAAACATTTTTAGGCACCCAAAAAGGTTACTATTAAATTTCATGAACTGAAAACAAAGTTCTATAAAGACAAAAAATGGACAATGCTGTGGTGGTGACCTGTCAATCACAAGGTAGCCCGCCCTAAAGCATACCCTGCTTTATTTTCTATTTTACTCGAAATGGAACCATCATTTATGAAATGAACATCATGCTGTATTGAAGAAGACTAGAAACTATAGCAATTGAGGCCATCAACTAATGTTTACAAAGTTTACTGAGGTAATAAATCAAGTGAGAATTAGAATAATTTTCTCATCGACTTTTGTACGATCAGACTTCTTTTTGCAACCAGAGGAGTCGCCCCCTGCTGGCCAGTACAGAGAATGCTAGTTTAAGGCACTGGCTTAACTTTTCAGAACTGGAGGTTACCGCCTGGTAGAGATACGATGGATACATGTGATGAATTGAGGATTATGTCCGCTAGTCTGGTGTTAACACAGGGCGCTGAGCTTCTTTCTTTTTTGATTATTTTTCCTCATACTTTGATAGGTAAGGTAGAGAGAGAGAGAGACAGGGGAGGAGACAGTGACATTAATAACATGACAAATAAGAATCTAATTATACGACAAACTACACAGACACGTGGCATCTCACCTGGCATCAGAGGCAAAGTAATACTCCACAGGCCTGCCATCCCCCACAGAGTTGACGCTGGAGCAGTCGGGACGATTGTGGCTGTTCTTCTCCTGGACGTGAGCTATGGAGTAAGAAGTCAGAGGTCAGGGATCATAGGTCGCACAGTGACTTTGAATGACTAAAACAAATCAAGATGTGCTCAACAATTGAATTCTTCTTCTAAACTTCCAGATGGAGTCGGGGTCACTGCTGCTGTGAAATGGGTTTGTCATGTCGAGGAATTCTGATTTCACGTGAAGATCAGAAAAACGTTCAACAGATAACATCAGTTACCATAAGGCTTTTTGTTAACAAATGAACAAAACATGAAACTGATGTGACTGACCTGGTGGCCGGTGTCAGTGAATGGTATTTGTGATCAGATGTGTTCTCTATTGCTATAAATGCCATTAGAAAAAAGACATCTGCCATCTACTCTCCAATAAACAAAATCTTCTCTGGGATGTCAGCAAGACCGTGATCTTATTTGGTAATTCTAGTATTTTATATATTCTTTAAACAAAAAGGACTTTTAAAAGAGGATGTATGTTGAAAGAGATATCAGTCATTATATAAAACAGAAAAGGCCAAAGAAAATTGAAAGGATTTTTTTCAACCATTAAAACGACTTTGACCCAATCCTGGCTCCAAAGCATCCAACTCTGCCTTGAACTTTGGACTGGTCCCACTTAAACCATTAGAGAAGAACCATATATTATGAATATACAGATAAGGCAGCGAGGACACAGTACAAGCAGAGACCAAGAAGAAACTGCTAAACAACCAGGTTGTTGCTAACGAGTAAAAACTCATAACAGCAGAGGCTTTTCGTAACAAGCTTATCTGAAATATTGCAAGATAATTTCTGTCTCTATTGCTGGGAACTGTAGAAGTGAGAACCACATTCTTTATCCATTCTCCAGATGAATTTCCAAAGGAGCACTACACTCTGAAAATACACAAAGAAATCCCTGGCAACATCTTAGGTAAATGGCTTTCTAAGAACGTTTTTTTAACAGAATTGTTGCGCAATGGATAACAGAACCCGAAAAGACATCTTGTGCTTCTCCTACAGTTAGCCAGTACATCTGAGGAAATCAACAGTTAGATAAATATTACACTGTTACCCAGGGAGAAAGTAACGAGAAAAGATGCTCGCTTGATAGGATGTTTTAAGGCTAGTGTTTATGCTTACTCTGCTAATCTTTCTGAAGCAGACATTTCAGTAACACTTGATGACCCATGTCTACTGCTTAATAAAACACACATATCATGCGTTATAACCTGCTTAGATCACGGTATAATTATAATTATAAGCACTCACGATTTATAACAATGATCATAAAACATTAAAAAAGTATAATAACTTACACGGTCAAGTATCATAATACTTCATATTTGCTGGTCACTCACTGACCTTTTTTGCAAGGATCATATTATAATTAGAATGGGTGCTTTCAGTAAATTGAAGAAAAAAAAAAATTTAGTCTGTGCAAGAGAAAAATAAAAAGTTTACTTAAAGCAAATAATGACCACTGAGAGTAACTACCAATATACAACTATAGGAATTAAAATACTATGACAAAAGTGTATGCAATAAAAAAAATGTGTGTGAGTGACCAGCAACTATGAAGTATTATGTTACTTGACATTTATAAGGCATTATATAATTATTCATAATATGTTATGATTATTGTTCCAGCATTATGAATATTTATGCTTATAACTTTAATTACAGTTCTATAAGGTATGCTTATAATGCATTATAGACATGGGCGTCATAGAAAGTGTTGCCATTTCAATGAAAAGAGCAAAACCAACAGTGAATTTATCCTACTAACAAGTACAGCTGTTGGCAAAGCCTGATTCAACTTATTCATCTGTGCCATAAAGCTCCATTGTCTCCACAAAACTATTAAAAACGAACCAATGAGCCACACTGTTGCACTGGGTGACATATCCCTTCATTAAGATAAACACGGGCGGTGTAGTTTATTTTGAGTCGATCCCACATACACCGTCGGGCTGGCTGGAAATAGTCCCCAACAAATATTTACTCCCGTTTGAGTTTGCACTGAACTACAGTGTCCAGCTGCTTTAGGAAATTATTAAGTATTTTTCAAAAATGAAAGTATATATTCACAACCCAATTTCAAGATGTACAACTTCAGTAAGAAGGATTGGGGCTGAGAGTCAGAAAGTGTTGAGAGATGGACTAAGGCATTGCTGGTTTGGGTCTTTGCCTGCCTTATCCTTTTAAGATGGGTTTAAAAGTGGTAATTACTGCAAATTGAATATATGCTGATGAAATAAAATAGAATTAAAAATACTCCCTCTGCTGCTGTGAATGTGTGTCCCTACACAGTGTCTGTCTGTGAGTGTGCAGAGATTTAGGGTGCAGTGTAAGCAGGTAATGGCAGACAGAGACAGGAACAGGGCTCACTACCGTTGTACTGGATGGGGATGTTGTCCGTCGTCAGCACTTCGCTTCGCACACCAATGAGCAATGGACTTCCTCTCCTGCCGGGACAAGTATGAAGCGGGCCGGGAAGAAGAGGCGGAGAGAGGATGAGGCAGAGAAAGTGGGGGTGAAGTGGGAGACAGGAGAGGATTAGGCTTTGTAGACACACAACAATGTCATATACATTACACTCCTATGTGGAGCTTTGTAAAGTTCTTCTTCTTCTTCCCCGTACCATCTCAAACTTTGTAACATTAGTTTTTCATTCTTTTGTACATAATCCTGAGGTTGGGTTTGTCCCTGTGCAGAGGCTCAGACATCCACATTATTCCACATCTATTCTAAATGGTCTAATCTTAAACATCAGATGAGTAAACAGATCCTCAATTTGTCTACATCCTTCCCGGATTTGCCAGCAGATCCTGGGTCGAGTCACTGCTTCCTCATTGGCTACTAGTTGCATGTGGGCTTCTCCTATTCGCAGCGGAGGCACAAAAGGTGTAACCACATCTAGATCTAGAAAGGTGAGGGAGGAGGGTGTAAGGAGACTAACCTCAAATAGCTGAAACCTTTACATAATCATCCTGTGACCACAGTGCAAATAGGATATCCAAACAAAACCACTTCATGGCCAACAATTATTGTGAGTTATTATGACAGATTATATCTTGAGAAACCAAACCAAAGGGCCTCTCTTTATTTCTTGTCTTTCTCTGTCTTGAACTCTCTTTTCTCTCCGTTAGCCCTTCTCTGGGGCTCGGCTACGTTGACGTAAGACCACTGGTTGTTTTAAGGGGTGTGGGGCTTGAAAAGGGAACGCCTGCAAACAGAAACATGTGGTCGCTATCCAATACAATATTTACCCTGAGGGAGAGACGGGAAGGAGGGGCGCAAAAGGGATGGAAGAAACTTAAGGAGTAAGTAAGAGAAAGACAGGGGGGTGGAAAGAAAGAGAAAGGAAGAACAATAGATTGAGAGAAAGTTAAAGAAAGAGAATCTGAGAAGAAGAGAGTAAAAGTCCCGCCGGGAGGTTGATGCTTGACGACAAAGGGCGGGTGGTGACTAGCATCACTTTATAATTACAAACATCCCCCCATCCCCCGTTCCGGGAAACAATGCTGACTATTCAACAACTCCCCCCCTCAAAAAATGCATTGAGTAAGGGAAAGCTGTGCAATATACTAATATCAGAATCTTTTCCCCAGAAACTACAAGCACACAATGGACAGATGTAATGCTAAAGTTTCCTGCAGCTGGTGCTGGCATAGGCCATAAGTAACAGCCCACTTATCTCCCCTCACTTTGTTGCCCGTTTGCCCATCTGCCCTCCGCCTGTTTCCCTCTATCACTCCCACGCTCCAGCGATCTTCCTCTCCCCTGATCCACGAGGGCTCAAATGAACCAGGAAAGGTATAAATGAAAATAAAATGATCTGAAGTGATTAACCGCAAGTCTTTCAAGTTTTTGGCAGGAGCATTTCCCAGCAGCAGAAACAGGAAACTCTGTAGTCTCTTCGTTAATGAGTCAGAGAAGCCGGTGTAGAAGGAGCAGCCCAGAGGCCCGGGAGGGAGAGGGGGAGAGGGGCAATCTGAATTCAACCTTTGCCTGAGTCTTAAGATGCAGAGAGCACCGACACATGCAGGCAGATGGAATTTTCCACACATTCACAAAGAAAACATTTTATTTCATCATCATATACAATGCACGTTCCATTCGTCATAAAATGTCACATGTATTCAATGAAGATAAGAGAAGCCACAATAACTGAATAAAGTCTCCTCAAAGCATATTTGGGATTGCTTTATTCACGTAATAACAGGGATGACTCATCTCCAATGAGTGAGGCTCATTGCACAGACACAGGACCAAATGTGAAGTGAAATGTCAGTGCAGTGCAGTGTGTGTGTGTGTGTGTGTGTGTGTGTGTGTGTGTGTGTGTGTGTGTGTGTGTGTGTGTGTGTGTGTGTGTGTGTGTGTGTGTGTGTGTGTTACTGACCTGGTGGACACAGCCTCTGAAGGGAAATGACGGCTTTTAAACACCAGAGCGAAGGCCCCCTCCTGAGACAGAAAGAAGCAGAGGAAATACTGAGTTTACTAGCTTCATGAAAGACTGAAATGCACCAATGTGGAAGTAGACTGAGGAGAAACAATATAATATAATATAGAAATAAAAACATAAAAGGCAAAGTTAGTCGTGTATTCCTGGAAAGTATGTAACCTTTAAGAGGAACATTTTTGGGACACAAACAAACGTCTCTTCTGGCCCTGTGTGGTTTGGGAGTGTGGTAAGTAGTGGTGTACGGGGGAGGGTTAAAAGAAATAAGACCTCTATTGTACAACATCAGCTGTGTTTCGAAAGCTCCAACTGCAATGCTGCCTGTGCTGGTTAGAGGCAGAACTGGCTTGCAGTGTGTTTGTGTGGTGTTGAGAGAGGGAGACGAGGGGAGGGTGTTGTGGTTGTGACGCTGTTATCTGGTTCCCATTACTCCAAATCCAAAATGGCTGCTCGTGCCTCCTCCGTTCTTCCACGGAGAGAGAACCCACTCCAATCAAAGTGTGAAGCGCTGACGCATGAAAGTCACACAATGAAGCAGAGAGGCTTGACCCATCTCACCCAAAAAAAATGTGTGTCTGGGACTGATGATGTCACTTGTGCTGCTGTTTGGGCGGTCACTATAGAGACTGTTTTTGTGATGCTGTACAACATTTTAATGGAGGAAATGCAAGCACATATTTTAGAATGAGCAAATGAGTGTGTGAGTGTCAGTGAATGGTTAGCAAGATATTTTATGACACAAAGCTACAGGATTTTATCCTTCATATCAGGAAGCTGGTTATAAAAATGTCCATCCCTTAACGTAGAGCTGAAGTAAAAAAGCCAAGACACTGTGACGTGTCTCACTGGCAGGGGTAGAAGTACTCAGATCCTTTACTAAATTATAGTAGAAATACCACGGTCTCAGAATAATCCATTACTTGGACAAGTCCTATAATAAAAATGTTATTTAAGTATGAGTAGAAGTATTATGTATCAAAAGTAAAGTGGCTCCTTTAACAGTGTTATATTATTATAAAATAATACATTGTTCTGTTTTTATCACTGATGAATACATGAATGAGCATGTTAATGTTGAAGTTTGTCAATGTGGAGCCAATTTGAGATATTTTAGAGATGAGATGAGTAGTATAGTATCATATAAGCATTTATTATGGAATTGCTTGGGAGTAAAACGTACAATATTTCCCTCTGCAATGTAGCGGAGTAGAATTATAAAGTGGCATAACATGAAAATACTCAAGTAAACGATGTCAAAATTGTACTTAAGTACAATACTTGAGTAAATTAACTTACTTACATTACTGCTCACTGGCAGAGGAAAGGACTAGAAGCAAACATCTTGTAATATTACAACAAAACAAAGATTAGCATGCTAACAGTTAGCAGGGGATAAGCTGTGTCATTGCGGTAGCAGTCAGTTATGTGTTGCTACGTGTGAGCTACTCACCAGCTGCTGGACAACCCTCTCTACCAGGGTGGAGAAGCTGATGCTGTCGTCCTCTCGGTTGTCGTAAACATATTTGGTCAATTTCGGGATCACCTCTGTGTCCGTCTCTGATTCAAACTCATATCCTTTGTTGATCTGAGGAAGGTACAGTTTATATGAATACAAACATAAACAACCTGAGCATAAACGTTCAGTCATCCTGCAAGATCAGACTGCAGCAGGTCTTTCATGGATACCACCGATATTTTTTAATTCTGGTCACTTTTTAGTACATAAGGTTGTTGACAGTACAAATATCAAACGTCAATCCCCACTTTCCACCCCGCTGATCCGGCTCCCTCGCTCGGACCTCAATCATCTTTAAACTCTACCATCCTTTTGATCTCAACTACACACCTGTGAAGTTTCGCTCAGCATCTTGCACAGTCGTGATGCTATTGTGGTGATAAAATCTGTCCGCAGACAGACAGAAATATAAACACCTGGCAAATAACTCAAAACCACCTCCCTTGTAGTTCCTATACAGCAGGTGTGACTCACATAGACTCAAAAGGGGAAAATTGCCGTGGTATTTGTATTGGTGTGTGCTCACATTTACACCTATGTTTTCACTACGTGTACATAGCAGTCCTGCCTCTTCTTTACATAGATCAGTTCAGCTTCGTTGTCCTTGTCTCTAGCTGTTATTACTACTTCTGTGCGAGTACATTGAGAGAGATGCAAAACACACTTGAGACGTTGTCTCATATAAATATTTTGCGTTAACAACTAGCTACTTAAAAAGGTCCAGTGTGTGGGATTTGGCGACATCTTGTGGACAGGTTGCAGATTGCAACTAACTGAAACTTCTCCCAGGTGTCGAGCCTGTCGGAGAACTACAGCGGCTTATGCGAAAATGCAAAAACATGAATGGCCATAGCTAGAGCCAGAGTTTGGTTTGTTCATTCTGGGCTACTGTAGAAACATGGCAGTGCAACATAGCGGACTCCATGAAGAGGACCTGCTCTGTGTGCAGATATAAACAGTGAAGATCTCCAGTGCTGTATTTGCTAAAGTGATGAAATTACACACTACAGTTGCATGGGCCGATTAAGTGATTTCACTTAATATTTTTACTATCAGCAAAAAAGGTGTGCTATTTTAGCAAGGACAAGGTTATTTCAGAACATTTCAATTTTATTTGATTGTCCATATAGTGTACTAAACAACATATTTTCTTTATCAATGCTTCTTTTATGTATTTACCAGTCAGGTTTGACTTATGCCCAGGTTCAAAGTCACTCCTTAGTTAATGAGTAATACTGAATAATGTTGCCTCAATAGATAGTGTATTATATAAATCCGTTTTCAGTGTAATTATTTTATGAAATTAACTTATTTAACAAACTTTAACAAGACAGAGTGACTTTTATAAACCCAGCTGAACAAACAAATTAAAATTATACAGCCAGAAGTTTACATTTGCCGAACCTGTAAACAGAACAGCATGGCAAACAGTGCCACATTAGTCTTTAGGGCCCATTTGAGGGATGTTATGCTTCTCAAAGAGACGGTGACGGAGCTGCTTGCCACGGAGCAGAAAGACACGGGGCAGCTCTGACATGTCACTCAGCAGCATTGAAACTCAGCAGTTTGTTCAAAAGAAATTCCAGACGATAAGTTTTCTTACCAGGTACGCCTTCAGCTCTTTGTAGTTGGTGATGATGCCATTGTGGATGACGACAAACTCTGAAAAAAAAAAAAAAGTCAGTGAGAGTGAGCAGAGGGGCTAAAGGTCAAAAACTATTACAGCACATTATTGACATGCCTACGAACATGGCACACCAATGACAAAGAGATGGGTTTGAACAGAAGGTATGTTATATTAAGGTATGGAGTATATTATTTTAATGATCTGCTGAGATGTATAGGCTGTGTGACAATGAAGTCATTCAAAACATGATCTTCAAAGAGTCACAGCAAAAAAGGTCAGAGTTGATCTCAATCTTTTTCCCCTGATTATCGAAGGAATCTAAAAGGTGTTTAACTGAAAGCCTGAACCCACCATTAATGTTGATATTTCTACAATATGTTTTGCATAGACCTACAGTTAGTTAAGCATGGGTGTTGAATTAATTCATACTGTACACTGTACTGGGGATGTGAGCATGAAAGAACATTAGCACATATTACCGTTTTCCTTGTCGGAGCGATGAGGGTGGCTGTTGACCGGACTGGGCTCTCCGTGCGTTGCCCAGCGAGTGTGAGCGATGCCAAAGTGTGTGTTCAGCTCTTCATCCAGGTCCAGTGAGTCTTTCTCTGAACAAGCAAAAAAAAAAAAAAAAAACAGACACCAATCACTTTACGGACGTAAACTTGAACAGACTTGCAGGGACATTTAAAAACAGCCATCAAAATTCAAACATTAGTAACCATGTTTTACAAAGAAAATATGACCCTGCATGAACTCACTGTAAAGCTCTTCATCTAGAACCTTGACCTTCCCCTTCGCCTTGATTATGGAGATGGTGTTTTTGTTGTTATCAGTGGCCGTCTTCTTAGGACCATCCACAGCGATGCCTGGAGAATGAAATATATACTTATGGGGTAAAGAAAGCGCACAGATTCAAAGCCTTCTATATAATAGTGACGAGAGGTCGAATGTAACTTCATCATAAAAAAAATGCAGATAGGTTATGAGTAGTGACCCAGGATTTGATATGTTACGGCATTATTTATTGTGGGTTTGTCTGTGTGTGTGTGTGTGTGTGTGTGTGTGTGTGTGTGTGTGTGTGTGTGTGTGTGAGATATTAAATGTCCAAATGGCAAGAGGTTCTGAGTTAGAAGTCAAATGAGCTTGGTAGCTATAAATATTTAATTCCATTATTATTTATTTTAAATACTTCTATTCAGATTGTTTTGGTATGATTGAAAGAAATACACCTGCCTCACCCTGTCAAGAGTCCATGCATGACGTATAATTAATTTGCCATTGTTCACGTTGTACAATTTCACTGTCCAACTGTGTTAATGCAAATGTATTCTGATATGTGTGAGTTTGTTCTTCGATAGCAGATGCTGCCTAAACGCGGTTAACGCTTGGCCTGTGTTATTGTCGCATTGAATCGACACGAGCAATGCAGTTCTGCACACCAAAACGTCAGCTTGTTCTATTATCCAACTTTCATAATGAAAATTGAGTAAAGGAAGTCGAAAGCCTGTAACAGAGACAGTTCACCTTCAAAGTAAATGTTGCACATTTTCAAATGCGTTTGCTTCAGCGCTCAATTTCAGGAGAGCTAACTTAAATAAATAAATAAATAAATAGCCTAAATAATTAACATAATATATATAACTGTTATCAAGTCATTTTTGTGGCAGCTGATTGTGAATACATTCGCCAATGGGCTTGAACATTGGAATTATCTGTATGTAATGATTCATTATATTATAGTATTTATTTATTTAAATAAAGACTTCTTAAACTATTTGGGTGAATGTTTCAGGCTATAGTGTTGAGACATGTGAGGAGTCCAACTGTAGGAAGAGTTGATTTAACTTTAACTTTGACTTTATTGCTGGCTCTGTTGTCATGACAATGAAGCCACTAATCTAGCCCATGAAAGATCCTTCAGCTTTATTTACTGTTCACACTTTTATCGATTCTGCATAAAATAAAATAAAATAAATGAATAAATAAAAAATCCTTTTGACTATAGCATGACTCTCGTTGTGCTTTGACAAGCTTTGTCACATGCATTTGGGGACAAATATTGAGGTCATAGAACCAGCAGATCTCATTTGTCTCTCATAAAGTTATTGCACAACTTCATTTTGCTTTCCATGTGTGTATCTGTGTAGCCTACATTGAATCAATATCATGCCATTTAACAAGGAAACTGAAATAATAAGGATAAGTACTAAGTAATAGATGACAAATGAGTTTGAAATATAGTTTTTAGATGGGAAGGAGCTGATTGGCTGGTCTGAAATCCATATTACTATGATGTGCAACAGACACGAGAAGAAAACCTATGTAATTTCTGAAAGATTAAACAATTTGAAAAATGACCGTATTTTTACATGTTACTATTATTAATAAGCATTGGAATACAGACCCGTGTTGTGAGCAGCTTACACATGAGCACCCTGTATGAGGCTGTCGTATTAAAAACGCTATTTAAAGAGGCTAGTGATGAGGGTTAGGTACCTCCAGGTTTGTTGTGCGGTGGCTAGTGATGACGTAATGTACACAATATGTAGCTTTGGATTAATTTAGTTTTATACAGGCCGGAGGAATAGCCTGCAAAAAGAGTTTTATTTATTCATTTATTTTATTTTATGCAAAATAGTTCAAATTGCGAACAGTAAATAAACTAGAAGGATATTATAGCTTACTAGTGTTACTGTCATGACAACAGAGCCAGAAATACTTGGCAGAACATTTGCATTAACACAATAGGACAATGACATGAGACAACACTCCTAAACTGACATTGCTCATTGTACAACGTGAACAATTGCAAATTAATTATACTTTATGCATGCAATTATAGGTAACAGGGTCTGGCTGTTATACCAGTTTTACTTCATTTAAATCCAAAAGGGTATTATGTTGCTGACTGTTCGGAAACATGACTCGTGTGTCTGTGTAATATCATAGTGAGTCAACTCCGAATCATTTACATTTCTGGCAGATTGTCTTTCTTATTGCTTTGATTGCTGACAAATATTGCCCAGATTTAAAAAAAAAAAAAATCAGGACGTGACACAAGTGCTGCCAAGAAGTACTGTAAGCTTTTGTGCATGGTGTGTGTGTATGTGTGTGTGCGTGGCAACGTGGCTGTGAGGCCGAGTGTCTTACCTGCTGAATCGTACCCTCTGTACTCCAGTCTCAGCAGTCCCTTCACCAGCGTCTCAAATATCTCCTTTCTAGTGCGAGTCACTCGGTAATTCAGGTAGGCAAAGATCCCTTTGAGAAACGGAGAGAGAGAAACAGAACGGAGCCCGTGGAGGCAGAGTTCACACAGATGCAGGGAAGCACAGTTGCATCTTTTGATCCAAGTATGTAAGGATACATTTACAATGTTTGGTACAAGTTGTGCAACAGAGGACGTCGACGTCCACCTTTTGAAGATGATTTAGGAGGAGCACGGTTGATCAATGAGGTCAACTCATAAACTTCTGTGTTATTCATATCTTTTATTTCAGCATAATCTTCACCTTCTATGTTTGGGAAGGACACTGACGCACAAGAGGCTGTGTGTGTGTGTGTGTGTGTGTGTGTGTGAGAGCAGAAATGGCATCTCATTACATTTAATAACATGAGTCGGTCAAGCTCTTGCATCTTCATTCAATTAAAACGCCTTTTTTTTTTTTTGTATGTGTGTGTGCGTGTGCATGTGCATGTGTGTACGTGTGTGTGTGCGCGTGTGCGTGTGTGTGCAGGAATGTTCCGGGAAGCTCTCCTCCCGCAGGCACACAGCTGACCATTGACGGACGCACATTGCTCTCAGTGTTGGAGCAGCCAGGTAGAGGCAGGCGGCGGTGAGCTCGCGGAGGCTTGGCCTCTTCCTCGCGGACACCAGCAGAGTGCCAAGTGTGCTGTTAAAGATTGACTTTTCGGCCGTAAACGTCCCCCTTCGTTCGAGGGCGTTTACACGCGAGGCTACTCGTGCTTCAACTTAAAAAAAAAGTAGCGGATGGAAGCGCACCGTGCCGTGAAACGCACGATATTCGGCTGATGTCAAAGTAACTAGTAGGACTTGCCTGTCAACATTCACGAGTGGAAATATTGACACGTCGCAGCTGCGCGTAAAGCGTCTCAGTAAACCCACAAGGGTCAGAAAACAGAGCCGTCTATCCCGCCCGTTTCAGCTCGGAATTCACATTTTCACCACGACTAGACCGGGACCGAGAGGACTTCACGAGACCAGACCGATTGTATGAGAACTTTTATCCCTCGCTTCACCGCATCACACGCATGCAATCGGTGTCAGAGCACGGGGCAATGCGGGGAAACGCGTCAAGGCGATTTCCTTGCGTAAATCAATTGAAATTCCCTCCAACAAGTTTCGAAACACATCTACTCGACACAGAGCAAACTTACCACACATGACTCAAGCTTTGCCTTCGCTGCTGGACACCTTTTTCGGAGAGAGAACGACTTGTAGTTTTTCCTGTTGGAGTGATGCTTCTGCCTCTGCTGTGTTAAATCCAGAGCGACTGCACACGCCCACTTTCATGGTGTTTCCTGGAGAGGCTGTGGGCCCCGCCCCCTCCCTGCCCTGTCAACGTCGTCACCGCTTCACCTGTCACAGATTGAGAGGCGTATGCAAACTCTATTAATTGCCGACCTGCCCGTTAACGTCAGCAGTATTCAAGAAGGAGTGTGTCCTCTTTGCCCGAGCATGACATGTTTATTGTATAATTGAAATAATTTAGTTTTAATCGTCCACCATTACGATGCTGCTGCTGTTTTCACCTCGTGAGTCTGCGTGGGAGTCACCGTGGCAACGTTGTTATGGAGACACCCACTGTAGTAGACTTTATACCAGGGTTGGGCAATTATTTTTCCCAAGGGGCCACATGAGAAACAAGGACTGTTGTGGAGGGCCGGACCAATAGACTGAACTCAATATTATTCCACCTCTTCATAAAAATCAGTAGATTTTATGGTTTTGATAAGCTGCGAGTGGTAAGAGTGAATGTCATGATCAGTGGTGGAATGTAAGCAAGTACAATTACTTAAGTACTGTATTTAAATACAAATTCAAGGTACTTTACTTGAGTATTTCCATTTTATTCAACTTTGTACATCACGGAGGGAAATATTGTACTTTTTACTCCACTACATTTGTCTGACTGCTTTAGTTACAAGTTACTTTGCACATTACAATTTTAAAGAATTGGGATCAAGTTTCTTCAATTAAATTTTAAATTTCTGTTTTCCAGTTCAGTGTGAGACATCTTGTCTGTGTTGGGCTTGAACGAAGCTCTGAGTCAGGCTGAATGTCTGAGGTGGATATGAGACGGACAGCTGACAGGTGGTCGTCAGTGAGAGAGGATCTGTATCTGGCTTTGTTAAACTTTATCACAGAGAATGTTTGTTCACATATGGAGGTAGATCCAAAGAGAAACAACATCTTCTGAACCAAAAATGATCATTGTTGCATTGCTCTGCATGTTTTGTCTCGTAACGGCGATTCACATTGTAATCCTTAAACACTGTGACCTGTTCTCCACAAACTAAGCACACGGCTTTACCTTTGACTTCATAAATAAATACTTAGACGTCCATGTTTATTTAAAAACTCTACTCTCTGTATCAATCTGTTGATACATGTTTGAGGGCTGACAGCTGACTCACATCTCTTGTAAACTCAGTTCACCAACACCGCAGTGTCGCTGCTCATCACACACACTCACCAACTCACCAACTTACGGAAATTGAGAAAAAAACCCGGCAGCAGTCGCCCTCAAAATAAAAGCAATGCAGCTGTATAATGTGCATCATGTACACTTATTTACGTTTTATTCCTAATTTCCCATCGACCACCAGCGGGCCGGACGGCGACAGCCAGCGGGCCGTACAATGCCCAGGTCTGCTTTATACTATACTTTAGACTTTGTCAATGTAGTAGCCACCACCTTGCGAGATGCAGTCATGAAACGTTACACATGTGTAGTTGGGATAAAAATGAAGGCCGCAATCGAAGATAGGCATGGTCCGAGCAATGGCCCTGGAAGTAATGGGGTACAAAGTTCGCCTCCCCCCTCCCACACTTTACGCCCCTGGACCAATGTGGCATCTTGGCTGATCCCATCGCAAGATGGGTTCTAGTTTCTTTCTTCAAGCCTTTATGTTTTAAAGGTTTGACATTGACTCTCCGTCAACCCTTAAAGCTGAATTAAGAACCAGACTAGAAACAATTATCATGACTATGAGGAAGATAATGTGTCCTACGATGTATGAAGATGTGATTGTACTTTTGATTTCACGGAACCTTTTGCCAGCAGACTTTTTAGTTCCTCCGGCTTCCTGTTTCCTGTTCCCGAATTTCCCTTAAATTTGAATAAAAGTATTTAATAATTTATTAACTCTGTTGAATATCTGATGCTCTGTACATTTACACATAACATATTTTCTTAAATAAATGGAGGCTATTATGTCTGTAACAACTGTACGTTATGAAACCTATTGTTCATTGATTTCCAAAAAACCTGCCAATGCAGAAACCGGATTGTTCAGCATTGGTATAGGTGTGGTCATGACGTGATCTCTGTGTTAAAGAACAATAAACAAATCCTTCACATATTTTTACTCATCCAGATAATAACCTGATGCCAAGGGTTAGAATATATGTTGCTTCCTTATTAGCTCTGAATGTCTCCTGGACTCTGTAACATTTGTAAATGTAATAGCCTGTGTCGTAAGGTTGAGACACATTTCATGTTCATGTTGATATTAAAGTATTATTCTATTGTCCAGCCTCTTAAATGAATACCAGGAGTCACAATTTATTGGTACCAGGTACACAGGTGAAAACAGTAATGATGGTCTGGTGAAATGCCAGGTCAGATTTAAATTACACAAACAGAGATGACAAAACCACTAATTTGACAGATGATTGGATGATGTAGATTTATTTATCATTTATTCAGACACTTCAGTCATAAAATTGCTTCAGCACTTAAGTTGTGTTACCAAGTCACCAAACCACAAGTCCAATCAAAACAGCTTTCCAGTATTGAAGTCCTGCACTTACTGTAACTTATCAAACTTCTAGTTTCCCCTGTGCGAAGGTCGGGGCAGAGCTCACATCTGACGCCAGGCCACATTTTGAGCAAAAATGAATAATAGAAAGTTGTTGACTTGGACAAGTTTCATGGATTAATTGCATGTGCGTAACATGTACGTTATCATTTCCATAAAACAGATACTGAGGGAAATAAAGATAAAGATAAAGATAAAGATAAACGGAAGTTTAATCATCTAATTAAACTGCATTTGGACTGTATATAGTAAAACATATGAATGATATCAGTGAGTCAGATACGGACACGCTGCTTATCTCAGTTCGAGGGAATGGGAAGGAAATAGTCGGGAAGAGAGTGTGTGAGGCGGTGAGTACGCAAGAGTCACAAAACAAGAATGAGAGAAGCATGAGATGGGCGCATGTGTGTTTCTCTCTGTCCACTTCTCGGCTTGAGGAATGTGTTAGCGTCCTGCCAAGTCACACGCCTCACCTCGCTTTGTCCGAACCCCATCCGACTATATGTGATCATGATGAAGGAGAACAGCGATGGACCATTCTACAAACGGCCTGTTGTATGTATGAAAGAGTACAATTTCATATATTTTTTTGACTGTATTGCCAGTATTCCCAATGCTTCACAAAATACTTAATTCCAATATCACTGTGTTTGTACATATACTGTGCACGTGTTTGCATGTTTTTCTATCCTGTACATGCAAACGTAAACATTTTCCTGATCTCAATGGGAAGTTCCTTTTGCTCACTCCACAACTATTATTATACATGTGATTATCTTTCTTGTGTACTGTGACATGTGGTCAGGTGTACTGGGGATGTGCGTGAGTGAGAACCAGTGACAGAAAGAAAAGAACTGCATTCCTCTCCTAGCTTAAGGGCTTCATAAGTAGGCTATAATTACATGTGCTTTGTGACAATCTAATCCAATGAGATCCACCCAAAAGATCAAAGGTTTCCTTAAGTAGTATGAAGATATAATATGATAGGCAAACTGAAAGGTTTTGACACAGATAATCAAGCAATTTCAGGGAATTTGACCATTTTAAATTGTCTTCACTTTTAGCCTTGAAACTTTAACTTTAACTGCCGTCTAGTTTGTCATGTGCGTTGTTCTTATAATTGCATGTTATTGCTGCGTTGGTGAATCATCTTCTCTAATTGTTGAATAGCAGTGAAACCCAGATACATTCAGATAAACCTGTATGGTTTTAATGAGTGTGGGTGAGACCTGACGACTTCTGACACCCGCATCACATTATTTTCCATATTCACTGAATGAGAGAATAATAAACTATAGAGATCATCTTGCGACGGGATCACACCAGCAGAGTTGCATAATCGGGGCAGGGGGCGTACAGTGGTCCCCACTTCATACCGCCCTACTTCTGGTGCCCTTGCTCGTACTACACCGATCTTTGAACTCGACCTTCACTTTGATCTCAAATACACATCTGCTAAATTTCATTACTGCATCTTGCAGGGTTGTGACGCCATCGTGGTGAAAGAATGTGGTCACAGATACTCACTCACAAGGTGAAAACAAAACCAAGATGTTGGCAACAGTCGTTGCATATTTGAGGTTAAATCTGAGTAGGGATGTTTTGACAGTGAACCACAATTAGAGTTTATGTAAACAGTATTAATGCAGGTACTGATTTCTGTTTTATTGATGCTTAACAAAATGGGTTTGCCAAGTTGTAGTTTGGATTAGGAGAATATTACTTAAAACACCTGTCTTGGGTATTAAATGACCAAAGACAGCTAATTTCACGCAGCCAAGAAATTAATCATCTGACACACTTACATGTTTCACTTTCAATCACAAACACACACACACACACACACACACACACACACACACACACACACACACACACACACACACACACACACACACACACACAGTGCTCTGGAAGTGGTGTGTGGTAGTACTAAAAGCTTGCTTGTATTTTCTCTAAGCATTAGACACCAGTGAGTGCATCAACCGGATGTGTCTCTAGTGAGCTCCAGCTGACTGTTAAGACCTTGTTCAGGGGATCTCCCTCCCACATCTGCTTCATGTTAGGGCCCGGGGGCCAGTACAGGAGGGCCCAACATTACACTCTGCTTCTCAGTGGGGGATGGCCGGAGAACGCCTGATGAACAGAGACACAGCCTGATGGCCACAGGCTGGAGACTGGGTTATGCTCAACTGCTAACATTGTAGTTCTATATATACAAACTAAAACTGCCATACAAAAACAATGTACTGTTTCCCTGTTGTCTGAAATGGATGACCTTAAAAAAGAGTATGTTGGCTTTTTCACGTCAGTTGTTCAGTTCAGTTTTCTGTAGTTTTTCATTGACATTTTTTCTTCTTTTTCTTTCCGGTTTACAAACGTTAACAAACCTCCGATAGATCCAGATCAGCAGGAAAGAGAACCTAGATAAGAGCGACAGGAAATAAAAAAATATTTTTAGCAAAACATATGATCTGTACAATTTGTCGACATTTTGAGACTTCACATGTCTCCACACTAGTATTTACTCTACTGCTCAGACGCTTGCTTCCCCCACATACATTCCTTACACACTGTAGCGGCACTCATTTTCTGCAGCGGTGTCTTTCGGGACATGGACATGCTGTCACAGAGGCCATGTCTTCACAATTTATGAGGTACAGCAGTTTGTTATTGCGTAACATCAGCACACTGATTTGATTTGTGTATCATCCACATCCGTGTTATTAGCTGTAACACTAGAACCCTATACCCAGCGAGTGGGCATGATTGATGCTTACTTTCACAGGAGACAGTACCTGAAGACAGCCATCAGCTATACCCGACCCCAGTCTCCTCTCAGCCTGGTGGGTTCACCTCCGGGCCAGCTCACTGTGAATCAGCCTCAGATGTGGTTCTGGTGTCAGATGGGTTAGCATATGACAGAGAACCCACCCAGCAGCAGACGTCAGAAAGGACCCCCTTTAAATCGCTTGTTAAGTTTTGTCACCATGGTGTTGATGTCATGCCGAGAATAACTAGATTACTCCTAAAAAAAAACCTGCATTACTCATTGCTGTGGTTGGTGACGCTTACACAAACAAGTTGTGATAATAAGTGTATATATAAGTTGGAAGCGATAAATTAAATGTAATTCCAGAAGTAAGGTATTTTATCATTGTGTTATCACTGCCTTGTTGAAACTTGGGAAATCTATCTTGACTTTCCTCGTAGCTTAGTTAGTAACATCTCACGAAGTGCTGATGTAGAAAACAGCCTTTAAAAAAAGTGTATAATCCACTTGAGGACTTGTAGGTCAGATATCAGAAGCCCAATATCTGTTTATTACAAAATTATTTTAATTGAGTCGAGCTGGTGGGAGGAATTACCCACATATTCCTGGAGTCGCCCTGACATAAAGTGCTCCTACCACTCCTACATGTATTACATGAAAGTACTTCATTGCCCTCATCAAAGTTGACCTTTATACAGAGTACATTTAGAATATGTTTTTCAAAACATAGTATCACTAACACACACACGCACCTTGATCACTGGAGCAGGGTGATCTTAAAGAAATGTTGCTGTTTCGCTTAAAAAAATGGCACTGCCACATTGTTTCTAGTCATGGTAGCTCGGCCAGACTGTCAAGTTAAGTTGTGTCATATGGGTGTAGCCCACAGAGTGTAACTAATTGTTTTGAGGTTGTTATGTAGTGAAGACGAGGAGAACTCGGCCAGACCAATTTTCGAAATACAGATGAGTAAGTGTATGCGTCACGTCAGATTGCAGATGAGCCCCTGGTGTTTGTTTTGGTCCGTGGTCACTCTGGCGGGGTGGATCTTGCCATTGCACATCTGGGAGTGAGCTCAATGATTTGTGTGAGATCGGAGCAGAGGTGGAGGGGGGGAGCCAAGAAGGGGGGGGGGGGGGGGGGGGGGGGGGGCTACGCGACCACGTCATGTCGGACCCAGAGAGAGAGAGCCATCTGTATTATGTCATGAATGCTTGGGCACTCCACCCTTTGCTCTCTATTTCCCAGTTTCTCTCACTTCCAGACTCCCCCACCCACTGTTTCTCTTGCCTTTGCTTTACTGCTGTGTGAGTTTTATGTGTCCCAAGACTGAACAGGCCTATCTCCGTCTGTGTTTGTACTTATACCAAACTTTTACACCAAATCTTCTCTCTCCACTTTCTTCCCCCTACCTTCCTCCTGCCTATCATTTTGTGTCCGTCCATCCAGCTTTTGAGTGAAAGCTCTTTGTCTGCACTCGCCTGTCTCATTAGATGTTCACCTTTGCTCCTGCTGCACCACCTGAAAACCAGACGTGGACGCTCAACAGCCTGTAATTAAGTAAAGGAGGGTTCCCTTTAGGGTCTCCCGATCATTTCAAGTCAACGTTTAAAGTTGACGAGAACGAAAGTGATGCATTAGCTCAAGTTGAGGCCTTGCTTCTGTTAGAAGTACGGCAGTTAATCTGAAGGAAGACATTGCCATTGATAAATACATTCGTTGATGACGCAACATGTAACATAAATATCCTGTACAGTGAGTGCATCCTGGTGGGTCTCTAAGAAATTTCTCTCAGCAGACACACCCTGTAATAAGTCTGCTATTACGCACACACACACACACATAGACACACACAAACACGCACATTAAACAGAGCACCAGACAATAAATGCTTAGAGCTTTAACAAGACTATAAACCTTTTCGGTTCATGGCTGAGGGACTCTGCTCTCTGCTGTTTCCCACTGCTGGCTCCTTGTCGGATGCCCTGGATGTTAGCTTTGATATAGAGATCAGAGATTGGGTCGTTAATAATGCTCAGTATTGTTGACAATATCCTGAAATTGCTGTTACAGTAAAAATCAATCTCCCTACCAACTGTAGAACAAGACTAATTAAATCAATGTGTACACAGCTGAGGATCTGACGGACTAGACAACAGAGAGACTGCTATTCTCCTGATTCTTCTCACCTCCTTCATGCCTCTGTGGAAAATTTAATTTCCTCATTATCTATCATGCTTTTCATTTGGGCATACAATTATATCATGGTTATTTAATATATCTGATTCCAGCATAAACGCCCCTGTTCTTGATTTTAATCTGGGTAATATAACAGATAATGAAACATTAAAGTCAAACTAATGACTATAAAACATATAATTGAGTTTATTGCACCACCTTCTGGCCAAAGACGGTAGGTCAAGGATTGGTGTAAAATTCTTGCACATTGTTGATATCATGTTATATGTTGATATCATGACAATGAAAAACTGGGGTTAGTGCCAGTTGATTTCTTTTTTTTCTATCTTATTATTTTTAGCGTTATAGTGCTACTTTGATGCATGGTATAGAATTAATAAATGTAAAAAACGCCCATTTGAAATTCTGACATTCAAATATAGGAAGTGAAAGAAAATGGTAGCTCAGTCTAATTATTAGGCTGTACGTTGACATTCTGCTGTAGTTTGATTTACAAAACCAAAAACACAAAGAGATCCTGTGTGACACTCAGAACTCTAAGTGTGTGCCCAGGATACTTATATTTCCATATGTTTGCATGAAGAAAAGAACCAGAGAATCATTTTGCTTGTTATTATCAGATTTATTTACAGATGTAAGTGGGAGACCATGTCCCTTGTGCATTTACTTACTGGAATTCATCAACTTTTTTCAAATAAAACAGCAGGGATTCTTAAATTGCGATAAAGGAAATTCAAAATAGAAAATGAGCACTTTCATGCTTTTGTATTTTCATAGCATGTTGAAACAACTTTTTTATGCATATAAAAATGTGATAAACCCAATACACTACTATTTAGAATTATCAACGTTGATTTAATGTAGAACAATACGAAAATGCTTAAGTTGAAATGATTACAAAAAAAATTAAAAATAAAACATCACTTCAGGTCATCAGTCATACTCTCAAAGTAAAATAAGATGCTCTTCCATACAATGATAATAATTAAAAAAAAAAGGTGTACTTTGATGGCAATAACGCCAAAAGCAAACATGCTGCAAGTTTAGGCACATATCAGTAATCCTACACTATACTCAGCATGCTAACAGAGGAAAGCACTACACAACTACAAATCTGTGAGCGTATTCAAAATAAAATGAAATAAAATAAATGTGGCAACTGAGCATTATTAATTGGAATAGCTGGTCAGTTTTATGAGAGGCAATGCTTAAGTGATTAGCTTGAGCAAAGGACTGACAAAATATTTCAACAACTTCAATCTCATGCCATTATTGACACTGGAACAAGGACAGCAAGGCAATGCATGTCAATGCACCCATTCTGTGCCAGAACAACAATAATACTACAAAGCAATACTGCCTTTAAGGATGACAAATTAAGTTACTTCATATGATGTTTTATTTGGACTGGAGGAAATAGGAAGGGGATGGTGTGGACTAATAGAAGATGGCAATCCATCGGAGTAGGTTTGTTGGGAGGAGTAACAGTGTGGGGTTGTCTTGGGGGCTGATGAGCTAATACTACAAGGTGGTCTTTCCTCTCAGCCTCAGAAAATTCGCACGGAGGCAGAGGGGACAAAAGAAGACCAGAAAGCAAGTGAGCAACCAGTCGGAGAAAAAAAAAAAACAACTTCTAAAGCTATTGTATAGGGGTGTTACTACACAGCTGGTCTGTCGTCAGAAGCCCGAGGGTGTTAAAACATTCATGTCCCGAGGTTTGAGTTTGTGTGGCCGTGTGGGTGCCTGCTTGGCCTCAATACCCGAGTGTTCTATCTTGGGGGGCATGAAATTGGCAGGGTCGTCCACCTTGAAGTTGACCTGGGTGTTGGTGCCATCCATGGTAGAGGACTTCTGCATGCCGAAGTAGGACTGCAGTGAGAAGCCTGAAGGAGAGACGAGAAAGTGACAAATGTTGATGTTAACGACCTAAATCTAGCAGTTATAAAAAGAGAGCAGCTTTAAATGTCATGATTTTAAAATTGTAACTTTACTCCCCCCTGAAAATCTTGTTCTTTCCGACTGTTTGGTGTGGTTTCAGGTCCAAAACTAGTATTCTCGCCCCGCGGCTATTTGGCTCAACCGGCAGGTTATATCCATGTCATCACTCCATCATTAACATTCAGCAAAGTTCATACTTGATACAAGTGGATGTTTGTGCCAAATTTGTAGAAATTCCCTCAAGCCGTTCCAGAGCTATCACGTTGACAAGAATGGGCCAGACGTGAGGTCATAAAGACCTTTTACCACCAAATATTAATCGTTTCATCGATGAAGCCAAGTGGATGTTTGTGCCAAATTTGAAGATATTCCCTTCAGGCGTTCCTAAGAGATCATGTTCACGAGACTGGGACGGATAAGTACATACAGACAGGGCGGATAGACGGATAAACCTGAAAACATAATTTCTCCGGCCATGGCTGTCCCCGGCACGGAAGCATAAAAAGCAAACCACGAATCCCCACCTAGATGTGTTCAGAAGTGAAACCGTGCCCAGAAAACATTAACGACTGAGATTTAGTTTGTTCAACATTAGTCTTTGTATTATATAAGTGATAAGAGGGTCCCATCTTGTGTCTTTTGGGTGGTGGGCAAACCTATTTGAATCGCAGATTTTGAGGAACATTGCCCCAACCTGATATTAGAAAATCACAGCTGATTTCAAGAGCTGTTTAATTGTAATCAGGGTTCATCTGAGGCAGTGGCCCGGGGTTCTACCTGCTATGAGAGCCGATCACATATATTATATATTCATACTGTAATACACACAAGATCCAAATTTAGATCGTGTATAAATATCTCACCTGTGCTGGTTTCACAGCCTGGGTCAGTGGGGGACTTCTGTACCACAGATCGAGTTCCAAAGAAGCTCCACCTTTCTGCTCCTGCTCCTACTCCTCCTCCTCCTCCTCCTCCTCCTCCTCCTAGTCCTCCTAGTCCTCCTCCTCCTCCTCCCTCATTTCCTCCCATGTCTGTGCTGGGGTTGGGACAATTAAGCTCTGGGGGGGCAAGAAAAGGCGCAGGACTCAACTGGAACCAGCTCCTGTATTCCCACCAAGCAAATGCAAGCCACGGACAAAAAAACAAACATGAGAAGGATATGCCATATGGCACACAATATGAGCCAGGTTGGGAAATGAAGCGTGTTAAGATTAGAGGTTCCGGTTGCATCCATTTCGATAACATTTTTGAATCTGTGTTTAGATTAAATAACAATATGAGTTAAACATTACAGCAGCCAGATGCCTACCTGCGACTAACAGCCGGTGATGTGTGGGGAGTAACACAGGGTGTTACGGAGGGGGTGACAGAAGGGGTGACAGAAGGGGTGACACTTGGGGTGGATTGTGTTGATGTTGTACACCTGTCCTCCTTGAAGTCCCCGCTTGGCATCCTCAACTTCTGCAAAGACAGAAAAAACAAGCAATGAAACACACAAATAATGAAGAAATTCCCCAACTACTGATCCACAAATCACCCTGTACATGAGAAAGTGATTATTTAAAGTTTATTCATAACTCTGGCTGGATAGTTTTTAATTTCATGTAGACTTTTTCCTTATGTCCATATTAGACTAACAGCCCATGTTTGTGGCAAATGTGTCAGAGACAGCGCATTGGTCTGATTTAAGAGCAAACCCTCCCTGAATACACAATGAAAAAGGTCAACAGTGTTTTTCTGAACCTGCTGACCAAAAGTGATTTTTTTTTTTTTTTTTAAGTGCGTCACAGATCCTCTGCTCATATCACCTGCTGTGACCATGAAGAGAGAAAGGGGAGACACAGAGAAAACCACAAGTCCACGTGGATATAACCTGCAATGGTTTTGCAACACACACACACACACACACACACACACACACACACACACTAAACGCGCAAAAGCTAGTCTTAAATCTTTAAAGCTCAAACCAAACATTCTTGCCTTGACATTAAGATTTATTTCAGTAATGATCTCTGGAAGAATATTGTCACAGTTTAGTTTCCATTCAATGTTGGCATATTCACATCCATATGTTGAGCTTCCAAATACATATCAACGGTCTCTTATATGTGGCCCTGCATTCTGCTCAGAGCAGTAGCAATCGTGTAAATGAATAACAGGGAGCCCCCGTGGCTTTTTATCACCTGTGTATTATTTGTGTTAGTATCCTGTTTGATTTCATCACTGCTCCAACCCTGCTGCACCTCAGCCAGAATATTTAAAATAAGGACTCTAAAACATTTTGGCAGATGAAACTGTTGTGTGATTCATAAAACGTTGGCGCAGTGGACACAGAGATAATACAAACACGTCCCAAGCAAGACCCGGTGCTTCTCATGTCAAGAAAGGGGATGGAGGTTTATTTGATTAAAACTAAATTATATTAACACTTAACTAACTAATGATACCACTTGAGGTGGGGCAAGTGCAGAATATGTTATTACCCAACGTTAGCTGGCAAATGTGATGGCAAGTTGAACTAGTGCCTGTTTGTGTTTTTACCTTACATTATAATACACGAGGGGCCCAAACTGAGACTAGTCTCCCTCGGGAGACCAGGGTTAGCTAGATAGGGACATGACGGTTTCATAAACAACTAAGGTTATAGCCAAGGGAGCGGTCTCTGGTGAATCGCACTCCCTTTAGCTTCAGTTCTCTTTGCTCTGAGCGTTAGCTAGCTCGTTATGAGCTCCACAGTAGCGCGTTTAGGTTCGTTAGCGTCGGGAGATATACTGTTACGAAGGACTTCCCGATCGCTTTCTGTAGTGTTAGCGTGTGTAACGTTACATGGGTTAGCTCGAAAGAAGGCGCTGCTAGCTAACGTTAGCCCACAATGTTGCTTCGCTAACGGCCTGCTTTCCGATCGGATTGAACAAATAGCGGTCAGCTAAACTCAATTAATTAACATACCTTTTTATGATACGATTTCTTTGACGTTCCAGTCCGTCAAATCCCTTCATTTTGTCCATAATTAGCTGTTTTTAACACGTTTGTCCTCCCGAAAACACAAACAACAACGCCTGAACACACCACAGTGGGCCTCCAAAATGCCTCTTTTGTTAGGAGCTCGTTGATTGGTCCGTTTAATAAGATAAGGGGGCTCGAGTCATTTAAGGGCGTTGCCTGGCAACACTACTGCCGGAAGCTGCAGTCTATGGAACGGCACATAGCTGATGACGTAATTTGTTGTTTAACAAGATGTTCCATTTTTACTCTGCAATCACAAACACAAGACACTGCTAAACAATACGGTATGATCATACCATCTACTATAATAAAATGCACCTATTTTTTGTAATTACACAGACACCATCATTATTTTAGTATGAACATAGTGCTCACTAATCATAAAGGGCTTGTGTTCTTGTGTGTTCAACTTCTCAAAGCTTTAGCATGTTGTTGTAGGTCAGGTAAGGTCATCATGGGTGGCCAGGGAGACTGTATAAATACAGGCAAAAGAGGAAACACAACCTTTGTGCATCCATACAGTGCACAAGGTCCTCCTGGGTCAGCTGTGTCACTATTGAAAACGGTCTTTGCACCATGTAAAAAATATAGCCAAACACTTAATCCTTACAACTTGTTAATATCCAAATTTCTCCAATCCATTGGAATCTAAAAAGCCCAGTCTTGCCAAAAGTTACCTGGTGGAAAGAATAAAAGTGAAAAAACAACTTATTTACACAGCTTACTCCCAGTTTGTTATCAGTCAGGTTCATCAGGTATATCCAATTAAAGTCAGACCTAAAACCTTTCATCTTGGCCTAAACTATATAATAAACTAACTAACTTGTATTCAAGTGCTGCCCTAAATCATTCATTATTATTTGGGGGCAGAGAGCAACATTTTACTGCTCTTTGGTGCATCAGGCTTCTACATTTGTTCATACTCACTGGCACTGTGCCGTCCCCCAGCCGGTGAAAGCGTGTCTCCTCAGCAGAGAGCCCCTTGTGGGGCGAATACCCGGCATCAGTGAGCCCTGCGTGGTGCTCGAACTTCTGGAGGCTCTCATGGCTCTGCTCTAAGTGAGGATGGGCATACAGTCAACAGTGGAGACAAAATGGTTCAGTGTTTTCATATGCTGCACTCAATTCCAGCCCGCTCTGAACATTGTTTATCCATATTTGGCAGCCATTTGGCCAATCATAGGCGACATTTACATAATTCTGTGATGTTGTAATGAAAGTTAGTGTATCGGTGTCTTAACACACACAGGCACTGCCTAGATATTTATCAAAATGAAAATAAATGTAATTTAAGTTCAGTTGGTGTTGTCGACTTACTGATCATTAGTGTGCTCATCAAAGAGGTGGCCTTGGCTTTCACAACGGGCACTAGGGACTTGGATGGCGAAGCTGCCTCAAAAGTCAACAACTTCCCATCAACCCCGCCTTCCTGATCACACACGTTTATACTATTACAAACCAGTTACAAAACAATTAAGAGCAAACCAAATGTGCCTAACCTCCAGGAAGTTTCACACAAGCCAATACAAACACCCTGTCGTTAAGGTAAACGTTTCACAATAATTTGGTTCAGATAGTCAGAACTAACAGGAAAGCACCTCTGCAGTCGTCCTGAACTTGTGCTGTGGGATGATGGGGTCTTTCCACAAGATGTTGACAGACAGGTCTGGAGGTGGTGAATGCATGACGGCGTCCATTAGCTCATCATAGCTTACGTTGCGCCGAGTCATTCCAATGGGAGACGAAAAGGTGCCAAAGAGACCGGACGATGTGCCAGACTCAAGTGCTAAAGGATGGAAATATAAGAAACTATTTCTGACATCGCCGTAAAACTAGCAATCATTTTACATATTTTAAAAAGATAAGATTATCACACCAACGTCTTTTTCTTCCTGCATTACCTGGAATGTCTCCCCGCCGTGAGGTCATTTTGACACCGGATCAGAAGGTCTGAGCACAGGAGAAGGTCTACTTGGCTGTTGGCTCCAAACCTTCATCACATAACAGCGTTACAAGGTCATTAGACAGATAGAAAGGCCTGCACCATGGACGCAGAGTGTGTAGTCCAACAACACGTTGTTGTCGGTCAGAAGTGAGGCAAATAAATAAATGTCACATGTGTGTTTGTATTAGCCTAAGCATGGGTAAGGGAGAGAATAAACAAGTCAAAGACTTGTATTGACTGTGTAAAGTGCATCGTGTCCTGTTTCTGACCTGCTCCAAATAGAACCAAGGAGTCTGGTTACAGCACTGTAATTAATATCAGTTTATGTAAGTCACCAGGCTCTCCTCTGCCCAAAGCAATAAAGCAGGCTCATATTCACAGGGAAATGAAACTTTTTGAATTGAGGAAATACTGCCTGTTCTACTTGTTCTACATGTGATACTTTATTGTGTAATATGCAAGGAAAGCCACTCATATTAGTCCTCTTGCTTTATCATGAACCTGACAACCTGTTAGCAGTGCTCCTTATCATTCAGCCTCGCCTGGGCTCACTTTCCATTGCAATCCACCTGCATTTTTTCCCTCACTGAGGCTGAATGAATGACGAGAAGAGCGTCCACCATCTGCAGAAGCTATATGCTGGCAGAATTGTGATTTTGCAGATTTAGATCGGTGTATTATAGCATGCTGTGCAGACAGCTGACACCAAAATCTGCGTTTGTTGGCGTCAGCGCTGTGGAGAGTCGCATGCAATGACTTGCAAAACAGGAACCTGCGAAGCCACACCATGGGCGTGTGGGAACAACGTCTAAAATTATTTGTTAAACAACAATTACACTTTGGCTACTTTTAGGGAGGCCACCTACATACTGAAAAAAAAAAAAAAAACGGTCGAGCATTTAAACCATTCATTTACAGGTATGTGTCATAAACTACTTGTATTGCATTTCATTGTCTTTTAAAAAAAAAAAAAAGGAGAAAAAAAAGTGTATATTGTTCAGTCATTTGCAGCATTTACATGAAGAACAACAGCTTGTCACGAACGCTCCATTAAACGTAACGCTCACCTCACCCTGTCAATATGTCCTCTCCTCTCCCGGTGAAATTACTCCACAGTCGCAGTGATTCCTCTGGCACAGAAGCGCACACTTGACAGACTGAACGAACAAATAGCGCGTGTTTGTTCGTCGGTTGGTTCATCCATGACTTTTGAACACGCAGAGAGTAAACAGAGCTGCGGGGCGTCCACCGGTGAACCCATCCGACGACGCAGCCGGCGGAAGTGATCATCCGAAACTTGAAGCGCCGCAGCCCGTTTGGGGAAGACGTGTGATGCAATGTGCGGCATCGTGAAGGAGTATCCCAGCGTTATGTAGGCCCATCGATCAAGACCAAGTGCAGTGGTGGAAGGAGAATGCAGATGTTTCACTTAAGCTATTGAGGTATAAGTAACAACAGCACACTACTCCAGTTAAAGTCCTGCATTCAAAAATGTAAAAGTATATAAGTATTAACATCAATAATAAAGTACCAAAACGTACTCGTCATGCAGAATAGTCTATTTCAGATTAATATATGTTATGTTACTGAATTATGATCATTAATGCGTTAATGTGTACATTGACTTTAATGTTGCAGCCGGTACATGTTGGCTTGTAGAATTCCCTCTCCTGATCAGTAAAGTCTATATCATATTTTTTGTTCTATATATATATATATATTATATATATAATATTTTATACTAATATATTTTGCATTATTAATCTCAATCTCGAAAGTAACTAAAATGATCAAATAAATGTAGTGTAATAAAAGTACAATATCTGCCTCTAAGATGTAGAAGCATGAGGTAGCAGGAAAAAGGAGCACTAAAGTAAGGGAAGTAGCCACTTTAGATGTCTTATTTCAACATTGAGATGGGCAGGAAGTTCACTATGGAAGGTTTGTAGTTAAATTTGTGTAAGAATACAAATGGAACTGTCCTAAATATCATGTTTTATGTATGAAGCATAGAAAATACACTTGGCTTCGGTTAAAGTTAGGGCGAGGATTAGGCATATAGTTGTTATGGTAAATCTCTTGGGAATGGACTCCAGTGTGTGTGTGTGTGTGTGTGTGTGTGTGTGTGTGTATGTGTGTGTGTGTGTGTGTGTGTGCGTAGGCGTGTGTGTGTGTGTGTGTGTGTGTGTGCGGGTGTGTGTGTGTGTGTGTGCGGGTGATTTACAGCCTATGAGAATCAACTGATCTGAGCCGCCCCTGTCAGAGTTGAGTGTAAACACAGGGTGCAGGCGGGTTATTCACCCTGTAATCTCAGAGTCTTTGCAGCTTTGGTGTCCTCCGGTATCTGATCCATGAAAGTACAAGTAAGACCCATTAAGCGTGTTAAGAAGACGCCTTAAAAAGTGACTCCCTCTGATATTCAATGCTTGGCACTCTAATTCTGTCTGAGATCAGTCACCTGACACAAACTGCATGTCTTGCATTTGCAGCTCTGAACCACAAGGTGGAACTGTTGATGTATGGGAACAAAAGACAATTACTTAACGCTACCTTGAGCTTTTATTTTTTATTAAAAAAACACCGACAATTCCAAAATGCATCAAACTTGGTTCACAACACATACATCTATTTACAAAAACAGATATAACAGATAAAAATAAATAAAATATAATAGAACAGAGATTATACTGTAAGTACACATCTGGATAAATAGAAGATAAATAGGCAACAAGTTTATTCCATTTCACATCTGCATTCGGTTAAGGTGCCTTTGTTTGTGGGGGTCAGAGGTCATCTGCTCTTCATATTGATCGGAGGAGATGAAGAGTCAGACGCGAGCTGTGTTGGTGGTGGAAGTGAGCTCAGTTGGTCTGGTTGTAGTAGAGGTTTTCTGATTCCTAGAAATGACAAAAAAGAAGAACACACATTAGACACATTATAACAGTGTGGAAAAGGCATCATGTAATTAATTATCAAATATGGAGATTCACTGAAAGATTCAAAACAGAAGTTGGGTGGTCGGTGTATTCTGAAGATGAGGCTCAGAATCATGTCTGTAAATATACTCACATGATGGAAGCCATGAGTTTTTGCACTGCTCTCAACTTGGGGTTCAGGCAATAGCGAAGGCCGCTGTTCATGGTGACGCTGTTGAAATGGACATCAGAGGTAAACAGGGGAACAAGATTCAGACAGAAAGATTGATGACTAAAAGTGCCTTTAATAAATCTTGGATAAAAATGGATAAAATGCCAAGGAGTTAGTTATGTGTGAGGGGTTTACTGAGAAGCTTACTATCAGCACAACAAATGCAAATACCAAATAAGCCTTTTCTAAATAGGACACATTATTGCACTAAGATCCCACAATCTTAATTCAAGATTTCAGTCTGTCTTACACAATCTCCACTTTGTCACAGAAGATGGTTGCTTGGTAGACCTGGACGTCCTTTATGGTATTCCTCGATCTAATTCCATTCCTGACACGTTGACACAGACACTGCCTTCCTGATGTAAGATCAACTGGAGAGAAAGATAAAGAAAAGATAATTAATGTTTCCCTTTTTACAGCTACCAACTCATGTAGAAATGTATAAAACAAACCTCACATTGTCCACGTTAGAGTGGTAAATGCTAAATAAGTATTAAAACTTACGTTGGGCTTGAGAGATGCAGACCATGACAGCCAGGAGTAGAAACACTTTCATGATGCCGGACATCGTCGGTTTCCTCTTTGGTGAAGAAGACACTGGTGCTGTGATGAAGGTGATAGAGAGGAGCTGTAACAAGTGCAGCTAGAGAGATTGAATAGAGTCAAAGAGAACTGTGAGGGGTAGAAGCCAAGGGTCGTCTTAAATACTCTCTTCAGACACAAACCTCATCATACTTCCTCCTCAAGGGAATTTTTGAGACTGGAAAGTGAAACTTCAAAACCCACAAAATTCCCCTACTCACTCTTTCCACTTGTCTCCCCCTGTGGTTACTAATAATTTGACAATATTTTTAATTAAAAACTACATTTTGATATCATGTAAGAGAATAGCAATACAAAATCTTTTTTACTTATTGTGACTGTAAAGCCATGCGCATGTGCAAGAAAAGTTATACTCACACTGTTTGTCTGGATTGTTGTATGACCTATGGAAAAAATATTTTTGGACATTTTGCACACTTTATTTATTTTGATACCATGAAGAATAAAGACCCAAACAAATGGGTCATGTACAAATTATTTCTGAAATATATATTAGTAATTTTTTGTTAATGATGGCATTTGGGTCACCTGTGTTTTTCTTTTCCAATTATACTCATTTCCAATATAAAGTTAACAAAAAGCTCATGTCATGTACAGTACAGTACAGGTGACATGTTTCCTCCTGGATTTAAGTAGATGGGGTTCATTCAATTATCTCATCTAAAACAAACAAAGCAATTAGGTAAAGACAACTGAACTGAATATGTCTTGGTGATAATAGAATACCATAATGTATAAGAGAAGACACATTTAATCTATATTACGCTGTTATGTGTCAGCAAATGAGTGTTAATCCTCCATTTCTGATGGACTTGGTCAAAAAATGCTTTTGGATAACATTCAAATCAAGTTAGTGTAGATTTGTGTGGACTGATACAAAGTGTGGCCAGGTGATCTTTACAACATCGGTTTCTGTGTGCATGTTCAGCGTTTACACGCACCAAATTAAACATAAGAGTGCTCGGAATAATGCCTTGAAGGCAAGTGTGAATTCATGTCTTTCCACTGTACCTGGGTTGTAGTGACATGCCATTTATGGTGTGAATAAATTAGTATTATCAGTCATATTTGATGGATTCTGCATTTTGAACGACAGAACCAGAGAATCTTTAAGAATGCTTTATTACAGGCAGGGACACACAGGCAAACAGTCTCGGGTCACTGTCAGGGGACAAGGCAGACAGAAACCAGGGGAAGTAGAAGCTATCCTCGTGGTCGTTTACCGGGGCAGAGGCAGGGTGGAGAAGTCCAAACAGGCAAGGTCGGCAACAGGGAAACCGTCTGAGGGTCAACGCTGGAAAGTCTGGCATAATGCAGAGAAGGATCTGGCCGTGAGTGTGTGTGAAGCTGTGGCTTATATACCAGAGGGAGTAGGTGCAGCAGAGTGGACAGGTGAGAGTGATTGAGCTGACGAGGTGGGTGTGACTAACAGGTGCACTGAATAAACTGATGAGGTGGGTGAGAGATAGAGTGGCAGGAGAGAAGGGAAGCTGAACTGTGACACATCGGTTATACATCTGGCCCCAGAAATAATGATGTACAAAATACTTCTCAAATCTGAATTAATTGTGTAATTGATGATCAAAACAGTCAAGTTTTGTAACTCAATGGCTCAGACCTATAGAGCACATTAGGTTGACTGAACATGTAAATATTTCATACATGATACATTAAGAAGTCATGTTAGTTTAACAAATAACAATTAAGGCTTTTGAATATGAATAAATCATTTTCACTTAACATGATTTTAATATGTGCAACAAATGTGCATATAATTTCCATGTAGTTCCAGCTGTTTTTTTTCAGTGCACTGAAAAAAACTGCTGGAACTATATGGAAATCATCCTCAGCTAATTTGGCACCTCAATACCGAATTGGCATTTTAATCCAAGTCTGGCCTTGTTATGGTCCGAGAGTTTTTGTTATAGTTTGTTTCCTCTATGTGTTCTTCTTTTTTTGTCATTTATAAGAAACGGGAAACCTCTACTACAACCAGACTGGATGAGCTCACATCCCGGAAGTGAACTCATCCGGTCTGGCTGCGATGGAAATAAATAATTCATGTGGGGTTTTGGCTTGGCCGTTAAAAATCACCTGAATAGCACCCCCTACACATTTTCTAAACATTTTCAAAAGAGCAGCCCAGCGCTACATTACTCCTACATATATTTAATTTGGTAGGCACATGTATTACATTGAGACTTAAAAAAAAAGTATCTTGGCACCATGCTCTAAACCAGACCTGGGCATTGTACAGCCCCCGGGCCATACCCGGCCCTTTGGCTGTCGCCGACTGCCCCGTGGGAGGTCGATGGGAAATTAGGAATAAAATGTAAATAAGTGTACATCATGCACATTATACAGCTGCATTGCTTTTGTTTTACACACGTTAGTACGTTGGTGAGTGTGTGTGATCAGCAGCGTCACTGCAATGTGTTGGCGAACTGAGCTAACGGGAGATGTGAGTCAGCTGTCAGCCCTCAAACATGTATCAACAGATTGACACAGAGTGTAGAGTTTTTAACTAAACATGGACGTCTAAGTATTTATTTATGAAGTCGAAGGTAAAGCCGTGTGCTTAGTTTGTGGAGAACAGGTCACAGTGTTTAAGGATTACAATGTGAATCGCCGTTACGAGACAAAACATGCAGAGCAATGCAACAATGATCATTTTTGGTTCAGAAGATGTTGTTTCTCTTTGGATCTACCTCCATATGTGAACAAACATTCTCTGTGATAAAGTTTAACAAAGCCAGATACAGATCCTCTCTCACTGACGACCACCTGTCAGCTGTCCGTCTCATATCCACCTCAGACATTCAGCCTGACTCAGAGCTTCGTTCAAGCCCAACACAGACAAGATGTCTCACACTGAACTGGAAAACAGAAATTTAGGTAGTTGGATTATGAACAATAGTAATAAAAGTACTAATTTTGCAGAAACGTGATCCCTGTCAGTGTTTTATTATATATGCATATTAAATATGTATATCTGTTTGGATCATTATTCCTGCTGCAGATGTTTAAGGTGGAGCTTATTGAACTCCTTTATACACAGTTTTTCAGTTTGGGAAGTTAGGAAGGGTTTGAAAAATTGTAATGTGCAAAGTAACTTGTAACTAAAGCTGTCAGACAAATGTAGTGGAGTAAAAAGTACAATATTTCCCTCCGTGATGTAGTGGAGTGGAAGTACAAAAATGAATAAAATGGAAATACTCAAGTAAAGTACCTTGAATTTGTATTTAAGTACAGTACTTAAGTAATTGTACTTGCTTACATTCCACCACTGATCATGACATTCACTCTTACCACTCGCAGCTTATCAAAACCATAAAATCGACTGCTTTTTATGAAGAGGTCGAACAATATTGAGCAGGATTGAGTTCAGTCTATTGGTCCGGCCCTCCACAACAGTCCTTGTTTCTCATGTGGCCCCTTGGGAAAAATAATTGCCCACCCCTGCCTTAACATATTTAATGCTTTGCTTTCTAATTATATGAGATATGTGAGATGGCACATAAACTGTATTTCTTGCATTGGCAGCACTGAACCACAAGAGAGCACTGTTGATGTATAGGGCACAAACAGTATAAGATAATAAAAAAACATTACTCAATGTTTCTTTACTTTTCTTTTTTTTATTAATAAAAGAACACTGACATTACCAAACTACATAAAACTTGGTTCACAACATGTACATCTATTTAAAAAAACAGATTAAATAAAATATAACGGAGATTGTACTGCAAGTACACATCTGTATAAATAGAAGATAAATAGGCAACAAGTTTATTCCATTTCACATCTGCATTCGGTTAAGGTGCCTTTGTTTGTGGGGGTCAGAGGTCATCTGCTCTTCATATTGATCTGAGGAGATGAAGAGTCAGACGCGAGCTGTGTTGGTGGTGGAAGTGAGCTCAGTTGGTCTGGTTGTAGTAGAGGTTTTCTGTTTCCTAGAAATGACAAAAAAGAAGAACACACATTAGACACATTATAACAGTGTGGAAAAGGCATCATGTAATTAATGATCAAATATGGAGATTCACTGAAAGATTCAAAACAGAAGTTGGGTGGTCGGTGTATTCTGAAGATGAGGCTCAGAATCATGTCTGTAAATATACTCACATGATGGAAGCCATGAGTTTTTGCACTGCTCTCAACTTGGGGTTCAGGCAATAGCGAAGGCCGCTGTTCATGGTGACGCTGTTGAAATGGACATCAGAGGTAAACAGGGGAACAAGATTCAGACAGAAAGATTGATGACTAAAAGTGCCTTTAATAAATCTTGGATAAAAATGGATAAAATGCCAAGGAGTTAGTTATGTGTGAGGGGTTTACTGAGAAGCTTACTATCAGCACAACAAATGCAAATACCAAATAAGCCTTTTCTAAATAGGACACATTATTGCACTAAGATCCCACAATCTTAATTCAAGATTTCAGTCTGTCTTACACAATCTCCACTTTGTCACAGAAGATGGTTGCTTGGTAGACCTGGACGTCCTTTATGGTATTCCTCGATCTAATTCCATTCCTGACACGTTGACACAGACACTGCCTTCCTGATGTAAGATCAACTGGAGAGAAAGATAAAGAAAAGATAATTAATGTTTCCCTTTTTACAGCTACCAACTCATGTAGAAATGTATAAAACAAACCTCACATTGTCCACGTTAGAGTGGTAAATGCTAAATAAGTATTAAAACTTACGTTGGGCTTGAGAGATGCAGACCATGACAGCCAGGAGTAGAAACACTTTCATGATGCCGGACATCGTCGGTTTCCTCTTTGGTGAAGAAGACACTGGTGCTGTGATGAAGGTGATAGAGAGGAGCTGTAACAAGTGCAGCTAGAGAGATTGAATAGAGTCAAAGAGAACTGTGAGGGGTAGAAGCCAAGGGTCGTCTTAAATACTCTCTTCAGACACAAACCTCATCATACTTCCTCTGATCAAAGGAATTTTTGAGACTGGAAAGTGAAACTTCAAAACCCACAAAATTCCCCTACTCACTCTTTCCACTTGTCGCCCCCTGTGGTTACTAATAATTTGACAATATTTTTAATTTAAAAGTACATTTTGATATCATGTAAGAGAATAGCAATATAAAAACAAAAATGTAACTTGTTGTGACTGTAAAGTCGCATGTGCAAGAAAAGTTATACTCACACTGTTTGTCTGGATTGTTGTATGACCTATGGAAAAATTATTTTTTGGACATTTTGCAGACTTTATTTATTTTGATACCATGAAGAATAAAGACCCAAACAAATGGGTCATGTACAAATTATTTATGAAACATATATTAGTCATTTATAAGTTAATGATGGCATTTGGGTCACCTGTGTTTTTCTTTCTTAATTATACTCATTTCCAATATAAAGTTAACAAAAAGCTCATGTCATGTCATGTACAGTACAGGTGACATGTTTCCTCCTGGATTTAAGTAGATGGGGTTCATTCAATTATCTCATCTAAAACAAACAAAGCAATTAGGTAAAGACAACTGAACTGAATATGTCTTGGTGATAATAGAATACCATAATGTATAAGAGAAGACACATTTAATCTATATTACGCTGTTATGTGTCAGCAAATGAGTGTTAATCCTCCATTTCTGATGGACTTGGTCAAAAAATGCTTTTGGATAACATTCAAATCAAGTTAGTGTAGATTTGTGTGGACTGATACAAAGTGTGGCCAGGTGATCTTTACAACAGCTGGGGCTTATATACCAGAGGGAGTAGGTGCAGCAGAGTGGACAGGTGAGAGTGATTGAGCTGACGAGGTGGGTGTGACTAACAGGTGCACTGAATAAACTGACGAGGTGGGTGTGAGATGGGCTGCAGTCGAATAGTCCTTTTTGCTTAGGAAGGTTCCTAACTGAGTGAAATGACCTGGAAGTATCTCAGTGGCCACGATGATGAGAGCTGTTCGAATTCTCTAAATGCAAAGGAAAGGAGCTTCAATGCTTCCTTACTTAGCTCCTTTAGCATAGGAACCACTGGACCTTCCATTACTAAAGGAAAAGAAATAATTTCGCCCCACAATTCCTCGCGGCGGCAACATTTAAAGTGACGCACCATTCGGCCGTTCACGAGAACAAACGATCATGAAGACAAACGCAGATCATGTAAATAACCGTGGCTATAACTTGGAAATTAACTTTCATTAATCTGTTAAACCAGCTGGCAAACTATGAATGTTACATTGCTGTTGCTGAAAACCGCTGTAAAGTGATCAAACTGACGTATTTGATATTCTCTCTTTGTTGTAGTGCAGCCTCAGCCCTCATTCTTTGATTTGACTTACAGATGCTGAAACCCGAGCTTTGATAAAACTTCGGGTTAAACTGGACGAGATCTTCAGAGGGACGTCTGAGTCATGTTTTTGATTATCATCTTTTGAATCAACTATTTTGTCACATTACAATAAAACACTATCAAGTCAACACTTCTAGGTCACACTGAGTCGTGTGGTGTTTCATAAACGATTGTCTGCATATTCTTGTGAACAGATTATAATCTGCATATAAAGCATAACAACAAAGAATGATATGAGACATTGTTAGTGGGAGAACATATTTAATTCAGTATGTTTGAAACTGAACGATGAGACAGTTTAGTAGCTTTGTACTCTCTGTGACAATCCCTTGGTTTCACTTTTATATTCCTTCTTTAATTTCAATTCCAACCTTGTTAATAAAGTAATACTTTGAACCGCATTGTTCATGTTGTCTGCATGATACAACACTGTAAGAACAAGGACGAAGTATCTAAGATGAGCTTCTTTGTAGTCCATCTTCTGAACATTGTAGTTTTATCGCTGCAGACCTACGTCGCATCATAACTACGTAGTTTAGTGAAAGTGGAGTCGGATTCTCTAAACACCGCGGTTGTCTTTTCCTAACTCCTCATGAATTCTCCTAACCATCTTTCCTTGACCCCGTGACGTTTTCCACAGAGGTCAAGGAAAAGTGGTTAAGAATAGACGTTACGAGGTAATTTTGGAGTATTCGACTGCAGCCAAAGAGTGGCAGGAGAAAAGGGAAGTTGAACTGTGACAAATCGGTTATACATCTGACCCCAGGAATAATGATGTACAAAATACTTCAGAAATCTGAATTAATTGTGTAATTGATGAACAAAACAGTCAAAGTTGTATAACTCGATGACTTAGACCTATAGAGCACATTACTAAACATAATTTTAATATGTGCAACAAATGTGCGTATTATTTCCATGTAGTTCCAGCAGTTTTTTTTCAGTGTGGGCGAGAAGTGAGCTCATCCGGTCTGGCTGTAGTAAAGGTTTCCCATTTCCTCTAAATGACAAAAAAGAAGAACACACACATTACAACAGTGTGGAGAAGGCGTCATGGAATTCATTATCAAATATGGAGATTCATGAAAGATTCATATTAGAAGTTGGGTGGTCGGTGTATTCTGAAGATGAGGCTCGGATTCATGTCTGTAAATATACTCACATGATGGAAGCCATGAGTTTTTGCACTGCTCTCAACTTGGGGTTCAGGCAATAGCGAAGGCCGCTGTTCATGGTGACGCTGTTGAAATGGACAGTAGAGGTGAGCTCAGATGAAGTGACTTTCTTAAACAGGTAAATATGATACATGCAGATAGATTCATGACTAGAAGTGCTTAAAATTTGCAGGTTATTGTTGCCTCAGGAAGAGTTGATTATCATTTTTACTGCAACTGAGACCTGTCAAAGTTTAGGAATTCCAAGAGGAGCCAAATGCAGAATACCAGACAGGCAGATTGAATAAAACAAAAGGCAACCTTTATGACCAAAAGCTGGTTTAAAAAAACAACACATTGAGGAAGCAGGCTGAGGCATACAAAGTACAGAGGAAAACACACCAAAAAAAACAGAACCATGAACTCAGGTAGGAAATTGAAAGTTACGGATGTAACTACAGTTCTACGAATCCTGGATGACCGTCAGAGGCAGTGCCGGACACTGAATATCTTCCGTCTCGCACACACGCAGGTCGAGTTTGTACAGAAACAAAGTCACGTGTGACCGCAGAGGTGTCCCTCTTTTAGGAAGAGGGTCACACGTGATTTAATTTGATATAAAGACTCAACATGCGTGTGAGCGAGACGGAAGATATTGAGTGTTAAGCACGGATGACCTGACGACTGAAGGAGGGAGAGCGTGCAGACTACATACACAGGGAGAGCAGGGTGATCAGACACAGGTGAAACAAATCAGGGCAGAGCGGCTAATCACAAAGGCAGGAAACACTAAAAAGGCAGGAAGTCACACAAGAGAGAGCACAAGGACTTTCAAACTAAAAGAGGAAACAAACTATAACAAAAACCCTCGGACTGTAACAAGGCCAGACTTGGATTAAAATGCCAATTCGGTATTATGGTGCCAAGTTAGCTGAGGAAGATATAAGCCTTTTTAGTGTATCTTACATAATCTCCACTTTGTCACAGAAGATGGTTGCTTGGTAGACCTGGATGTCCTTTATGGTATTCCTCGATCTAATTCCATTCCTGACACGTTGACACAGACACTGCCTTCCTGATCTAGGATTCATTGGAGAGACAGACTGCACTTGTGTTTGAACCAGAAAGAAAAAGAGGAAAAAAAATAATTTGGTTTGATTAGATTTGTTTTTTCACTGCACAGTTGCTCACAGCTACCAAAACATACAAAAATGTATCAAATATAGATTTTTTTCTTCAAACAAACAAACAAATCACAAATTTACTTTGGGCTTTAGAGATGCAGACCATGACAGCCAGTAGCAGAAACCATTTCTTTATGCCGGACATCGTCGTTTTCCTGTCTGGTCAAGATGACACTGGTCCGAGAAAAAATCTTGTTCCTTGTGTTGAAGTTGATAGAGAAAGGAGCTGTAATAAACCCAGTTACAGAGATTAGCTAGTGAAAAAGGGCAAAGTTTGTTATGGGTAAATCTCCAGGGATTGGATGCCACGGTGTGTGTGTGTCTATGTGTGTGTGTGTGTGTGTGTGTGTGTGTGTGTGTCAGGGTTGGGTTGGCCATAGGAGATACCGGGGAAATCCCCGGTAGGCTGATGGGGTTGGGCTGGTCCAATACCGGCCAACCTCCATCACCAACCGGCCCTCCCTCTGACATCGCCGGCCTTAACGATATAAGCCCCGGGCACTAGGACCTTGGGGAGGCTGCTGCGCTGGCTTTCTTACTCTGCCAAGTAACGTCTCTCGTCAACGACTGCCAGGATTATAGCCAAGGCGTTTAGCGCAAAGTAAATGATGCACGGAGTGAAATTGTAAGTACAGGTAACGTTAGTTACAGAATGTGGCTATCTGTAATTGTTAACGATTGTTATCTGCTTAAATTTAGGTTTACTTGAGGCAAATGACAGGGAATATTGTGGTGGCCTATGTTAACACTAAGCTAGCTAGCTAGCTATTTTGTTAGAAACTGTCTCCAGTGAGCAAGAGTGTGAACTGTCTGAAACAATGGATATCTGCGGCCCCAAAAGAAATTGCCGCGCGCTACGCCCGCAAACAAGCCACTCCCCTTGGGGCTAAGACCCCCCTTCCTTTGAATCCTAGAAACGCCCCTGGGTGACAGTGATATGATGGTAAGTTGTGGCACTGACTGGTCGACACGTGCGATGCATTGAGTGGGCAGCGTGCCGTGTATTGAGTGGGCCGGTCTGACAGTAACTCCCGGGCTACTTTTTCCCCCCAGTCTGCCCCTGTGAGTGTGTGTGATGGGTGTGGAGCATTACAAATTCTGTCAGAATTAAGGCAGAATAGTTTTTTATTTTTTAATAAAACTGTTGAGATAAAATCTCTTTCAAAGAGCATCAACAGAAGACATGAAAAATACACGTTACACTTGTCATAAATTGTAACAAGAAAAATGTATTGAACAAAGCTTCAGTTAACTTTTGTTTAAAACTGGTTAGAGAGTTGAGAGAGTCTCCATTGAGTCTCGTTTGCAGATCATTCCAAGACCAAAGTTCATTACAAAACATACTCTTTTTTTCCAGTCTCAGTCTGCGCAGCAGGCTGGCCAATTTCTGCACCTAAAATTGTCGGTATTTTGTGGAAATACAAACTTAGGGCATTGTCATAATGTCGTTGTACATTATAATATACTAATGCTGCGCATAGCAAGTGAAGACCAATTTACAACTGCAGGGATAAGTCCTGTATCCTTAGTTTCAAATATATTTCAAGGCAGCATGATAAAGTGGGTCAAGGTCAAAGTGGTGGGACAGGCACATCTGTAACTGGTATCACTATAGTCTTGCTGAGAAAGGAATAGACTTGTAACCAGACATTTAAGTGAAGATAGAGAGAAATATAACTTAAATCTATCTAAAAAAATCTGTGTGAACTTGAGTTACTCAGTTATAGGGTGGATTCGAATACTCCAAACAATTACCTCCTAACGTCTAACCCTAACCACTTTTCCTTGACCTCTGTGGAAAACGTCAAGGAAAGATGGTGAGGAGAATTCATGAGGAGTTAGGAAAAGACAACCGCTGTGTTTAGGGAATCCGACTCCACTTTCACTAAGCTACGTAGTTTTGACGTGACGGGAGACGCATGTTAGTGACGTCAGTCTGCAGCGGTGAAACTACAATGTTCAGAAGATGGACTACAAAGAAGCGCTTCTTAGATTCCGTCGTCCGTGTGTTGTTACAGTGTTGCGTCATAACGACATAAACAACCTGGTTCATAGTATTACTTTATTAACAAGGTTGCAATATAAGTGAAAGAATGAATATAAAAGTGAAACCAAGGGATTGTCACAGAGTACAAAGCTACTAAACTGTCTCATTGTTCAGTTTCAAACATGCTGAATTAAATACGTTCTTCACTAACAATGTCTCATATCCCTCTTTGTTGTTATGGTTAATATGCAGATTATAATCTGATCATAAGAATATGCAGACAATAGTTTATAAAACTCAGTGTGACCTTGAAGTGTTGACTTGATAGTGTTTTAAAATTCTAATGTTAATTGAAAAGATGATAATTAAAAACATGACTCAGACTGCAGAGCTCGTCCAGTTTAACCTTTTATCAAAGCTTCTGAAACTGAAGTCGGATAAAAGAACGAGGGCTGAGGCTGCAGTAAATACCAGAGAGAGCAGATCAATACGTCACTTTGATCACTTTACAGCAGTTTATGGCAACATCAATGTAACGCTCGTAGTCTTCCAGCAGGTTTAACAGATTATTGAAAGTTCATTTCCGAGTTACGACAACGGTTATTTACATGATCTGCGTTTGTCTTCATGATCGTTTGTTCTCGTGAACGGCTGAATGGTGCGTCACTTTAAATGTTGCCGCCGCAAGGAATTGTGGGTCAAAATGATCTCCTTTCCTTTCGTAAAGGAAGGTCCAGTGGTTCCTGTGCTAGAGGAGCTAAGTAAGGAAGCATTGAAGCTCCTTTCCTTTGCATTTAGAGCATTTGAACAGCTCTTATCATCGCGGCCACTTAAATACTTCCGGGTCATTTCACTCAGTTAGGAACCTTCCTAAGCAAAAAGGACTATTCGACTGCAGCTAACATTCCAATGTGATGCTTAATTTTTGATCAATCAAATACCAGGATATTTATATGCCAACAAACACATGGTGCTGGCGGGTTATTCATCCTGTAATCTCAGAGTCTCTGCAGCTTTGGTGTCTTCTGGTATCTGATACATGTAAGTTCTAGTATGACCCATTAATTTCATTGAGAAGACGCCTTAACATATTTAATGCTTTGCTTTCTAATTATATGAGATATGTGAGATGGCACATAAACTGTATTTCTTGCATTGGCAGCACTGAACCACAAGAGAGCACTGTTGATGTATAGGGCACAAACAGTATAAGATAATAAAAAAATATTACTCAATATTTCTTTACTTTTCTTTTTTTTATTAATAAAAGAACACTGACATTACCAAACTACATAAAACTTGGTTCACAACATGTACATCTATTTACAAAAACAGATTAAATAAAATATAACAGAGATTGTACTGCAAGTACACATCTGTATAAATAGAAGATAAATAAGCAACAAGTTTATTCCATTTTACATCTGCATTCGGTTAAGGTGCCTTTGTTTGTGGGGGTCAGAGGTCATCTGCTCTTCATATTGATCTGAGGAGATGAAGAGTCAGACGCGAGCTGTGTTGGTGGTGGAAGTGAGCTCAGTTGGTCTGGTTGTAGTAGAGGTTTCCTCTTTCCTAGAAATGACAAAAAAGAAGAACACACATTAGACACATTATAACAGTGTGGAAAAGGCATCATGTAATTAATTATCAAATATGGAGATTCACTGAAAGATTCAAAACAGACAAATCATGTCTGTAAATATACTCACATGATGGAAGCCATGAGTTTTTGCACTGCTCTCAACTTGGGGTTCAGGCAATAGCGAAGGCCGCTGTTCATGGTGACGCTGTTGAAATGGACATCAGAGGTAAACAGGGGAACAAGATTCAGACAGAAAGATTGATGACTAAAAGTGCCTTTAATAAATCTTGGATAAAAATGGATAAAATGCCAAGGAGTTAGTTATGTGTGAGGGGTTTACTGAGAAGCTTACTATCAGCACAACAAATGCAAATACCAAATAAGCCTTTTCTAAATAGGACACATTATTGCACTAAGATCCCACAATCTTAATTCAAGATTTCAGTCTGTCTTACACAATCTCCACTTTGTCACAGAAGATGGTTGCTTGGTGGACCTGGACGTCCTTTACGGTATTCCTCGATCTAATTCCATTCCTGACACGTTGACACAGACATTGGTTTCCTGATGTAAGATCAACTGGAGAGAAAGATAAAGAAAAGATAATGAATGTTTCCCTTTTTACAGCTACCAACTCATGTATAAATGTATAAAACAAACCTCACATTGTCCACGTTAGAGTGGTAAATGCTAAATAAGTATTAAAACTTACGTTGGGCTTGAGAGATGCAGACCATGACAGCCAGGAGTAGAAACACTTTCATGATGCCGGACATCGTCGGTTTCCTCTTTGGTGAAGAAGACACTGGTGCTGTGATGAAGGTGATAGAGAGGAGCTGTAACAAGTGCAGCTAGAGAGATTGAATAGAGTCAAAGAGAACTGTGAGGGGTAGAAGCCAAGGGTCGTCTTAAATACTCTCTTCAGACACAAACCTCATCATACTTCCTCCTCAAGGGAATTTTTGAGACTGGAAAGTGAAACTTCAAAACCCACAAAATTCCCCTACTCACTCTTTCCACTTGTCGCCCCCTGTGGTTACTAATAATTTGACAATATTTTTAATTAAAAACTACATTTTGATATCATGTAAGAGAATAGCAATACAAAATCTTTTTTACTTATTGTGACTGTAAAGCCATGCGCATGTGCAAGAAAAGTTATACTCACACTGTTTGTCTGGATTGTTGTATGACCTATGGAAAAAATATTTTTGGACATTTTGCACACTTTATTTATTTTGATACCATGAAGAATAAAGACCCAAACAAATGGGTCATGTACAAATTATTTCTGAAACATATATTAGTAATTTTTTGTTAATGATGGCATTTGGGTCACCTGTGTTTTTCTTTTCCAATTATACTCATTTCCAATATAAAGTTAACAAAAAGCTCATGTCATGTACAGTACAGTACAGGTGACATGTTTCCTCCTGGATTTAAGTAGATGGGGTTCTTTCAATTATCTCATCTAAAACAAACAAAGCAATTAGGTAAAGACAACTGAACTGAATATGTCTTGGTGATAATAGAATACCATAATGTATAAGAGAAGACACATTTAATCTATATTACGCTGTTATGTGTCAGCAAATGAGTGTTAATCCTCCATTTCTGATGGACTTGGTCAAAAAATGCTTTTGGATAACATTCAAATCAAGTTAGTGTAGATTTGTGTGGACTGATACAAAGTGTGGCCAGGTGATCTTTACAACATCGGTTTCTGTGTGCATGTTCAGCGTTTACACGCACCAAATTAAACATAAGAGTGCTCGGAATAATGCCTTGAAGGCAAGTGTGAATTCATGTCTTTCCACTGTACCTGGGTTGTAGTGACATGCCATTTATGGTGTGAATAAATTAGTATTATCAGTCATATTTGATGGATTCTGCATTTTGAACGACAGAACCAGAGAATCTTTAAGAATGCTTTATTACAGGCAGGGACACACAGGCAAACAGTCTCGGGTCACTGTCAGGGGACAAGGCAGACAGAAACCAGGGGAAGTAGAAGCTATCCTCGTGGTCGTTTACCGGGGCAGAGGCAGGGTGGAGAAGTCCAAACAGGCAAGGTCGGCAACAGGGAAACCGTCTGAGGGTCAACGCTGGAAAGTCTGGCATAATGCAGAGAAGGATCTGGCCGTGAGTGTGTGTGAAGCTGTGGCTTATATACCAGAGGGAGTAGGTGCAGCAGAGTGGACAGGTGAGAGTGATTGAGCTGACGAGGTGGGTGTGACTAACAGGTGCACTGAATAAACTGATGAGGTGGGTGAGAGATAGAGTGGCAGGAGAGAAGGGAAGCTGAACTGTGACACATCGGTTATACATCTGGCCCCAGAAATAATGATGTACAAAATACTTCTCAAATCTGAATTAATTGTGTAATTGATGATCAAAACAGTCAAGTTTTGTAACTCAATGGCTCAGACCTATAGAGCACATTAGGTTGACTGAACATGTAAATATTTCATACATGATACATTAAGAAGTCATGTTAGTTTAACAAATAACAATTAAGGCTTTTGAATATGAATAAATCATTTTCACTTAACATGATTTTAATATGTGCAACAAATGTGCATATAATTTCCATGTAGTTCCAGCTGTTTTTTTTCAGTGCACTGAAAAAAACTGCTGGAACTATATGGAAATCATCCTCAGCTAATTTGGCACCTCAATACCGAATTGGCATTTTAATCCAAGTCTGGCCTTGTTATGGTCCGAGAGTTTTTGTTATAGTTTGTTTCCTCTATGTGTTCTTCTTTTTTTGTCATTTATAAGAAACGGGAAACCTCTACTACAACCAGACTGGATGAGCTCACATCCCGGAAGTGAACTCATCCGGTCTGGCTGCGATGGAAATAAATAATTCATGTGGGGTTTTGGCTTGGCCGTTAAAAATCACCTGAATAGCACCCCCTACACATTTTCTAAACATTTTCAAAAGAGCAGCCCAGCGCTACATTACTCCTACATATATTTAATTTGGTAGGCACATGTATTACATTGAGACTTAAAAAAAAAGTATCTTGGCACCATGCTCTAAACCAGACCTGGGCATTGTACAGCCCCCGGGCCATACCCGGCCCTTTGGCTGTCGCCGACTGCCCCGCGGGAGGTCGATGGGAAATTAGGAATAAAATGTAAATAAGTGTACATCATGCACATTATACAGCTGCATTGCTTTTGTTTTACACACGTTAGTACGTTGGTGAGTGTGTGTGATCAGCAGCGTCACTGCAATGTGTTGGCGAACTGAGCTAACGGGAGATGTGAGTCAGCTGTCAGCCCTCAAACATGTATCAACAGATTGATACAGAGTGTAGAGTTTTTAACTAAACATGGACGTCTAAGTATTTATTTATGAAGTCGAAGGTAAAGCCGTGTGCTTAGTTTGTGGAGAACAGGTCACAGTGTTTAAGGATTACAATGTGAATCACCATTACGAGACAAAACATGCAGAGCAATGCAACAATGATCATTTTTGGTTCAGAAGATGTTGTTTCTCTTTGGATCTACCTCCATATGTGAACAAACATTCTCTGTGATAAAGTTTAACAAAGCCAGATACAGATCCTCTCTCACTGACGACCACCTGTCAGCTGTCCGTCTCATATCCACCTCAGACATTCAGCCTGACTCAGAGCTTCGTTCAAGCCCAACACAGACAAGATGTCTCACACTGAACTGGAAAACAGAAATTTAGGTAGTTGGATTATGAACAATAGTAATAAAAGTACTAATTTTGCAGAAACGTGATCCCTGTCAGTGTTTTATTATATATGCATATTAAATATGTATATCTGTTTGGATCATTATTCCTGCTGCAGATGTTTAAGGTGGAGCTTATTGAACTCCTTTATACACAGTTTTTCAGTTTGGGAAGTTAGGAAGGGTTTGAAAAATTGTAATGTGCAAAGTAACTTGTAACTAAAGCTGTCAGACAAATGTAGTGGAGTAAAAAGTACAATATTTCCCTCCGTGATGTAGTGGAGTGGAAGTACAAAAATGAATAAAATGGAAATACTCAAGTAAAGTACCTTGAATTTGTATTTAAGTACAGTACTTAAGTAATTGTACTTGCTTACATTCCACCACTGATCATGACATTCACTCTTACCACTCGCAGCTTATCAAAACCATAAAATCGACTGCTTTTTATGAAGAGGTCGAACAATATTGAGCAGGATTGAGTTCAGTCTATTGGTCCGGCCCTCCACAACAGTCCTTGTTTCTCATGTGGCCCCTTGGGAAAAATAATTGCCTTAACATATTTAATGCTTTACTTTCTAATTATATGAGATATGTGAGATGGCACATAAACTGTATTTCTTGCATTGGCAGCACTGAACCACAAGAGAGCACTGTTGATGTATAGGGCACAAACAGTATAAGATAATAAAAAAACATTACTCAATGTTTCTTTACTTTTCTTTTTTTTATTAATAAAAGAACACTGACATTACCAAACTACATAAAACTTGGTTCACAACATGTACATCTATTTAAAAAAACAGATTAAATAAAATATAACGGAGATTGTACTGCAAGTACACATCTGTATAAATAGAAGATAAATAGGCAACAAGTTTATTCCATTTCACATCTGCATTCGGTTAAGGTGCCGTTGTTTGTGGAGGTCAGAGGTCATCTGCTCTTCATATTGATCTGAGGAGATGAAGAGTCAGACGCGAGCTGTGTTGGTGGTGGAAGTGAGCTCAGTTGGTCTGGTTGTAGTAGAGGTTTCCTGTTTCCTAGAAATAACAAAAAAGAAGAACACACATTAGACACATTATAACAGTGTGGAAAAGGCATCATGTAATTAATGATCAAATATGGAGATTCACTGAAAGATTCAAAACAGAAGTTGGGTGGTCGGTGTATTCTGAAGATGAGGCTCAGAATCATGTCTGTAAATATACTCACATGATGGAAGCCATGAGTTTTTGCACTGCTCTCAACTTGGGGTTCAGGCAATAGCGAAGGCCGCTGTTCATGGTGACGCTGTTGAAATGGACATCAGAGGTAAACAGGGGAACAAGATTCAGACAGAAAGATTGATGACTAAAAGTGCCTTTAATAAATCTTGGATACAAATGGATGAAATGCCAAGGAATTAGTTATCTGTGAGGGGTTTACTGAGAAGCTTACTATCAGCACAACAAATGCAAATACCAAATAAGCCTTTTCTAAATAGGACACATTATTGCACTAAGATCCCACAATCTTAATTCAAGATTTCAGTCTGTCTTACACAATCTCCACTTTGTCACAGAAGATGGTTGCTTGGTAGACCTGGACGTCCTTTATGGTATTCCTCGATCTAATTCCATTCCTGACACGTTGACACAGACATTGGTTTCCTGATATAAGATCAACTGGAGAGAAAGATAAAGAAAAGATAATTAATGTTTCCCTTTTTACAGCTACCAACTCATGTAGAAATGTATAAAACAAACCTCACATTGTCCACGTTAGAGTGGTAAATGCTAAATAAGTATTAAAACTTACGTTGGGCTTGAGAGATGCAGACCATGACAGCCAGGAGTAGAAACACTTTCATGATGCCGGACATCGTCGGTTTCCTCTTTGGTGAAGAAGACACTGGTGCTGTGATGAAGGTGATAGAGAGGAGCTGTAACAAGTGCAGCTAGAGAGATTGAATAGAGTCAAAGAGAACTGTGAGGGGTAGAAGCCAAGGGTCGTCTTAAATACTCTCTTCAGACACAAACCTCATCATACTTCCTCTGATCAAAGGAATTTTTGAGACTGGAAAGTGAAACTTCAAAACCCACAAAATTCCCCTACTCACTCTTTCCACTTGTCGCCCCCTGTGGTTACTAATAATTTGACAATATTTTTAATTTAAAAGTACATTTTGATATCATGTAAGAGAATAGCAATATAAAAACAAAAATGTAACTTGTTGTGACTGTAAAGTCGCATGTGCAAGAAAAGTTATACTCACACTGTTTGTCTGGATTGTTGTATGACCTATGGAAAAATTATTTTTTGGACATTTTGCAGACTTTATTTATTTTGATACCATGAAGAATAAAGACCCAAACAAATGGGTCATGTACAAATTATTTATGAAACATATATTAGTCATTTATAAGTTAATGATGGCATTTGGGTCACCTGTGTTTTTCTTTCTTAATTATACTCATTTCCAATATAAAGTTAACAAAAAGCTCATGTCATGTCATGTACAGTACAGGTGACATGTTTCCTCCTGGATTTAAGTAGATGGGGTTCATTCAATTATCTCATCTAAAACAAACAAAGCAATTAGGTAAAGACAACTGAACTGAATATGTCTTGGTGATAATAGAATACCATAATGTATAAGAGAAGACACATTTAATCTATATTACGCTGTTATGTGTCAGCAAATGAGTGTTAATCCTCCATTTCTGATGGACTTGGTCAAAAAATGCTTTTGGATAACATTCAAATCAAGTTAGTGTAGATTTGTGTGGACTGATACAAAGTGTGGCCAGGTGATCTTTACAACAGCTGGGGCTTATATACCAGAGGGAGTAGGTGCAGCAGAGTGGACAGGTGAGAGTGATTGAGCTGACGAGGTGGGTGTGACTAACAGGTGCACTGAATAAACTGACGAGGTGGGTGAGAGATGGGCTGCAGTCGAATAGTCCTTTTTGCTTAGGAAGGTTCCTAACTGAGTGAAATGACCTGGAAGTATCTCAGTGGCCACGATGATGAGAGCTGTTCGAATTCTCTAAATGCAAAGGAAAGGAGCTTCAATGCTTCCTTACTTAGCTCCTTTAGCATAGGAACCACTGGACCTTCCATTACTAAAGGAAAAGAAATAATTTCGCCCCACAATTCCTCGCGGCGGCAACATTTAAAGTGACGCACCATTCGGCCGTTCACGAGAACAAACGATCATGAAGACAAACGCAGATCATGTAAATAACCGTGGCTATAACTTGGAAATTAACTTTCATTAATCTGTTAAACCAGCTGGCAAACTATGAATGTTACATTGCTGTTGCTGAAAACCGCTGTAAAGTGATCAAACTGACGTATTTGATATTCTCTCTTTGTTGTAGTGCAGCCTCAGCCCTCATTCTTTGATTTGACTTACAGATGCTGAAACCCGAGCTTTGATAAAACTTCGGGTTAAACTGGACGAGATCTTCAGAGGGACGTCTGAGTCATGTTTTTGATTATCATCTTTTGAATCAACTATTTTGTCACATTACAATAAAACACTATCAAGTCAACATTTCTAGGTCACACTGAGTCGTGTGGTGTTTCATAAACGATTGTCTGCATATTCTTGTGAACAGATTATAATCTGCATATAAAGCATAACAACAAAGAATGATATGAGACATTGTTAGTGGGAGAACATATTTAATTCAGTATGTTTGAAAATGAACGATGAGACAGTTTAGTAGCTTTGTACTCTCTGTGACAATCCCTTTGTTTCACTTTTATATTCCTTCTTTAATTTCAATTCCAACCTTGTTAATAAAGTAATACTTTGAACCGCATTGTTCATGTTGTCTGCATGATACAACACTGTAAGAACAAGGACGAAGTATCTAAGATGAGCTTCTTTGTAGTCCATCTTCTGAACATTGTAGTTTTACCGCTGCAGACCTACGTCGCATCATAACTACGTAGTTTAGTGAAAGTGGAGTCGGATTCTCTAAACACTGCGGTTGTCTTTTCCTAACTCCTCATGAATTCTCCTAACCATCTTTCCTTGACCCCGTGACGTTTTCCACAGAGGTCAAGGAAAAGTGGTTAGGAATAGAAGTTAGGAGGTCATTTTAGAGTATTCGACTGCAGCCAAAGAGTGGCAGGAGAAAACGGAAGCTGAACTGTGACAAATCGGTTATACATCTGACCCCAGGAATAATGATGTACAAAATACTTCAGAAATCTGAATTAATTGTGTAATTGATGAACAAAACAGTCAAAGTTGTATAACTCGATGACTCAGACCTATAGAGCACATTACTAAACATGATTTTAATATGTGCAACAAATGTGCGTATTATTTCCATGTAGTTCCAGCAGTTTTTTTTCAGTGTGGGGGAGAAGTGAGCTCATCCGGTCTGGCTGTAGTAAAGGTTTCCCGTTTCCTATACATGACAAAAAAGAAGAACACACACATTACAACAGTGTGGAGAAGGCGTCATGGAATTCATTATCAAATATGGAGATTCACTGAAAGATTCATATTAGAAGTTGGATGGTCGGTGTATTCTGAAGATGAGGCTCGGATTCATGTCTGTAAATATACTCACATGATGGAAGCCATGAGTTTTTGCACTGCTCTCAACTTGGGGTTCAGGCAATAGCGAAGGCCGCTGTTCATGGTGACGCTGTTGAAATGGACAGTAGAGGTGAGCTCAGATGAAGTGACTTTCTTAAACAGGTAAATATGATACATGCAGATAGATTCATGACTAGAAGTGCTTAAAATTTGCAGGTTATTGTTGCCTCAGGAAGAGTTGATTATCATTTTTACTGCAACTGAGACCTGTCAAAGTTTAGGAATTCCAAGAGGAGCCAAATGCAGAATACCAGACAGGCAGATTGAATAAAACAAAAGGCAACCTTTATGACCAAAAGCTGGTTTAAAAAAACAACACATTGAGGAAGCAGGCTGAGGCATACAAAGTACAGAGGAAAACACACCAAAAAAAACAGAACCATGAACTCAGGTAGGAAATTGAAAGTTACGGATGTAACTACAGTTCTACGAATCCTGGATGACCGTCAGAGGCAGTGCCGGACACTGAATATCTTCCGTCTCGCACACACGCAGGTCGAGTCTGTATAGAAACAAAGTCACGTGTGACCGCAGAGGTGTCCCTCTTTTAGGAAGAGGGTCACACGTGATTTAATTTGATATAAAGACTCAACATGCGTGTGAGCGAGACGGAAGATATTGAGTGTTAAGCACGGATGACCTGACGACTGAAGGAGGGAGAGCGTGCAGACTACATACACAGGGAGAGCAGGGTGATCAGACACAGGTGAAACAAATCAGGGCAGAGCGGCTAATCACAAAGACAGGAAACACTAAAAAGGCAGGAAGTCACACAAGAGAGAGCACAAGGACTTTCAAACTAAACGAGGAAACAAACTATAACAAAAACCCTCGGACTGTAACAAGGCCAGACTTGGATTAAAATGCCAATTCGGTATTATGGTGCCAAGTTAGCTGAGGAAGATATAAGCCTTTTTAGTGTATCTTACATAATCTCCACTTTGTCACAGAAGATGGTTGCTTGGTAGACCTGGATGTCCTTTATGGTATTCCTCGATCTAATTCCATTCCTGACACGTTGACACAGACACTGCCTTCCTGATCTAGGATTCATTGGAGAGACAGACTGCACTTGTGTTTGAACCAGAAAGAAAAAGAGGAAAAAAAATAATTTGGTTTGATTAGATTTGTTTTTTCACTACACAGTTGTCTGCTCACAGCTACCAAAACATACAAAAATGTATCAAATATAGATTTTTTTCTTCAAACAAACAAACAAATCACAAATTTACTTTGGGCTTTAGAGATGCAGACCATGACAGCCAGTAGCAGAAACCATTTCTTTATGCCGGACATCGTCGTTTTCCTGTCTGGTCAAGATGACACTGGTCCGAGAAAAAATCTTGTTCCTTGTGTTGAAGTTGACAGAGAAAGGAGCTGTAATAAACCCAGTTACAGAGATTAGCTAGTGAAAAAGGGCAAAGTTTGTTATGGGTAAATCTCCAGGGATTGGATGCTACGGTGTGTGTGTGTGTGTGTGTGTGTGTGTGTGTGTGTGTGTGTGTGTGTGTGTGTGTGTGTGTGCGATGGGCGTGGAGCATTACAGCCTATGAGACTCAGTGGATCAGAGCCGCCCCTGTCAGAATTAAGGCAGAATAGTTTTTTATTTTTTAATAAAACTGTTGAGATAAAATCTCTTTTCAAGTGCATCAACAGAAGACATGAAAAATACACGTTACAATTGTCATGAATTGTAATAAGAAAAATGTATTGAACAAAGCTTCAGTTAACTTTTGTTTAAAACTGGTTAGAGAGTTGAGAGAGTCTCCATTGAGTCTCGTTTGCAGATCATTCCAAGACCAAAGTTCATTACAAAACATACTCTTTTTTTCCAGTCTCAGTCTGCGCAGCAGGCTGGCCAATTTCTGCACCTAAAATTGTCGGTATTTTGTGGAAATACAAACTTAGGGCATTGTCATAATGTCGTTGTACATTATAATATACTAATGCTGCGCATAGCAAGTGAAGACCAATTTACAACTGCAGGGATGAGTCCTGTATCCTTAGTTTCAAATATATTTCAAGGCAGCATGATAAAGTGGGTCAAGGTCAAAGTGGTGGGACAGGCACATCTGTAACTGGTATCACTATAGTCTTGCTGAGAAAGGAATAGACTTGTAACCAGACATTTAAGTGAAGATAGAGAGAAATATAACTTAAATCTATCTAAAAAAATCTGTGTGAACTTGAGTTACTCAGTTATAGGGTGGATTCGAATACTCCAAACAATTACCTCCTAACGTCTAACCCTAACCACTTTTCCTTGACCTCTGTGGAAAACGTCAAGGAAAGATGGTGAGGAGAATTCATGAGGAGTTAGGAAAAGACAACCGCTGTGTTTAGGGAATCCGACTCCACTTTCACTAAGCTACATAGTTTTGACGTGACGGGAGACGCATGTTAGTGACGTCAGTCTGCAGCGGTGAAACTACAATGTTCAGAAGATGGACTACAAAGACAACTGCAGGGATGAGTCCTGTATCCTTAGTTTCAAATATATTTCAAAGCAGCATGATAAAGTGGGTCAAGGCCAAAGTGGTGGGACAGGCACATCTGTAACTGGTATCACTATAGTCTTGCTGAGAAAGGAATAGTATTATTCCTTATATTATTATAACACTGACGTGAAGATAGAGCGAAATATAACTTAAATCTATTTAAAAAAATCTGTGAACTTGAGTTACTCAGTTAAAGTTCACAATGTGATACTTAATTTTTGATAAATCAAATACCAGGATATTTATATGCCAACAAACACATGGTGCTGGCGGGTTATTCATCCTGTAATCTCAGAGTCTCTGCAGCTTTGGTGTCTTCTGGTATCTGATACATGTAAGTTCTAGTAAGACCCATTCATTTCGTTGAGAAGACGCCTTAACATATTTAATGCTTGGCTTTCTAATTATATGAGATATGTGAGATGGCACATAAACTGTATTTCTTGCATTGGCAGCACTGAACCACAAGAGAGCACTGTTGATGTATAGGGCACAAACAGTATAAGACCTGGAACAAAAAAACATTACTCAATGTTTCTCTTCTTTTTTTTATTAATAAAAGAACACTGACATTACCAAAATACATAAAACTTGGTTCACAACATGTACATCTATTTACAAAAACAGATAAAAGGAAATAAAATAGAACAGAGATTATACTGTAAGTGCACATAAGTATAAATAGAAGATAAATAGACAAAAAGTTTAATTCAACTACATCTGCATTCGGTTAAGGTGCCTTTGTTTGTGGGGGTCAGAGGTCATCTGCTCTTCATATTGATCGGAGGAGATGAAGAGTCAGACGCGAGCTGTGTTGGTGGTGGAAGTGAGCTCAGTTGGTCTGGTTGTAGTAGAGGTTTTCTGATTCCTAGAAATAACAAAAAAGAAGAACACACATTAGACACATTATAACAGTGTGGAAAAGGCATCATGTAATTAATTATCAAATATGGAGATTCACTGAAAGATTCAAAACAGACAAATCATGTCTGTAAATATACTCACATGATGGAAGCCATGAGTTTTTGCACTGCTTTCAACTTGGGGTTCAGGCAATAGCGAAGGCCGCTGTTCATGGTGACGCTGTTGAAATGGACATCAGAGGTAAACAGGGGAACAAGATTCAGACAGAAAGATTGATGACTAAAAGTGCCTTTAATAAATCTTGGATAAAAATGGATAAAATGCCAAGGAGTTAGTTATGTGTGAGGGGTTTACTGAGAAGCTTACTATCAGCACAACAAATGCAAATACCAAATAAGCCTTTTCTAAATAGGACACATTATTGCACTAAGATCCCACAATCTTAATTCAAGATTTCAGTCTGTCTTACACAATCTCCACTTTGTCACAGAAGATGGTTGCTTGGTGGACCTGGACGTCCTTTATGGTATTCCTCGATCTAATTCCATCCCTGAAACGTTGACACAGACATTGCCTTCCTGATGTATCATCGACTGGAGCAAAAGATAAAGAAAAGATAATTAATGTTTCCCTTTTTACAGCTACCAACTCATGTATAAATGTATAAAACAAACCTCACATTGTCCACGTTAGAGTGGTAAATGCTAAATAAGTATTAAAACTTACGTTGGGCTTGAGAGATGCAGACCATGACAGCCAGGAGTAGAAACACTTTCATGATGCCGGACATCGTCGGTTTCCTCTTTGGTGAAGAAGACACTGGTGCTGTGATGAAGGTGATAGAGAGGAGCTGTAACAAGTGCAGCTAGAGAGATTGAATAGAGTCAAAGAGAACTGTGAGGGGTAGAAGCCAAGGGTCGTCTTAAATACTCTCTTCAGACACAAACCTCATCATACTTCCTCCTCAAGGGAATTTTTGAGACTGGAAAGTGAAACTTCAAAACCCACAAAAAATGAAACTTCTCACTCACTTGTTGTTGCCTGTGGTTGCTAATAATTCAATTAGATTTGAGATTATAAAATTATATTTTGATATCATGTATGAAAATATGATAAAACAAAAGTATAACTTTCAATTGGAAAGCTGCAGGTGTAAATGAACTTTTACAAAAAACTTTTTACAAATTGACTTATGACATGACATTTTGTTTTGGACATTTTGCACATTATTTATTTTGATAAAATGAAGAATAAAGATCAAAACATTTGGATCCAAAAATTTCAAATCAAGTCAGTGTAGATTTTTGTGGACTATTTTAAATTTGGCAACACAAAGTGTGGGCAGGTGATCTTTACACCATCTGGTTCCGTACGCATTTTGTGTGCATCAGTGGTTAACACCTTCTGCGTGTATACAGCATCAAATCAAACATAAGAGCGTTCGGAATAATGAGAAGGCAAGATTGAATTTATTCATTTCCACTGTAGGTGTGTGGTAGTGACATGACATTTATTGTGTGAATAAGTCAGTATTATTAAAGTGATGCTGCATTTTTTCATAGTCGTTATATATATATATATATATATATATATATATATATATATATCCCCGGCCACTTTATCAGGTACATCTCGCTAGTACCGGGTTGGACCCACTTTTGTCTTCAGAACTTAAATCTTCGTAGCATAGATTCAACAAGGTGTTGGAAACATTCCTCAGAGATTTTGGTCCATATTGACATGACAGCATCACTATATATATATATATATATATATATATATATATATATATATATATTGACATGATAGCATCACGCAGTTACTGCAGATTTGTTAGCTGCACATCCATGATTCAAATCTCCCGTTCCACCACATCCCAAAGGTTCTCTATGGGATTGAGATCTGGTGACTGTGGAGGCCAACGGAGAACAGTGAACTTATTGTCATGTTCAAGAAACCAGTTTGAGATGATTTGAGCTTTGTGACATGGAGCATTATCCTGCTGGAAGTAGCCATCAGAAGATGGTACTCTGTGGTCATAAAGGGAGGGACATGGTCATCAACAATACTCAGGTAGGCCGTGGTGTTTAAACAAGGCTCAATTGGTACTAAGGGGCCCAAAGTGTGCCAAGAAAATACTCCCCACACCATTACACCACCACCACCAGCCTGAACCGTTGATACAAGGCAGGATGGATCCACGCCTTCATGTTGTTTACGAGAAATTCTGACCCTACCATCTGAATGTCACAGCTGAAATCGAGACTCACCAGACCAGGCAACGTCTTTCCAATCTTCTATTGTCCAATTTTGGTGAGCCTGTGCGAATTGTAGCCTCAGTTTCCTGTTCTTAGCTGACAGGAGAGGCACCCGGTGTGGTCTTCTGCTGCTGGAGCTCATCTGCTTCACGGTTCCACGTGTTGTGTGTTCAGAGATGGTATTCTGCGTGCCTTGGTTGTAACGCGTGGTTATTTGATACTGTTGCTTTTCTATCATCTTGAACCACTCTGCCCATTTTCCTCTGACCTCTGACCTCTGACATCAACAAGGCCTTTTTGTTCACACAACTGCCGCTCACTGCATATTTTCTCTTTTTCGAGCCATTCTCTGTAAACCCTAGAGATGGTTGTGCATGAAAATCCCAGCAAATCAGCAGTTTTTTAAATACTCAGACGAGCCCGTCTGACACCAACAACCATGCCACTTTAAAAGTCACTTAAATCCCCTTTCTTTCCCATTCTGATGCTCGGTTTGAACTTCAGCAAGTCGTCTTCACCACGTCTAGGTGCCTAAATGCATTAAGATGCTGCCATGTGATTGGCTGATTAGCTGTTTGTGTTAACAAGCAATTAAACAGGTGTGCCTAATAAAGTGGCCGGTGAGTGTATATGTCCTCCTAAGGTCATGGGTTTGAAAAGAAATGGTTGATTTCAGCAGAAAGCATGGTCTAAGTGGTAAGTTTCAGTTTATGTCCTCTTTCACTTTTTGTTCAAAAGGACATCCCTTCACATCTCTTCCTTCTCCGTTTTTGATATCCTTCTCTTTTCTTCTAAATCTTTCCACAAATATGGAATAAAAGTGAAAGACACTGAAAATATGGATTTCCTGAAATATACTACAGCCTACCATTTGTAATAACGAGTGTTAGAGATCACATTATCGTTAAATAGTGATAGGACCGTAAAGACAACAGAGGGTGACTATTACATACATATAATATATTTTATTGCCATATTACTGATAAAGCAGGGCCCTGAAACATACATATCTATAACTTTCAGACAATTAGAAAAAAGGCATATTTTACAGGGTTGGTTCACCATACTAACAGGTTTTCTCACATACCTGTAGGCTAATGGTTTCTAGCCATGTAGGATGTTTTGGTCTTGCTTGTCCATCCATTGTCCATCTTGCTTTATCTATCTCATTGGGGGGTGAGTGCCAAAGTCTCCAAGGTTGATTTCTCAAATCCTGGGCCAGTAAAACCAAAACTATCTGCGTCGCTGAAACCTAATTGTGAAAATATCTCATTTTCTAATCTGAGTGAACGACCTTTGAAGCATTATGACGGTCCATTTTTTTAGATCATCCAGTGGGTTTTGTGAGCAAGTGGGAACAGACAACCCTTACGGTTTCTCAAAAAGATCATAGATGGAGATGCAGTTCTCAAGCATTATAACCACAAGGTATATTTTAATGTCTTAAAGTCTGGACTTGAAATGGTTTATAGTGAAAATATAATTTAGCTCGATGTTCCACAAAGCTACATTTCTTAACCCTGAAAAAAAAAGACAGATTTTATTGATTTCTTCAGAAATCTGCCTCAGCTAAGCTGTGCTATTTTTAGACACAGGATTCTTCTCTGGAAATGAAGAGCACTGAAAGGGACTTTCTTTTAGTTCTGTAAAGTTCAGACAAAACAGTGGTCATGTGGTCAGCAAGTGTGACTTCCCTAAAACTACTGCCACAGAGGAGAGTGCGTGAAGGGAATTGAGTCATTTTCCTACAACAAAAAAATTGTGAGCGTAGAAAATGTGTTGGATCAAGATCTTCTGTGGTTTACTCATCAGGGGATGTATTTACCACGCAGCGGCTCTCAGTGGTACATTATATTCTCTGATGAACTCCATTTTCTTTCTGACAGACAGCCTGCACTTAGCAAGCTTGAATATTTCATACTTCCCTTCAGTTAATATTTCATGGGTTTTCAGACTGGAGAGTGCACCAGCTCACATCAGTAAAGTGCAGCTTGCTCTGGCACAGGAACAAAAAGGGTGACTCTGCGGTACAGCTTTCAGTGGCAGTACATGTATGACCACCACGGCTCATGGAACATTTCTTTTTGTTTGCCCTATTGGATGTGTAGGGGGTAAATGTGGGTTTGGGTACGCTTTTAATAATTCGCGTTTCCTTTTTGTGAAGTAGTGCAGCTCTTCACCAAAAGTCCAAACCACAAAGAGTCACCCTGTGTAGGAATGAACCGACAGGAACTACAAACGTCAGCAGAGCCTCTTCCTCTGCAGACTGTCTGTACAGCCTGGTGTGGTTGCACTTCTCATTTCATTTTAAAAAGTGATTTTACAATCAGCAAAAATGCTGTGATGAAATACGAACTTAATACTGGCAGAAGAAGTAAAACTAAAAGTACCATTTATGTTAACGTAGCCTACTCCATTACAAGTAAAAGTCCTGCATTCAAACTTCTACTGAAGTCAAAGTACATAAGCAAACTGTACTTAAAGTATCAACTGTAGAAGTAATCATTCTACAGACAACAGGGCCTTGTCAATGATACATTACTACATGATTAACTCGTTAATAATGATGCATAAAAAATAAAGTGGAATTGTACTGCTGTAGATACTCCAGATAGTTTAACTACTTTAACTTAAGTCAGGAAGCAGTGTGTCCGGATTAGATTGACAGTTTCCAGCCCAATTCAATATAAATAGCCCAAATCATAACCTTGCCTGAAACCCATGCATGTGCAATAGAAAATACTTAAGCATACAAAGTTTAATTTCCATTTCAAACAACCACAGAAGACAAGTCAGATAAATATTGCAACCCACAAAGTGTGCAGTCAGACAACAAATACAAATTCTCATTTCAATGATGATGACATCAAGGTGAATACATCCTCAGTTATCCATAATGAGTGAATACAACTCATGTAAATAAAATATTTCTGAAATTAAATGATAATAATAATAATATAAGAGTGGACACAATGCAGTTTAAGGAATTTCAAATTTGTTTTTTTTACAATAAAACATAAATAATAATATTTGGTGGTATTGTTTTTACAATATTTTCAAAACTCTGCCAAATGTTGACAAAAGCAGCCCAAATCTTATCTACCACTTCCACTTTAATTCCACTTTATCTCTTTATACATTTAAAACATAGAAGTTACGTAGACTGGAGTTTCTTCCCGTAATAACTCTGCATCGTAAGAGACCCACTGCTTCAGGCTGTTATTCAAAGAGTTAATATGTGGACTTGATGGAGCAGGTCAAAAGATCACGCATTACTTTCATTGGATATTTTGAGGATTGTTCTTCTGTGCGGTTCCTTACTGTGGTTGGTTACCTCCATAGCATGGTCGAGACGATTCCTCATTTATTAAAGTTCCCATATCATTCAGTTCAAATTGTTTTTGAATACATTAAGAGAAGAGAAAAAACAAGAATGATGTTTTAGAAATGCATGTGAATAAATTGGGTGATTTTATTTCATTTTTTGGCCTCAGAGGCAGAGTAATAACAATATACACATCTATAACAGAATATTGACACCTGATTGCCATAGGGTTGCCATCCATTACTAAGACTATTGCTTTAGTATTTGTGAAACAGCCTGCAGAAAGACTGATTTATAATTTTACATTAAACTAATTAAACTAAATGTTTAATGATGTCTTTTCATGAAGTTTATATTCACACCACCTGTCTTGACGAACTAACAAGATGGTGTCAACAGGCCTTGCCTCTCATTTTGGTGTGCTGAGGTAAGTGTGAAAAGAAAAAGAGACTCGAGATTCGATATGACCGCAAGATAATCTGAGAGTTTCCAGCCCTGAAAAGACCGTGAAGGTGTTTTTTCTCTTCCTGGAAACATCACCATGTATGTTTCCGGACCCTGTGTTCCGACGTTTCTTCCACTTTATGTCCGTGACTTGGTGTTTAACAAACTGAATGGTTGTTTTAAATAGTCCACTCAATTGATTATGATGAACATGAACATTGTACTCACCCCAAAAAATGTTGCACCGTTCTTAAATCTTAGAGTACAATATTATCATTACAGAAAATAAGATTGGCTAAATCTACAAAATTAATAACCAAGTTGATTGATGATGAGAATTATCCTTTGTACTATTTGAATAAACAGCCAATGTTTCAGCTTGGCCTAATTATACTATAGATCTTAAATAGACAATTATTTTTTTATCTTGGGTAAATTGTCACTTTTAGCATGACCGTTAATGTGCCATTTTTCAATAGACTGTGCATTGTGTGGCACACCAAGACATGTAAGGAAATACAATTTGTGATGGCTTGTGAATGCAAACTATTTTATAAGCCTGCCCTCTAGTGTTTAAGATTGAAAACTACATCCAAGGGTTGCTTTGGGATGTTTCCAGCTGAACCTACAGGTGAAAATGATTCTCTTTAATCGGAACAGATATTTGTTCTTTTTTACCAAAATACTGCACACTAAAAACATCTGAATATTCTGTTCTTTGCAATATTAATATGTATTGAATATGTGCATGTGAATCAGTCATTTCTATGCAGTCGACAAGCAGCCGTACCACTAAAGCAACAGATGACCTGCATCACGCATGTTTAGGTTCAGCGGTGTCGTCTTTGCTCAGCCTGTGTTTCTCCACACTTGTGTTTACCAGAGCAGGATCCCACGACAGTTACCATAGAAACTCCAGCGCCTGGCACCAGCTGAGCCGGGAGGGGAGTTCATTTACGAAGGATTCACACACGCAAGAAAACAAAGATCATAGCACAGATTCTTTTTTCTGATATTAAATATTTGATGGTTGAGAGTATAAAAACAATGTTTTATTGATTCATACGTAGTTCACAAAACACAGGAAGGTAAAAAAGGTTTTTTTTGCAGACTTGTCCATTTTTATGTTAGTGTGTGATCACCAACATACATCGAGTGTTGTATTAGTAAATAATTACATTGAAATAACATTACAGATGGACAACCGTGGCAATTTATTTGCCTCTGTATGTTTTCAAATGTGTATTTAATCCTATCCCTTTTAATATATCCGCATAATACACATCTACATATCCCCTAATGTCAATGTCTCATACACTGACAGAAAAAGATTGGAAACTTTATTGAGGAATGTCTTCTGTCACAATGTCTGTATATTTCTGCCCTAAATCTCAGCGATGGCGGGCAGCATGCAAGCTCGCACACGCGCCTCCCTCCATGCCGACCTGCAGTCAGAGAGCCACTGGGAGATGAGGGATTTTTTAATGGTTGGACTCTGTCTCTCCTCCTTGGCTCCTCTGTCTGCTGGGCTCCCTCTCCTGGTCTCCAACCCGGAGAAGCTGTGCTTTGGGGAGATGTTTAGAATAGATGTGTTTGTGCTGGTGTGTAACTCAGGGCAGCTGCTCTTGCGCTGGCGTGGGAGGTCTGGACTTGAAGCACGGGGGATGCTGTGAGCTCTGGAGCGAGCCTGGCCCTCCCATAAACTCTCATGTTGCCGGATAAACCTTTCCTCAACAAATGCCCCCCTCACGCCTCCTGACAGGTTGTTCTGGTGTCCATAAAGATACTCCAGAGGGTCAGAGTTGCCAAACATCAGCTCGCCATTCAGTTTGATCTCCTTTCCCTGCTGCATGTCGGTGGCGTGTGCTTCCTCTGTCGGGTTGAGTACAAAGGTGGTAGATGTAGTCCCACTGAGCCTTGACAGCCTCAGCCTCTGGTGCACGGCGTCCAGCTGCCGTGTGTGGATGTTGTCGGGGGAGATGTGCCTGGCGGTGAAGGTGGGGCTGGCCAGGTGGCAGATGGAGAGGAGGTAGTCCTCTGAGGAGACAGCCTGGCCGTGGCCAGCAATGTGGAGTGTGTTGGCCTCATTTAAATCCCTCACCGTCTCCTCGGTGCCCTCTCTGATTGTGGGCAGCAGGAGTCTTCTCTTGGACAGCAGTCTGGACCGCGGACGCATAGCTGAGAGGAAGACAAGGAGGAAAGACGTCATATTTTGAGCCAAAATATTTGGCCACATACAAACACAGTAGAGGATATAAGCAGTCTTACAGTAAATTCACTGAATATTTTGAGGTTTTTCTTGCAAAAGTAAGATTTAAACACAATGACTTGATGTGGAAATACCAGTGGACCATGATGGGCTGCTCAAATTGAAATGATGAATTGGTTTGACCAGGTATAATAAAGGCTGTGGCTGCCAGATTCTACTCATTAGAAAACTGTTTATATCCCCATATCAATGTACAATCCATCCAACAAAACATTATTTGATTCAACATCATTTCTGATACTAATAATTGAGGAGAACTTATTCACACACAACATTTTTCTAAGCATACAGTATATTTTCAGGGGTCCTGATCTTATACCTCATCAGACTGTTTTTCCAATGACATAATTGTACTGCTTCATCTGGACAACTAACTTGGAAGTGTGTAGCATTTTGAAACCAAACCATCTATTCTAGCCCCTAACTCAATCAAATCTAAATCACATATAAGCCTTCCTCGCCTCCTCTTCCCCATTTCAGACTCCATCCCCTGCTTACTTTGGAGTTGTAGTGTAAACAGCCCAAAATACAAACAATCCCAGCAAGGAGCAGCAAGAGGCAACATAAATAGATGACTCTTTTAGATTCCATTTCAGTCATGTAAAGCCACAGAATGTGTCAGCTTGTATGTAACCCCATATTGTTAAAACCCTGAGTGTAGCCCACAATATATTTTCGTCTTAACCACGATGCCAAAAATAGAGAAAGCCCAACCAAAATGAGAGCCTCTCCCTGTTTCTTCCAAGGTGTAACCATTGCTAAATTTAGACCACACCTTCGGCACACAAGAGCTAAAAATGGTTCCGAGGCAGCAGCTCTGTGCTGAAGCACAGAATAGACAGCCTGTGTATTTTCAGCTCATGCATTTTCAGAAATGATGTAAGGATCTTCTGCACAATTTGCTCTCCCACTCACCTTATTCCTTGTCTGGTCCAGTCGGTCTGTTCTTCTTTTCTCTGCTCTAATATCAGTCTGCAGCCTTTTTGCAGCTGAATCTGGCTTTTATTTACGATGCTGTGTCTCCAGCCAGTGTTGCTGCTTCTCTGTCGCTCCAACAGTCTCTGACCAGCGGCAGCAGCAGACTGCAGATTTATCTTCTCCTCACATCCCTCCTCCTCCCTCCCTCGCTCTCCTAAGCTTACTTCTTGTTTGCCCTCCTTCCCTGGTTCTAAAAATAGACTTGCCATCCATTTCCTTAGCCTAAGCACTGTCATTGGCCGACTGTATTGATAGAGAGAGAGAGAGAGAGAGAGAGAGAGAGAGAGAGAGAGAGAGAGAGAGAGAGAGAGAGAGAGAGAGAGAGAGAGAGAGAGAGAGAGAGAGAGGAAAGAAATGGGGGCTTATTTTTTCTTCATTTTTCTGAGACATGCTGTTTCTAAATAATGACTGACTTTATATTGTTTATTATACATATTGTAAAGCATGTAACATGCATCATAATTTGATATGCATGAGAGCTTTGCACATGTTAACTTGTGTGTGAGTGTTCCTGTATGTGTGTGTGTCCCAGTATAGGGTGCAGTTCAAATAAAGTAAGACTTAAATCCCACACTGACACAATTTCTGGGTAACGGTACATTCAAAAGTAATAATAAAGCAGGTATTTTACAAGCATTACAGCTTGTATTAATCTGCACACTTTGAAGAAGAACACATTTTTTGAGGATTTGGGTCAGGCTTAACAATAGTTACATGAACATAAAGAAATTGGTTGTTATTTGTGTCTTGCTTAAGAGAAAGATTTGACAGTAAAAATGGGATGGCAGGTGGTTGGATGGAGGCAATGCTTTTTAAAATAATTTCCCAAGCTTAGATTTTGATTACTGTTAAACTGTATTGATTTCCTTTCCATTGTGAAGCTTATTTCTCTGACACGTGGCATAAATTGTTGTGAGGGCATTTTGGGAGATTCAGTCACGGTCTTTGTAAGAAAGAGCTCACTATTTGTAATAATTAATTTCACAGGGGTTAATTTAATTTAGATTTTTGCCGATCTGATAAACAGCATTTGTTAGATGTTTATGAAGTTACACTTAAAATAAACTTTCAAGAAAATAATTGGACGTTTGTTTAGTGGAGAGAACTATGATATTTCACAAAGTGCAGTCATGATGCACTTCTATGTTTAATACTTGGTTAACACTACATGTCATCATTCACCCGTTCACACACATTCACACACTGATGGCAGGGGCTACCATGCAAAGTGCCACCTGCCCATCAGGACGATCTAAACATTCATACACCGATGGCACAGCCTTCGGGAGCAATTTGGGGTTAAGTGTCTTGCCCAAGGACACATCAACATGGACTAGAGGAGCCGGGGATCGAACCGCCAATCTTCTGATTGAGGGACGACCCTCAATAAAGCCATTTTATGTCAGATACACAGATATTCTTAGCAACTCTATTACTTCATTAGAGGTATATGTTATATTTGCAATATTTTGGGGAGTATATGTGTGACTGCTCACCAGAGGATTCATACACATGTACATCCTGAATCAGAGCCTTTAGTCAGAAAGCTACCCCTGGGCCTGGGGAAAAGCTTTCAGTCTTATGGAGTTGTGTGTGTGTGTGTGTGTGTGTGTGTGTGTGTGTGTGTGTGTGTGTGTGTGTGTGTGTGTGTGTGTGTGTGTGTGTGTGTGTGTGTGTGTGTGTGTGTGTGGTGGGACATCGTGACCTCTGATGAGTCACATGAGTCATGTCTTAATTGCATCCAACCAATAAAAAGATTCCTGGCTTTTTATAGGTCTCTTTGGACGAGTCACAATGTCTAAATTTGAGTCAAGCACACACACACACACGCGCGCGCACGCACGCACGCACGCACGCACGCACGCACGCACGCACGCACGCACACACACACACACACACACACACACACACACGCACGCACACACACTGTCATGTTGATCAGTTACACTTTGACAGACTCTCAGAAAGCACACTGACTGCATTCATCAATGCATTCTTCTAATGACAAACACGAGACACGACATCAACAAGCCTTCAACTGTAAGTAAAACGGCAGGATTTACATTTGTGAAAGAAACAAAAACTAGATTAAACTCCAGTCATGCTGGTATTTGTATTTGTTGCTGTGTGTGTGTGTGCGTGTGTGTGTGTGTGTGTGTGTGTGAGTGTGCGTGTGTGTGTGTGTGTGTGTGTGTGTGTGGTTACAAGGAAATAATTGTTTTATCAGCAGGCATATTAAAGAGATTACGAATGGGTGGAGTTGTTTTTTCATAGCTCTCAGCCGAACACCAACCAGATCCTATTGACACAGATGTGTTTGTGGTGTGTGCACTGTAGATGTCATATTTTTGGGCTGCATTCAAATTGTGGTCAGCGGGTTTACTTGTGGAAACAAACAATAAACCTAATTTAACAATTTTTCGTCAACCGTTAACGTGTCATTGAAGTCACCAAAGCCACATGATGACTTTTCAGTAATTAAAACATTCTTCTTCTTTATCTGGCTGATAAAAGCTCCAGCGTGTAAAGAGAGAGTTGAATTGAGTTGAAGGATGGATACATAGAAAGGCTTTGGTTGTTGAGCCTGGTTATTGATTCTTATCTCTGAGTTTCCAGCTGCCAGAGGGACCCTGATAAATTATCATCGAGTCGTCCTCTGAAGGGCTGAGAGGGGAGTTTCCTCAGAGTGATGACCGCCTCTTCCAAAAATAAGTTGTTTTTAAATATTTTTGGGGAAAAATTGTAATCACAGGGGGTGTACAAATGAACAAGAACAAATTACAATATAATGCAGTTACAGTAAATGGAATCACATGAAATACATCTTGATTTATGAAACTTACAGTGTTCAATTTTTGTCATTACAATTTTGTCAAGACTCAATCTATTGGAACAAAACTGAAAACTGTAAAAATCTGCACAATTGGATCAGCACTAGAAACAATCTCAAGAAAAATGAACATGATCACAAACATAATCTTCACCATGGTGGGCTGTTTGAGTCCATTAGACTGAAAGATGTCACTGTTACTGTTTTGTTGACCCCTTGTACCTTCATCATGAGAACCAATGAGTGAGAAACAAGTCAGGAGAGCGACCGTGAACTTTTTCTCTCAAAGAAGACGCCAGTTGCACCAGTGTCTAAAGGAAACAAACAAATATTGATTATTATCCCATGCTGTTCACAAATATTTCTCTCTACTTTGGACTCAAGTTCCCCTCAAACCACAGAAATGTATTAACTGAACTAGTGAGGATGCAAATTTGTTAGACATTAGTATTATTTGTGTGTACACTGTGCTTTTTTTCTCTCTCAGGGGATACAATGATGACTGAAGGTTAGCATTATTGCATCCATACAGTCCTTATTTGCTACACAGTGGAACCTTTAACTCTCATACCAACTTATTTAACATTAAAGGACTGGGGACCCTGGGAATACACTACTGTAAGAAACAGTCATAATAGAAAACATTTTGACTTTTTTTCTTCTCAAAATAGTATTAGTAATGTTATTAATGCCATCTGAAATCTTAGAAAAGTTACTTAATTTGCATTGTGTAAAACAAAAACTGACAGAGCACATGAGGAAAACCGTGACTGCTGCATCTGTCTCCTTAAAAATGACTGGCCCCCTGCAGTTCCCCTACCCCCTGATAGTGTGTGGTAAATTAGTACCCATAGCAAACATGAACCCCCAAAAAAGTTCTATCTCAATAAAACTAAATAGGAGAAATTTGATGCTTTTGACAGGGATACCCGGATTCAATAAATTTATATTCTTGAAAAACACTAATTAGAAACAAATTGATTGACAAAGTCATTCAAAATTGGGTTGATGGAATAATGGATCTGTGAGATATGACAAAAGTATCTGTGGGGACCCCAGTTGGTAGGATTACAGTGTGTGTAACAAGAGTGGTGTAGCCACTGAAGGCCAGATGAAGTCAGCTTTGGAAAATGGCTAAAAGGGAAAAGACAAAACCAAAAAATGACTGATTGGCTTTTGAAAGATGTAAACAGGAAATGAATAAAAAAAGTGTTGTATGTTATGGAAGCATAACAAAAATAATTGCCATGTTTTAATTAATTAAATAACAAGATAATAATCTTGGGTATTCTAAAAACAGTTTTCATGGAAAAAGAAACTGCTCTTGTTTCTCTGAATTAACAAGATAATAAGTCTTCAGGAAACCTTCAGAAAAACTGGGCAAATATTCTTTTTCAAGTTAATGCATTATGCTTTCGTAATATGTGACATATTGAAAGAATGCTGCAAAAAATGATCAATATTATTTTATTTTTAACGTCATTAAGCCAGAGTTTGAATGGAGTGACTAATCAAGTTTCACAAAATCAATCTGAGGGTATAACCAGATGCAAAGTTAGATGCTGAGCCAATTCGTGGAGCAAGAGAGTGCAAAGTAAATGTATATTTCCTGTACACCTTGTAATCACATCAAATGCATTTACAGCTAATTTCTACTCATAGAAACATATATATATATATATATATATATGTATATATATATATATATATATATACACATACCACAGAGATGAATGGAATCCTTTAGTGCTCAAAGTGAAGAAAAATGACACTGTAGGCAAATGTAGACAAGAAATTTCCTGGGCTACATTTTCAATCCCACGGTGAGAATGACTCGACTGAAGTCAGGAATTCTGTAAAGCCATCCTGACTGAACCTAATATTCTGATTCTGATTTAAAAAAAAAGGCAAAAAAACAAAAACAAAGTGAACATAGCTAACATAGATGCTATGTCTCCCCCCATGTTTCAAATATCGCACTAATGTGCAATTGGGAGTAAAATGTCAATTGAAGAAACATTTATAAGCATTTTATTTATAATTCAAGGAGATTGTTGCTTAACTTGACCCTGCGCTGTATCATATCCCTCAGTTGACCCAAAACTGATGCAGCAGTGAGGGTCACAGTAGTTGGCTCATGTTTTGTTTATCAGGATTGTGACATAACAACTACTGGTTGCAGCCAAAAAAAAAAGAAAGGGAAGCATGATAACTGTTACTGGAACAAAAAGCACACAACACTGACAGTTTGCAAAATACCACAGGCACTTAAACTTTAATAAATATTAAACATTAAGTTCTTTTTCATATGTACAGATATCGTACAGAAAGATCCATGGATGCTTTTGCAGCTGCTGCAAGGTTGAGATGTACCAATAATAAAAAAACGGTCCCCAAAGCTTCTATTTGGATACAGTTAATACAAACAGGCTTGTTTATTTTATTATAATTTTTTTTACATAAATAAATGCACAAGGGACACCGCTTTTGGCAACACTGACATAAAAAGCACCGTACTTGGCTGACCGTAAAAAAAAAGAAAAAGAAGAATGCAATCAATATATATTTTTTTCTCTTCACTTATTTTGTTTTTGCACCTAGCTTAATGAGATAACAAAATATATCATCAAAATTCAAGGAGCAACAAATGATTGGCTATGTATCTCTGCATCTTAACTTCCTGAGAGATGAGAGACCCCATGTAGTCAGACTGGCGTTTGCTTTGGAAAAGGCAACAGTCCAAGGAGTGTAAACTTTGCACAATTCAATTAAATCAAAAGGAAAATTGGACTTACCAATAGGGAATGAGATATATCTGTTTGTGGGGAAAAGAGCTGCAGTCCTGGGCTGTAATTTCATATGGAGATGGAGATTTCTAGGTGGTAGATTTTGTTGCTCCATAAGTGCCCGTAGGGATAATACCATTTTACAAAGAACATCGTAGCTCATCATTGATGAATCTGTCACTGTGGGTGGTTTGGAGGGATCAAAGCTTGGATTTGTGTAGTTCTGGCCAAACTGGCAAACTGGATATACACTTTCCATCCCCTCTGTTTCTCATTGTTGTATTGACACAGACTTGGCGATTTGCTTCAAATCTGCTTCAATCTGTACTCTGAAGGGCTTTTCTTTTTTCAAAGTAAGTGTTCAAACATTTGGCCATAATATTCTCTCTCTGTAACAGTCCTGATAGTGATATGACAGAGTTTTCTTTTGTGTGGACAGGCCTAGAAAGCGTCATGGTAGTTCAGAGGTTTTAAAAAGTCTGTAAAGAAAATGTTCATCTCTATAAGAGAAATGAGAAGGCTTGGTCTATCATGCTGCATGGCCTCTCTTCATCCGGAGGAGAAAGTTCCTCTTCTCCTCCAGAAGCTCCTGAATGCGTTTGTTCTTGGTTCTCTCTCGGAGGTTGACTCGACGCTTTGGGATCAGATTGTTCTGGGAGATGTCATTGTCTACGCCACTGATCCTGTTGTATATGACGTCGATGGAGTTGTTCTCCCTGTTCTCCTCTGGTCTTCGCTGAGGTCTGGTGATGGTTGTGATGGCTGGTTTTTCTGTTGTTAGGGCAATGGTGGTGGGAGGTGAGGCTGTGGCGGGGTCTGAGGTTGTCGGGAGAACAGGGATGGTCACAGGGATATAGTCAGACAGGTCAAGCCAGGGTGAGGAAGCGAGGTCCGTCATATCTTCACTAATGATAGTTGGGATCACCATGGTGAGGCCGTCGTCCAGCACCATGGTGTCACTGACCTCTCCCACGTTGCTGTAGGACACTGGGATGTCATCATCACTGAGAATGGTTCCGCTGGTTACTGTGACATCACCACTGCTGGTCATTGTGACATCACTATATGGCAAGGTTCCACTAGGCATGTTGGCTTCTTCAAAATGAGTGGTTCCAGTCTGTGTTATGAAGTCACCAAAAGTGCTGGGTGTTGTCGTTGAAGTATCATGATACCACAGTGGAGTTTCATCTATAGTTGCTGTTTCGTTATTGATGTAAGTAACATTGATTATGGACTCAGGCAAAGGTATGCCTGCAGCTGTAACATATACACTAGTGCTGGATGAGATAGTGGAAGAAAAGTACTCTCTCAGTTGTTCTGGACTTGTATATGGAGTGGGGGCTGTGGTATAATATGAAGGCATTGTTTTAAGTGTTTTCTTTTTTGGGTTACTCTTAGTCTTATTTTGATTAACCTTTGTCTGAAAGAGTGTGGCATTTTTGGGACCTAGTTTTGGGGTCTTTTGAGGATTTGTCTTTGTTTGTTTTTTCTTTGTAACTTTTGTCTTTGGCTGAATGTTCTTTTTGGGATTGGCCTTTGGAGGAGCCTCCTTTTTAAGCGTGGGTTTGTTTATTTTCGCCTGAGTCTTCTTCACTGGAGGCGTCTTTTTGATAGTGGTCTTTACGGGGGGAATCTTTTTGGGAGTAGTGTTTGGTTGAGTAGTATTTGGCGAAGTATTGTTTGGTGCAATAGTCTGTTTCGGAGTAGTGTTAGGTGGAGTATTCTTTTTGGAGGTAGTCTTTTTGGGAGTGTTTTTTTCTGGTCTATCTTTGGGGGGATTGCTGTTCTGTGGGGTATTCTTTTTTGAAATATCACTTGTTTTCTTTTTGGGATTGATCTTTGGTGGAGCATATTTTCTTGTTGTATTTCTTAGTGCAGTATTCTTTTTTGGATTGATCTTTGGTGGAATCACCTTTTTGGGTTTTTTCTTTGGCGGAATCTTTTTGGGCTTGGATTTTTGTGTAGCGTCTGTTTTTGTACTGCTTTCTGTTGGATTCGTCATAATTGGACTGGTTGATGCTGGAAGGTGTGTGGCAGTTATAACAGATGTTGCTGGACTATTTGTAGTGCTCTGTAATTGTGGGTCTGTGTTCACATCTATGTCTGGGACAGGCATAGGTAGGGGATGACCAGTAACACTGGGAGAAGTTGTGATAACTGAGGTCGTTGCCATGGAAAATGTAGTGGGGAGAACGGGAGCACTGGTGGCTGCCGGAGGATGAATGGTGATAATTTGTGTAGCACTTAGTTGGGAAGGGGTGGAATGAGGAACAGCAGTTGTAGAGGTAGAAGGATGAGTGGTGGTCCAGGGAATGATGTTAGAAGCTGAAATGGTGGTGACGACAGCTCTGGTGGGTTGGATGGTGTTGAAGCCTGAGCTGAAGGTGGGTGGAGAAGCATTGGGTAGGATGGATGTGGAGTTGGGTGGAGGTTCTGTAATGGTGACATTGCTGCAGGACTTGCAGCACATGCGCTGGTACTCCGGTAGAGGGCAGTAGCGTTTCAGCACCTCCATACGACAGAACACAGAGCGGTCTCCATGACAACGCTGGCCTGTGGAGGAGAGAATAGAGAGCTGAGACTGGGACTGGGTGCAGCCAGCGGTAGAGACTATGAAGAGGTGAGTGTTATGTATAAGATTGCTGGAATATATCTGTATATGTGACAGAAAGTGCAATGTGCAACAATAAGTATGGTACATTAGCATTAGTCTTTGTGTGTATGTTCGTATATATAAAAAGTACATGCATACGTGAGTGTGTCTGTGTGTGTGTGTGTGTGTGTGTGTGTGTGTGTGTGTGTGTGTGTGTGTGTGTGTTGGTTCCACACCATGCAGAGTACAGTAGAAAAGCCAGACCATTAGCAGATGATGCAGAAAGGAAGAGGAAAAAAACCCAAACATCAAGAGCAGTCATGAGATTAGTCCAGAACAACTGAAATGGAAAAAGGAGGGTTGCCAGTCTTCTGTTGTAAATATAACTCAAGTCTGGATTTTTCTAATTTTGATAATCTTTCAGTTGTTAAATTTGAATCCTCTACCACTTGACTATTACCCTTTTTGTACCATGCCAGTAAAAATAACTGTGTTCTACTGGCAATGCTTGACATTTTCTCTGACAAAGGATTTAGCCAGTGATCATTCCTAGTGAGAGAAAGATCACACTTTTCAAAACATTTTTATTGATACAACTTTGCTGTTGAGAATGACAGTAACTGAAACAATGAGATGTACGCCCCCCCTGCTCAATATATAGATATATTCTTTTCTTAAGAAAAATAATTCAACTGTATCGAAAGTTACAAGTTCACAGTCACTTTGGTAAAACACTTCATTACTTGGAAATTAACCAGTCAATCTGTTTATCGATTGAAAAAAAAAACATGAAGTACATAAATTATATTTGCTTTTTAAATGAATTACATAATTTCCATGATGATGTAAAAACTGGAATGGCACATTAAGTGTCATATGAAACATTTACAAAACATTAATAAAATTTCCCTGATAAATCAAAGTGCATATAGACGCAGTGCACGTAGTCCATCTGAATGTTTCTTCAACGTTAGCCAAACGTTAGCCAGCCCCACGCAGCAGGCCAGTGAAGCCACAAAACAGTTACCCATAGTATAGAATATTATAGAAGAAGATAACAGTCATGAACATTATTAAATACAGTCAACACCAATGTTATATACAGTTGCACTGCTAGGTCTGGCTTGGTCTCATACAGTCCAACTCCAGCAGAAGGAAACCTTGGATAGCTCGCTACATAGTCACAACAGAAATAAGTGATCACAATACAATGACAAGTCTGAAGTGTTTTTTTTTTTTTCTAGATGCCATATGTGCCGATACCCTAGAACCTTTGTAAACCCTTCCCAGTAATCGGACATTGGTCCAACATCACCTTGGTAGGTTTGATGGTTGGCGGGTGTGAGTTTGTTAAGTTGGTTTGAAGCTGCCTCTATTCCGAGTGAAACTTTGAATGAGTAAAGCCATCTCTTTCACAGATAAATGCCATTACATTCAATCCAAGATAAGGCATTGTTCATGTGGTTAATGTTCATCAACATAAAATGATCATCGGACGCTCTCAAATCAAAGTTTATGAGGTATTTCTGTATCTGATCGCAATGTGTAAAAGCCCGAATGATGAAGCTTCCTTACACACACACACGCACGCACGCACGCACGCACGCACACACACACACACACACACACACACACACACACACACACACACACACACACACTCAGACACACAATCAGACAGACAGACACACTTTGACTGACAAGACTAGTATATCGCATTCAATCACATTCGTGAACTCACTCATCTAAACACAAGACACACATGCACACAGACACACACACAGACACACCAACACACTCACACACATGCATACGGGTGATGGATGCAAATGTGCATGACAAAACGGGATCCTATCCTGAAAGAAAACAAGAAGCGACAGTAAACCACTGATCCATCTGAGAGAATGGAGAGGCAACTAACTGACCAAGTCCTGCATAATATAGGTCTAACCCCTTCCCCGCAAAACACTTTACCTTTATTAAATATTCATCTGCATTTATGTAAAATCAATAAAAAAATACACATAACAGTCAAGGATCTAAGCGATCAATAGCAGTCCAAAGGTTTTAGGCAAATAAGCTACAGCTTATTCATGGTAAAACGTTATTAATATTATTGTTACTCATATAGATTTAGATTTATAGGTATATATAAATACAAATATATTTATAGATGTATTTGTTTAAAGTCTGCAAGCACAAATAAGCTGCATTTATTGAACTTTAGTATAACAGTCAAAGAGAGGATGGCTGATGATGAGGTGAAATGGGAAGCAACCTCAAGCGGTCAGACTACCCTGTTTTTTTGTGTGTTTTTTTTAAATTAGCCTTTCTTCAAGAGCCTTCACCTCACAGTTCCCTCCCCCCAAAATCAGAAGGTTTACTTATGTCACTTCCTGTCTCTGTGCTGAGTTCCTGTCAATCTGAGAATGAAACGTAGAATGAGACGCCATTCTCATCCTCGAATGGAACCAGGATGTCAGATGAGCACTTTAGCAAAGATGTCCTCATTGTGACAAGATCACATTCACAATAAAGCTTTCATATTTTTTTTATCACTTTTTTTTCTATATAGATATTTATATACCTTTTCTGTTTATTTTCACACCTGTTTCTCCCCACAATGACAGTGCGCTACAAAAAGAAAAAAGCGCAGCTGCATCTCAGGAGTGGTAACTCATGACAACACGCAGCTAGCTCGCGCAAAACATGGCCGCCAAATGCTGAGTGGGTCCCCTCACACATGAACGGCTCCTCGACACGTCTCAGGAGGTGCCCATGAAAACCTGTTCGCCTTGCCACTTCGAATCCTTTTCACATCAAATTTTTTGTTGATCTTTTGAGTTTTCGACTGGCCAGCGGTTACAACACAATGCTCCACAAAGGAGAGAGAGATAGAGAGAGAGAGAGACAGAGCAAGAGAGAACCAACTAGCACACACAGGAGCCAGAGACCCCCCCCCAGTCAGAGCCGTCTCAGACACACAGAGAGAGAGGCAACATCCCCCCCCCCCCCCAAAAGAGAAGCGAAAGCTTTGCCGCTCGCTCACGGGCGTGGGCACAGGCACGGGCCGTGGGGAAGGTCAGGGGGCCAGCCGGGGCCGGCCCTGCAGAGACAGGAGGACAGAGATGGGCAGGGCCCAGCAGAGGACAAACATGCAGCTGCGGCTGCCGCTGTGGAGGCCAGGCTGGGAACTATAGAGGGAGGTTTTACGTGAGGAGATCTTCGGGAAGTTGGGGTTGGGGCGAGACAGCCACTGGATCAGGATGTTGCCGTTCTTATTGAGGTCTGACGAGCCCTCTGCAGAGAAGGAAAGGGAGAGAGTGATGCCGTAGTTAAGGTGGGAGGAGAACTCTTTGAATAGTTATCGTGATCACCTTTCCCAGCATCTCCTTTTTACACTAATATCTGGGCCTGTTTCTGTCTACGTATTCAAGAATATTTACAATTTATTACAATTAATTGCTGAGATGTGGCAACATGGGGATATTGTCAAAAAATAGGGCAAGAAATACAAGTGTTTTTTTAGCCAGATTATCTGAGGAAAAAACAAAACTCTTCCAAATAAGTTTAGTTAACATAAGAGTTTGTTTAAAACTTTGACCGCTTGTGTTCCCATCATACTGAACTTCTTTTTAACATTGTCAGCTATTCACTGTTCTTTTTTTTAGCACAATGTTGGTAATGTTGGCCAAAACTATGAAAGTAAGATCAACATTTTAATAAAGTGAAATTCTTAAGACAATTGTGTGTAAATAAAATAATTTGAGTGACTGGAGGTTCGCTAACACTCACTGGGACATGGATCCAGGCGACAGACTCTGATGGTGTCGGGCTTACTGTCCAGACACAGGCCGATGGTGTTGTCCCTGGTGTGGCACAAAGCCTGCCTCTGCTGGGTCCCGTTACCACATGACACTGAGCACTGGAGATACAGGACATCACCAACAAGCACTTAATAACACATCATTTGGTATATATGGACATCAAATCAGAACAAACACATTTAATGTACATGATTATCATGTCATTGTGTTTTTCTAATACTTTTCCTTGGTTTACAGTAAGAAGTAATAGTGAAGATTACATCATCCGTTACTCAGAGACTTTTCAACCCCGCCAAGAATACAGTTCTGGGGAAGTCTAATATTTAAACCACTGAGTCTCACAAAAATACCAGCTGTTGGGCTTCAATACAAAAAATATCAGTATTATGGTTAGGGTTAAGTATTCTCCCTGCAAAAACCTAAATGGGCCAAACTTTTGATTCCTGTTGCTCTACGTTCAGCCTGAGTACCTGCGACCACGGTCCAACTCTCCACTGGGTCGGGCAGGGGTGTCGGTTGCAGGGTCTGCGAGTCTCGGGCCGGTCGTCGTTGCAGTGTTTATTGTGGATGGAGCGTGTGGTGTTGTCATCTGACAGCTGGACACAGCTGACCGAGCGGATTTGCATCCCTGTCTTTCCACATGGTTTGCTGCAGTTCTGCCACTCCCCTGTCACCCAACTGGAGGACACCACGGGACACAGACAGAGAGAGAAACAAGCGGTCTGATGGCATTCCAAATGTCAAAATGCTGAAGTAAACAATGAAAGAGGAGGAAAGACGAGGCCTGCTGAATGTAGAAACAGCCTAAAGTTGTCTCTATCACAGTTTTGTTATTTCTTCACAGTTGGTAACATATAATACAATGCATACATCGGTGGGGGGCAGAGCTTCTGGTTGCAGTCTCTGGTGTCTCCTCTGGGTTTCATGTTGGATTTGTTACAGAAGCTCTTGTGGACCATCTTACTGTCAACTTTTCTTCTGCATCCGTATCGCAGGTACTGCTTCCCTACAGCAAGAGGGAAAGGAGGATTTTACAAACGTAAGCACCAGAAACATAAAGACATTCATTATAGTTGATGTCAGAGACAGCAAGTATTTCCTTTGCTCCACCGTACCTCCGCCGCAGGGCTTGGAGCAGTAGGACCATCTCTTTGGAGCCCACTCATAGGCACTGTCCTCTACCAGCATGTTGTTCTGAATGGCAGAGTCACTGTCCATGTTCATCATGTACTTATAAGACAAATTCACATCCTCATCTCCATGCAATTTCATCTACAAAGAGAAAGAAGTGACAAAACCCAATGAACACTTTAGATAACTGACATTATTTCATCATAAATAGTGGAATTTGGATTGTTTGGTATGCTTGTGTATGACCAAAGTATACACTATCGTCACTACGTGTACCATGATCAGAATTCCATGTCTGAGAGGACCAGTGGTTTGAAGTGTCTCCTTGTCGTTGTCATTCTCGTATTCCCACTCCACGCCTTTTTCTATCACCGAGTGGGATTCTGGGTAATCGTTTTCCCCGTTCAAGAAGAAGAGTCCTGATGCCACGTTCTTTACAGCTGTAGATGGGTGAGAATTTGTATTGATTACACTAGTACCACACAAGTATACAACACAATACTATATAAACACGCAGGAAAGAAAAACAATATACAACGTCAAATACCTAAAGTGTGTGAGGTTGCTTTCAGTTCTTGGATCAGTAAGTGTCTCGCTCCTCTGGGGATTTCAAGAACTTTGAGGAAACCTGAAATGAAACAGACACCTGTTTTGTGACGCTGACATCATAAACATTTTACAGTTTCCCGACGAAAAGCCAGCTTTGCAGCTAATCCCGTAAAGAGACCTTACTCATTTCAGCCAAATACCCCTAGCCCTTACAGTCTTGACTATTTTCATCCAAAGTAAACATTATAACAATTCTGTGAAATTTCAGTGCTGTAATGTAGGTGTGCTCTGACATCAAAGGCAAAAAAATATACTAATAAACATTCACTCATAGAGTGGGGTTTGACGTAACTTCTTGCCAGTGCTTGACTCATGTGGAAACATGATAACTGGACATTGCTACTAATCTTCCTCTAGAGGGCGATGTTTAGCTGAATATAACTAAACGTGGCGTGCACACTGTAAAGGAACACCGGACAACTATTTATCCTACTGACCAGCATGATAAGACAGCTGCTACATCTGATGTCATGTCTGTCCTACATTTAGATAAGGACTGTCACCGTGAGTGTGCGCTCACCTTGTTTCTTGGCAGTACGCGTGATGGTGTCTTTGAAGGTTTTGCAGCTGGAGTTGTCTCCTTCACACACGCCACACTTGTCCTCCTGCTTTGAGGAGCCGACCACACCGTCGCAGCCCACTTTCTGTTCATGAGGACATGGAAAGTTTAACGCATGCAGATCTGACCACAACGCAGCAGCTGTCTCGCTCTCTCACGCACATGACGTCACTCACCTCACACTCCCCACGCACGCACACACTGTGCGGGTCCTTGTACGAGCAGCGTGTGCCGTCCAGGACCATTCTCTGCATGAAGACCACGTCTCGTGACTCCTTGGATTGGCAATGCAGGTGGCAGCGTTTGTTAGCTATGAGACAAACACAAACACACACAAATGACCCAATTGGCACATTTGAGAGCCATTTTGATGATTTCATCTTCACAACTAACATGGGATTATTTTTTATTTTTCTGAATGAGCTATTTGTGAGTCAGCGTGGCGCTGTGTCTCATTGTGTCTGTCTGTGTGACTCATAATACAACTACATGAGCCTCCGGAGACAAAACCTGGCAGTTCATTCCAGTGAGAAGGAACACTTCTACTTCATCACGTTTATTACACATGGACAAAATCCAGAGACCTTGTTTTATGGTGCATTGACACTAATAAGCAGGTGGCAGACGTGCTACTGTAGAATTATAATATTTGGAGAAAACACACTTTTCTTAGTCTGAACTGAGCAGAGTAGCAGAACTGCAGAGGTTCAATACATTAGCTAACTCGTATTTATATTTAAGATCTGCTGTACATTAGCTGTCAGTTACTTTTTCGAGCTGCTCCCCACATTTCATCATGAATATACATTTTGTGTGGATGAATAAAAAATAGTAAGCTTAATTTTTGAGAGCCCTCAAATGTTTTCAGGAGGTCAGTTCATATTTTGCACACTGGTCTATGAGGAGACATCTGATCACATATGTGAGAAAACAGGAGACAATTGGGTTCTTACGATTTAATAGACAGATAGCGATTGGATAAATCCCTTTAAACAGCTGATTGATCAGCCAAACACACACAAGGCAGCTTTACGTGTTACAGTCTATCTGTTAACTCGGGAAAACACCTAAATAGAGACAAAAAAACAATAGTGTGTAAAACGTCTCTAAAGAAACACTACAATTTCACACTCGGAACAGACGCACTCTTTTTCTCTCCTAACACTATCTGTAACTCCGGAGATGACAGACCATGGATGGAATTCAATTTCACCAACCTGTTCACTTTTTTTTCTCTCCCCCTCCACACACACAGACACACACATCTGTGCTCGCACACTAACACACACTCATGGAAAAGTAATTTGAGACTGAGAAAGCCTTGCTGAAAAATATGGCATTTAGGAATGATAAGAACGGAGAAAAACAATTTAGCAAGGTTCCTCTTAGCGGAGTGTGCGCAGCGTGACCTCCAATTACATATGGAGACAGCTCAGCACTTTACTCTAGGGCTGCCCTTTAGTTGGATGATAATTTAATACCTACCAGAAAGGCAGTGACACCTCCACTTAGAGACTGGGTGGTCTGACAACCACACACACACACACGCATTTCAAATCTTCTCAATAAGAGGTTTCAGATATTTAGTAAATAACTCTAATAGTTTCTTCATGTGCCGACTGATACATTGATGGCGAAAACGATGTAGGAAGAGAGGGTTCGTGAAGTTCAAATGACATCCGTGAATGGGTGGAGAGAGAAAAGACACAGAGTTCAAAGAAGATTGTTTTTAAAGAGATTTCCAAAGAGATTTCCAAAGAGATGGCGTGGTTTTATGGGAGGGCGTAGTCGTAGCTCCAAGCTGTACTCAGCAGGACAGCCAGATGTCAATGACCATAACAGAACAACACCTATATATATATACAACCCTCTAAAACCCAAGAGTGTGCTTCCTCTTTTTGGCTTTCATTTGTATTTACAACTTCCATTGTGCATCATGACATGTTCTGACAGCCTATTTATATATCTACAGACTACTTCAACTGCTTCATCCCCTTTCCATCTGCGGGTGTGTACTCACGGTCTGTGTGTTCATAAGGCAGCCAGTGGTGCTTGTTGCTGTGGATTTCAAAGCGGGGGTCCCAAGCGTGGCATTGTTCCTCTCGCGGGTCACTGTAGATATCCTCACACTCGTTGGTGTTGCACATCTGGAACTGGTGAGTCGCCCCTATACAGATACGGCCCCCGTTGGCTGGTCTGAGAGGGTTGCAGTGCACAGGGTGCAATATCATTCAAGACTTGGGCTACAAATGATACATTTAACACTTGCACAAATTATCTTGATCTATGTTAATAGAGCAAATTATCACCATCAGAAGTCAGTGCAACAAATATTAGTTAACTAGCAAGAACTCAAGTAGAGGAACGCTTTCTAAAACAAGATTAGAGCTTCAGCTGAATTTAACACAATTAAGCACAGAATGAAAACTTGCAATGTCACTGTTTTACACACACACACACACACACACACACACACACACACACACACACACACACACACACACACACACACACACTAGGAAACCCAGTTTCATACCTAGGATTGTCACAGTCGCGTGTGCGAAAGTGTACTCCTCCACCGCAGGTGTGGGAGCACTGGCCAAACTCACTCCACGTACCCCAGGTTCCATCTTGCTTTATGATGTCAGGTGTCAACCACATGCACTGACCTTTGAAGCAGTGCTGCAATAGGCAAAGAATGCAAGAGACACAGTTGCTATTTGGACACACTGTGCCATCAAATCAGGTTTTTCAACAGAATACATGTACAATAGTGCATAAATACCATCCCATTCCCGCACATGGTGCCATCAATGGGCGGCCCTTTCTTGGTCTTGCAGAAGAAGGGATTGTCTGGGTGGCTACACCACAGCTGCTTACATGGGTCAAACGTGCGAAACTGCAGGGCAGAGAGAGAGAGACTCCTTCTTACAATTAATAGTTCTACTACACAGCACACTCACTGAGCAACAGTCTGGCCTTCAATAATACAAGTCAACCATCATGAGACAGCTGGAATGAGACTAAACACTGAAAATAAAAATAGAGATGAGAAGAGAAATATCACTACAACAATAACCACAACAGTGTTATACCCAACAATAACAACATCGACCCTGCACTGTGTCACTGCACTGCACACTACGCTCCACTGAGAAACACACAGCCATTCATGCAAACTAAACCAAAGGATGAGAGAGAGAGACAGCCCGTGGTTTAATTAGGTCACAAGGGAGGTCAGATGGCAAAAGGTTGAAAGGCCAAAGGTGAGGTCTCATTGACCTCTAGAATGCCCCTCGACACAGATCAAGGACCGAATTCTCCTCCTTTTCTGATATGAACCATTGATGTGGATACCACCAAACTGACCCGTAGTCCAGTGTCTGAGGGGCCGTGCCCTCCTCCCTCCTTTCCACAGACTTTCATACCCACCATGACCCCCACGGACCTTTGCAGGTCAGAGTAACAATCAATGGCTAGACTGTGGTAGGTAATAACGGATGACATCAGACTGGAGGATCCTAAAAGCTGAAGTGAAACATGGAAAAACAGCCTCTGTTCTGGCTCAACCCTTTCCCCTTGGATGGGAAAGACATCTTTCCAACCTTTTCCACTCGTTTATAGCCGTGAGTGTTCCAATATAATGAGGCTCTTCCTGCCAGCGCTGCTGTGATTTAACACAGAGATTTGCGGGAAAAGAGTCAGGATATGGTACGGTTCAACTGTTGAACTGCACCATAGTCACTGAACCGGTATAGTCACAGTGTTTTTAGGCTTTTCACTGCCACTGTCTCTGGGAATAAGCATTTTAGAATCCTGCAGACTAACGTCCAAAATATGACGATGGGTAGAACAGAGAAACAAAGTACAGTAAAAAAGAAAAAGTAAGGAGCAACATTACAAACAATTACGACTTCTGAGGACAAATAGAAAAAGAAAATCTGAGAAAACAAATGACGGGCCACATGTCTTCGGGGAGGTGGGGTTACCTTACCTGTAATGTTGACTGGCCCGCCTTTTGTAGCTGAGGGGAATGGGTTTGACAAGAGAATAGAGGGTAATCTAGCAATGTGTGCAAAGCCCCTGAATAAGCCCTTTGTCAATCAAGCAACAGTGTGCCACAGTGGCTTCACAGTCAAAGAGTGTGTGAGGGTGACAAGAGGAGGTTAGATGCCTGGCGAGATGCTGAAGCTGAGTGTACTGTTTGTGACAGGCTCATGTAAAGGCACTGTGGTAAGTGTTATGTTCAGATAAATATATCTTTCAATCGTATTTAATATTAACAACAAAAAAAAGAAATAGCTATAAAAAACAATTACCTGCTTTTAAGAAAGATGCCAATCCCACCAGTGGCCGGGAGAGGAAAGCAGAGGACGTAAGAAGAATGTGAATAGCTGTGTATGTGTGACTCTTTCATTACAATGTAGATCAGAGATAGATGATGAAAGTGCTGCGTCAAGTTCACAAGGAAAAGCTTCAGAGCTCAAGAGTTCCCATACAAATGGATCTTCACAGTGAAATTCAGCAAATTCTGAATAAACAGAACAGACTGAATTCAAAGCGAGTTTACCCCAACTCTGAAAAAACTGCCTCATCTCAGGAGATAACGTGACTGTTGTAGACGTTACCGTCAGTATGTTAGTTAGTGTTAGTAAACTCTGGCTATGTTAGTAAAGTGAGCATGACACTAAGGGGATCTCTTACCGCGGTGCACATCGTGTAGCCCACACCAAAGTCAAAGCGACACTGTTCGTTCATGGAGTAGTGCAAACCAGGAAGCTGAGGCAGAGACGGCCAGTTGTGGTCAAAGGGGTCGTCACGGAGACAGTCATAGGAACTGCAAGAGGAGTAAAAAAAATGGGATGAAATTCTATTTTCTTTGGTTATTTTCTTCCAGTTATTCATGTCATCCTGCAATATTATCGTTGGAGCTGCAAATAACAATTATTATCATTTTGGATGATTATTTTCTAAGATTTTCTGTTGATCAACTAATCAACCAGTCGGTTTATCTCATACACTTATTATCAAAACCCCTTATTCACTCAAGTGTTTTACGAGTAGTATGTGTGGTGAATCAGCCTTCAGAAGCCACCAACTTACCTAAAAAAGGTCTTTAAAATATATTTAATGGTGTTTCATGAAACCTTAAAATGTGGGCTTTTTCACCTTGAAAACCACCACCATACCCTTTTGGCAGTAATACTCGTACACTTTGTGATATAATAACTTCTAGGATAACAAAATCACAGAAAATATCAACGAGACGCAAACTCATTATTAAATATTGATAAAAGTGTCAACCTTTAAAATCCCATGTAATGAAATTCTATGAGTCTGTGTGTGTGTTTGTGTCTCACTGAAGGTAGCGTCCCAGCTCCTGCATGCTACATCTGGACCAGTGAAAACGGTGGAAGGCAGCTTGCACCAGCGGAGCCATGATGCTGCCCATGTGCACCTCGTCTCCACAGCGGTTCCCTTGGCCATCGTGCTCCATCCCCAACCTGCACTCAGAGAGAGAGAGAGAGAGAGAGAGAGAGAGAGAGAGGAAGTGAAGGGAAAGGAGATTAAGCAGCGGAGACAGATTGGGAACATGTGGGAGGAGAAGAAGAACAAGTAAGGGGAGGGAGGCAGAAGCAATTCTCTCATCAGATATTGACTGAGGTAACCAATGGATCAACACTGTAATAAATCAATACGGTCACATAAGTGACTGCTTTGTTGTCTTTTGCTGTAGCATGAAAGCAGGCTTGAAGACTTCATTATGGCAAATGCACTTACACATGTCCGGTCTCGTGTGCCACCACAAAGGCAGAGGAGAAACCGTCCTCATGGTTCAAAGTGCAGCTCCTTACCGGATGGCACATGCCCGTCACTGGGGCGTAACCTAGGCAACCAGGAAGAGAGACCTACTAGTCAAGAACACTTATTGTGTTGTACTGAAAAAAAAAAAAACTTTGTAATGTTTGAACTAAACTTATTTGCTCTTTACCGCCAAAAGGTCAAGTTTCATTGAAATACATTTCATTGTGTCATTTTCTGTGTATATTTCCAACAATTCATTTGACACAAAATGCCTATTCACCTATGCATGATGGAAAAGGAGCAAGGTGAGGAAAAATGGTGTACTACTTATCAAAATAAAAAAGGAAGATAGATATATGTTCCATACCCACCAAAAAACCCACATCAGAGATACTATTTCAATAATACTTTAAGTCATTCTCTCTGCAATTCTTTACTTTAACTCCATATACTGAAATACAATATCTGCTTAAATGATGTGCATTCATGGGATCTGTGAGATGAAACCGATTTGGGTTAACTATACTTGCATTTTTACCTTAAATCTGTGACTTATCTCTCCAAAGATATGAAAAATATATAGTACTTACACATAACCAAACACACACACACACACACACACAAATGTGTGCGTGTTTGTGTGTCTAATCCTAACCCTAAACCGTCGCCTTACACCCCTACATATGCCAATTTCCAACTCCCTGTGTGCTTGTCTGTCCTGTACTGCCTTTAATTGTGGGACTGTGGCTGGCCCTGCTCTGCCTATTGATTTTCTGCTGCTGAAGGCTGAGCCCAAGGGCAGCTGAAGGGCTTCTGAATAGCTAGGCCACTGCCTTTAGAGGCCTCTCCCCTGGGCCTGCCTGTTAGCCTGCACTCTGCTGCACAGAAAACCACCGAACCCACAGTGCACTATGCAGCTTCATGAGGCAAAGGCAGGAAGAGGGGAGTTTTCTGTGTGTACTTATGAGTTCAAAGTACTCAAGAGGGTGGGCATGCCGTTTCGATGTATACTATATGTTAATCAGTAAGGGTTTAGAATACCCTGCATGCCCGTGGGGCCAAATTCCTGGCGCGTGAGGAAGATGGCGTGATCGTGATACTCAGTGTCCCCCGTGTCCTGCTTCTGCTGCAGGAAGGCCCAGCGACACACGTTCTCCAGACTCTGAGATGGGTTCCCCAGTTCAATCAGACTCATGGACTGGAATAAGAGAGACGCACACAGGGAAAGAGAGAAGGGGGGGTAAACATTATACAAAAACAGGGAACTAAACCTGCTTCTTGTTTCAGCTCTTGTACAATAACATTTTATTCAGCCCTGTAGGGGGCAGTGTCACAATGTTATATATTGTCAGCACATCTTGCAAATTGCTGAGGTGTACAACACACACTCACTCCAAGGGATCCACAGTACTCACACAATAATGCTCCTGTAATCTTGATCATTTCAATAATGAATAAGAAACTGAACACAGAGCTGCCTATTAATGAGTTATGCACTAATAGTCAAAAACATGTCCAATTACAGAATATTTACCTATGATTAAATGAACAATACCGACACCCACACAAAGACCCTGATACCAGCAATTCCTTCCATTCACCTTCACCTCTCATGCTCTTCCTCATTAGGATCTCTGCTCCCCTCTCCCTTCTCCCTACATTCTGCTGTACAACTCTTTCCATGTCTCTCTTTCACTTCTTCCTTTTTGCCTCACTTTCTGCATTTCCTCACTGTTTTCACACACTCACACTGCACAGCTGAATCAAACAGGGAAGAGTGTGTGTATTGTGAGTGTGCTGCAGTGAAGACATATGGCCTGCCTCTGCACTGACACCCCTTAGACAGAGTAGGTGGATGTGTGTGTGTGCTTCATCATGTTCATCAGGTGCTTCTGTGTGTTTTAGTGTGTTTTTATGTTTAAAGATGTATTTGGAATGGTGTATTGTTGGAGTGTATGTGTGTGTGTGTGTGTGTGTGTGTGTGTGTGTGTGTGTGTGTGTGTGTGTGTGTGTGTGTGTGTGTGTGTGTGTGTGTGTGTGTGTGTGCGTGCGTGTGTGTGTGTGTGTGTGTGTGTGTGGGTGCGCCTGCATTCAGGGTCACATAGCCAATCTGCAGGCTGTCTGGGTGCAGCTCTGTTGCCACGGTAATTGGGGATGATGGACAGCCAGAGCTTTGGCTGAAGCTGCGTAGGGGCTGGCCCAGAATGACCAATGTAGGAGTGTGTGTGTGTGTGTGTGTGTGTGTGTGTGTGTGTGTGTGTGTGTGTGTGTGTGTGTGTGTGTGTGTGTGTGTGTGCTTTCAGGGCTCCACTGGGATTGTCGACATGTAGAGAGGAGAGGAAGAGATAAGGCTACAGCAGCATAAGTGTATCACAGAGCACCTATCCAGCAATAAAATCCCTTCTGTGGGGTAATCCCAGCCCTTCTCCATTCCTGCCATCTCTTGCTTTATCTATGTTTTCCCCTCTCTTCCACCCCACTCTCTTCTTCTCTTTGGCACAGGCAGGAAGATAGAGTTACAGTCATGAAGAAAAAGGATGCTACCCCCATCGTCCGGTCTCTCTGTTTATGAATGAGGGAGGGCTATCATTGATTGTTTATCTTTGCCTGGACTTCCCATGATTCTGTGCAGCAGCCTACTGGGAGGAAGGCTGATTGCATAACGGGCAGAGTTTCTGTGTGCTTTGGTGCTGAACTGTGAAGGCGTGCGACTTGAAAACACTCCCTTGGGATGCTGCATGCTTTTAGTTCCTCTTTTGCTCAGTCCACTGGAATAACAGGCTCCGGGCATCAGTGCGTGCTGATAATTATGTGTGTGTGTGTGTGTGTGTTTGTTTATGAGTGCGTGTGTGCCTGCATGTATGTACGACTTGGCTGTGCTTACTGTAGGTATACTTAAAGCAATTGTAGCAAAATCCTAGTATCAGAGATACTGCTGATAGAGAGACAAGGCATCCCCTTTTCAGGAACTGCATCACAGGCGAAGTTTGAGGAGAACTCATCAGGTCTTACCTTGCCGTAGCCCAGCATGATAATCCTCACCAGCACCACATTGATCTTTGCTCCCAAAGACTGGTCATGGTAGATCTCATTCACCTGGAGTCACACAGAAAAACACAAGAGGGAACACGAGTCTCAGCAGAAGAAATACAACAATATCTAAACTAATATTAAGAGGGTTTGTAAGTTGTATCTAATAGCTTTATTAATGTTTGATACAGTACATTATTTAATAATGCTTTACAAATCAGTTATAAGCCATTACTTAGGACAACTTTTGAGTTGCTGTGTTGTGATGGTAGTAATCCACCAATTAATGCTAATTTATGTTTGTTTCCCCACTTTCTAATAAACCACTAAGTCTACTGGTATAAATGTTAGTAACTCATAAATATGAGGTTTTTGTAATAATCCATCAATTCCAAACAACTCCAATTTAATAAAAAGTTATAGCTTATAAATAGCTTAAAACAGATTTATAATCACTTATTAACCATGAATAAATCCAGTGGTACAATTTATAAACCTGTTGTAAAGGGTGCAAATGTCTGACTAAAGTATCCCACCAGCAACACAGTGATATAAGAGAATAGAAGTGAAGAGAAAACCCCAAAATAGAGAAAAGGAAGTTGAGGAGAGGGCAATGAACTCTGTTTCCCATGAGCACTGATGGAGAGGAGATGAAGGAAGAAAGATGCAAAGGAAGGAAAGAGCCTAATGCAAGGAAACAAGGTAATGTGTGACAAGAGAGATGCATAGAGCATTATACTGGCGAAACACTCACACACATACACACACAAAGAGAGAGAGAGAGAGAGAGAGAGAAAGAGAAAGAGAAAGATAAAGAGAAAGAGAGAGAGAGAGAGAGAGAGAGAGAGAGAGAGAGAGAGAGAAAGAGAGAGAGAGAGAGAGAGAAAGAGAGAGAGGGGTAAATTGGCGCTGGAGTTGAGGCCTGCTGTCCTCAGTGGCTGTGTGCGGTGCCTAATGAGGCAAAGGGATGTAAAAACAGACAGCCGTAATGAGATGGCTGATGTACACGCTGTGGAGAAAGAGGAACACACAGACTGTACAAACACACACACACACACACACACACACACACACACACACACACACACACACACACACACACACACACACACACACACACACACACACACACACACACACAGACACAGACACAGACACAGACGTACAGAGATGAAGAACGAAATTGCAGACACACCCAGCCAGCGAGAGAAAGGTAGAGAGTTGAGGAATGCTACGAATAGAGACAAGAGGCAGAGGGAGAGAGACAAGAAGCTGAGCAGAGAGGGGCGAGGGAGCACAGAGGCAAAGTGAGGAAAGAGACAGAGCTTAGAAGGGAGAGGAAACGATGCATTCTTAGAAAACAAATGTAGCGTAGAGCTGCGTTTTGTTTAAAGAAGAGGGGAGTCATTTGGAATAACTTAATGCTCCATACGCAATGTTAAGTTGGAAATTCCAGCAACCTTGTAGGAAAATTCCAGGGGAGTGATCCTTCAAGTCAGGATCCTAATTTGTTAACCAAACTCGCCTCGAATACATTTGTTTGATGACATCAACACATAAACGTGGTTGCAACGTAAAGCCTCAACAGCTTTACATAGTTTTTAGAAACCTCAAAATAAAGTCTGATTTTCAGCATCTGCCTTTGTGTTGTTGGGAACATCTGTCTGGTAAATGATCAGATGTACTAATTAACCTTCTGAAATGTTAAGTTTACAGTTGCCAGCATTATAAGCTAACTTGCTAAAGTGGCCAAATATCACTTTAACAACATTAGCGGTTTCAGTGGAAGAAGCCTCTTAGTCAGGAGAACTCTGTTGGCATCCATGTGTTGGTTTTCCAAGCTGGAATATTTGACCTTCGACTGTGAATGGAAAAGAGCGTTACTTGAAGGGAAGAAGAGAGTAATACTTGAGGGTTGTGAGCATTGTCATTTTAAGACAATACAACTACATTAAAAGAGGTGCGGCTGCAATTTTGGAATCTTGTAGTACAACTCTACTCTCTGTAGTACTCTGACATGGACTGAACCACCTGAATAACATCTCAAGGGATTTATCTTGACATAATAACTTACTCTGTAAGACACATACTACTGTTTCTAAAGTGGTAATCTATAACATCAAATCATATTTTATAGATTTCTCATATGTTTTGCATGTAAAATCTTAATCTGCAAAGTAACAAGTCAATATAGCTGTCAGACAAATGTAAAATACAAATATAAGGCAAATTGTACCGACTCACCTTCCACAACTGAATATAATTTATAGGGACAGTTAAGTGGCAACTACCCATTATGTTCACAAAAACAAGGACGGTGAGTTCTAGGCACAAGTTTAGGAGTGAGGGACATGAGAGAAGATGGGAAGGGCTAAGTTTCGAACATTTTGGATGCTCCTTTTTACAGATTAAAAACGATAGAGTTGCTAAGCAACCACCAAACAAAGACAGGGTTCTGTTGTCTTCTCAGTTTGACCCTGTCTGAGACTGTGTGTGTGTGTGTGTTTGTGTGTGTGCAGTTTTCAACTTGCCTGTCTGTCTCGCTACCTACTGGTATTTCTGTTTCTGTGTATCACTTGTCTCACGCCCTCGCTATCTTGGCAGGCTTAAGTATATGCGAGTAAGTGACACATAATGACTGTGTTTGTGTGTGTGTGTGTGTGTGTGTGTGTGTGTGTGTGTGTGTGTGTGTGTGTGTGTGTGCGCGTGTAGCAGTGTTTGTTTGTCTGAGATGACATGGACACTTGGGTTGGTCAGTTCACACTTGGCCTGATCCAGCCCGTTTCCCTGACAACCGTTGGGCCAATTAGGGGCGGTTGACTTCCAGGTGACCCAGGCACTAAGAGGTCCACTCTAATGAGACACACACACACACACACACACACACACACACACACACACACGCACACACACACACACACAGGCAGCCTGGTGTCCTTCCACTCCCAACTTTAGCCTTATGTGTCTTCATGCACTTTAATGCTTGGACATGACACACACAGACGCTATACACTAGAGGACAGATATGGCACAATGATTTATAATCTTAAAACACACACACACACACACACACACACACACACACACACACACACACACACACACACACACACACACACACACACACACACACACAGACACATGGTCACTGACGTGTGGTTCCCCGTGCATTCACATACAGACACCCACACTCACAGAGTTCATTGTTAACATCTGTACAGGCATGTCTCTCATTAATGCTGCTGAAGGGCGACGCCAGGTGTCATTACTTACCACCCAGGCTACAGGTAGCCTAGATTTGTCCAACTTTGTGTGTGTCTGTCTGTGTAATAACTGATGCAGGCCAAGAGGTCATCAAGGCACAACATAATTACGATCAGATAAATGATGCAGCCATGGCCTGTCACATAACTTAACACTTAACTCTGGAGAAGGCAGGACGAAATGAAGACAGAATGTAAGAGAAAATTGTCAAAGGAGGAGTAAGGAGTGATATTAAAGGCAGTACTTGTGTAACCACATAGATTGTAGGTATAATTAAAATGTTTCAATAAAAAATAAGCAAATGATAATGATAATAACGTTGTTTATATGCACCATAATTGGAAATATAGGCTTTTTTCTACTCATGTTTGCAAACAAAACTCATGTAATTAAACCTTTAGGGTCACCAGAAAACATCAATAACTTGTTGGTCTGCGCATTTACAACCTGTTAATTGGATAGTTTTTCCAGGTTTAGTGTTGTGTTAGGAGATTCAATTAAAATCTAAAGCATGAGAAGGAGGGAGGGCACAGGAATTATAACTGCTTTAAAAGCAAAGTGCTCTAAAAGAGAGAATAAGGGAGGGACAGTTCAGACTGAAACCCAAGAACTAGAGCGACACCAGCAGTTCTGTCTTTTAATCTTTAATCTTTGCTACTTTTAATCTGCACTTTATTAGCTGCAGGCACCTCATCCAGTTCACACCTATTTAGTATAATAAAGATTGCTTACTTTATCATAATTAAATGACATATTAAAGGTAAGAATTTGTATATTTCTTTGCCTGGAGACAAAAGAGATACATAGTAGTAATATGATTGAAGTAGAATAAGATGTGTTATAATATCAATATTTTGATACAAAACCAACTCATCATGGAAAGTGGGTTTCATTTAACATGCATTAAAAACACCCTCAGCTGCTGATGAGACAGAACTGAGTCATCAAATAAAATTTGGCTAGAGTGCTACATAAATTAGATAAGACTTTGGACAGCTTTTCTGCATCTTTTTGTCAACACACTTGGGAATACTTAAAAATTTGAGACCCAGATATTAGAACTCTCAGTCTGACAGTGCTCCTTACATATCTGTGACACTTCCAGCTAACAAGGTGTCTATTATTACCTGGACTACCTCTCCTTTCCCAGCTCTTCCTACCACTTAATAAGATGACTTCCTCTGCTTCCAGGAGCTTGGTAACGACAAGACTGAACGATCAACACCACTTCCAGACATAGCTGTTGCAGAAATTATGCTTATCACATACTGGAGTAGACAAAATAAACCTCAGTATGCCAATATGCATCATTTAAATTAAAAATACACAGTTGCAACTCCCTCACCAGCAGTGACTATTCATATCCATGGAGAGTGTGATTAACACTTAGCTGCACCTATCTAAAGGTCTCCAGTAATGGGTGAGACAAAGAGGAGACAGACAGATCACTGTTAGCCACTAAATCTATCACCATGTTCGCCACACGGAGATTACAGCACAATGGCCTCCACTTGGCATTTGGCACACGTCATATTTTACAGGATTTACTACAACATTGTTGCTACGACACAGCCCACTTTGTCACCCATGGCCAATCACAACAATGCACATAGCTACTATCCCGGAATAGCCATTTCTCCTCCCTTTCCCTTTTCTTTTTTTTCGAACTCACTTAACTGTATCTTATTAATTAATTTATCCTTCTGTGTTGCCTTTGACAATGGCAAAAAAATGTCTTCCCTTTCAGGATTGCTTTTTTCTTGTTTGTGTTGTCCTCCCTGTCCATATCGCTGTCAGTATATGCCATGTGATCTGTCTCTTGTGTTGAAGTAAGGTAAACACATGGGAAAGGAGTGGGAAGCAGAATCACCAATACACACATTCAACTCAACCTACACATCAAGACACAAAAAGCACACTTTGACACTCCCGTTGAACTTCGTAGACAGGATTTAGTGGTTTTCTGTGGGGGCGCTTTGATGTCCTGCAGACAGCAGTACCGCCCCCCCTATCCTCCATAACACACACACACACACACACACACACACACACACACACACACGCACACAATTGTCCACCTTGACTTTTGGCTCACTTTGTCATTCAAACAGACTGATGGAGGCAAGAAGTGGGAGGAAGGTGCAGCGAGTAATTACACAACACAATAGATGAGAGAAAATAAGATTAAAAAAACAATGCAAACATTGTAGTTTTAATGTATGGCCTTTGGTACTGAAACGCAAGCACTTTATTTATCCTTTGAGGCCGCCTGTACGACTGAGTAACAGCTGCTGCAACAAAAGACAGAGGAGCACTTCACACACTTTGTCTCGGTGTGTTCAAAGTGTTTAAACACGGACACACATACAGAAGACTTTCTGTTAGTTCGGAGAAGAATCTAGAGGAATTTAAGGAGAGAAGAACAGGTGGAAACAGGAAAAATACTGGAATGGGAGAAGTGAGGAGACACCACGATATCAATTTGATGGTTTTACAATGTCAGAACAGTGCCCTTACTTCCTTGCTACCTGCGCTATCTCTCACCTTATACTTAGAAAGTTCTTCAACATCGGTCAGGATTTGTTGCCATAAATTACCCAAGTCAGGGAGAAGTAACAATGCTAAAGAGCTCAGTGTGGAGCAGCTCAGCGCTGCTGAGTGAAAGACAGAGAGGGAAAGAAACAAAGCAGAGAGAGAGAGAAAGAGAGAGAGAGAGAGAGAGAGAGAGAGAGAGCACACCCATCCTGAAGTGAGCAAAGCAAACTTTCAAGAAGAAAGTCGCCCAGATGCCACGCGTGGGAGGCAGCCCTTATTTATTTATTTCTGTTTATCTGGCTGTCAGTAATTTATTCTGAATGCGCTGTTTAAAATACTCCTTCTCCCTCTGTCTCACCATCTCTTCCCCACAGATTAGAGGGGGGGCACAGGGCTGCGTATTCTCTTCACCTATATTGTCTAACAAATATCTAAAAGGGGAGGCAGAGAGCACAGTGGCTCTTGTTCTTTCTCAAGCGCTGAGCTGAGACAAAGAGGTGTGGTAGGATTTGTTGCTGTATGCTTGCAGCTGCTTAACAGTCGGAGATTGGTTCCTAGCGCAGTGGGTCGCAACACAAGCAAAAGCAAACAGGGGCACGCACACAAACAGAATGAGCGCTCGCACGCGTTTGTACAGCACTCTCACCACAGGTTTAATTTGCAAAGATTAAAGTCTGCAGTTTGTTCAGCGTCACACACACACACACACACACACACACACACACACACACACACACACACACACACACACACACACACACACCTGGGAGTTTGAGTGCTTGGCTAAGTGTTGTTGTGGCCTGGAGCATACTGCCTGCTGTTTCTGCATCTCTCTCTCTCTCTCTCTCTCGCACGCACGCACGCGCACGCACGCACGCACACACACACGCACAAGATGAATGATGACATGACACAAAGCCTGATGAAATGATATGTAGGAGCCCCTTCAGAGCACAGGGCTCACCTAACACACACACACTCACTCAAACAAATGAAATCTCATCATATTCAGATAGAGAAGAAAGGATTACCCGCGGCTGATTGCTGGATGAGAACATGTAGGAAGGGAATTGAATCCTCATTCAGTTGGTGTGTGTGTGTGTGTGTGTGTTACCCTCTTTCTTTGACCTCACTGTGACTTACTTCCCATTCAACTCAAATGGAACAGTTTTCCCATTTAATGGTTTTATTTTTTTTAAAGCAAGAGAACAAATGTCATTTCATCATTTCTGATGATGGGTGTATGTGAAGATGCGTTTATACGTTTGTGTGATAGTATGCTGTATGCGTGGTGTGCAGTGGTAGAAGAAGTATTCAAATATTTTACTTGAGTAAAAGTACTATCACACCACACTGTGAAAATACCACAGCACAAGTAAAAGTCTTGCATTCAAAACCCTATGTAAAGTATTATCCGCAAAATTTGCTTAAAAATAAAAGTCCTCTGCAGAAAGATGGTTCCTGCCAGTGTTATTATATCATATATTATGTTTTTGGATATATATAAGTGCTGCATTAATGTGTGTGTTGCATTATATATTATATGTAACTTCTGTTGGGTAGTTTTATCTACAGCAATGCATCATATTCTATAAATGTCCTGTGAGAATCACATATCTCATAGTCAACTCCTCATGAGCTCAGACAAACTGCCCTGTTTTCAGCTTTGTGTCGATGCAATTTCCAGCTGATACAAGAGGGGGTTATTTAGCTGAAGAACTATAAGAAGAATCTTCTAAACTGATAGAAGAAGACATCCTTCAGTTTATCAGAAGCAATCTGATTCATTTTTTTTGTTTTCACTGTACAAGAAAGGTATCAGACATACATAACTGTAGTAATAAATTCTAAGATGTAGTGGAGTAGAAAAATGAAGTTGCAAAAGAGGGAAATACTCAAGTAAAGTCAAGTATCTCAATTTGAACAGTACTTGAGTAGATGCACTTAGTTACATTCCACCACTGGTGACGATACTCAGATCTCAGGCTCTAAAATAACCATTATGTCAGCAATTTACATAGCAGGTGCCTAATTCTAAGTCTGTGTTTTTGTATGTGTATCTAACTGTGTGTGCCACCAACACTTACAATGTTCATGAGTGTGAGCAGGTACTTTTGGACGTGCTCCTTCCCGTGAAACTGGACCACCGAGTCGTCGACGCCCAGCAGCACCTCGATGTTGTAGGCCCTGTCCAGGCTCTGTCTGCGCATTCGCCCCGCTCGCGTGTGGTTGATACTCTGCTCCACACCGCGGTACAGAGACTCCAGGTCCATCAGACCGCCGAGGTCAGCACCTGGAGATAAACACATTACAGGGTTATTTAAGTTATACAAAATTGACGCATAAATTAACAGGAGCGATTGAAATGTTGACGTACAAATCTCAAACAAATCTCTAGACAACATCCTACTAATTCTATGATGTTATCTACGAGGATAGCATATTTTAATAACATGAGCATGTATTCTGTGATTAACTGCAACCAGCCAGAAACTTCCAGATCAGCCAACATTATTCAGATTAACCTGAATTATCTGTTGTCACAAACCAATGTTTCCCCAAAACTCAAACGAAAGAAAGCCTAATCTTAGGCTACTTTCAGACAGTGGCCCAAAAGTGGCCCAAATGAACCCAAACTACGTATTAATGAGACTGACAGAGCCCACGTATGAGAGCGTAGTGTCTCCAGTCCGCTTGGTTTTTCGGCTCACCTCTTTTGTCTGCTTCAGCTCCAAAATGTTGCCATACTGGTGCAGTTTTAGTTTTTTCTACGACCTGCAAAATCACATACTTTTTTTGTACTTCCAGTATATTCTGCAACTACTCTTACAAGGTGCACACAGTTACATTACATTTTGACATTAAACTACTTTGTCATAAAATTGCATCGTAAACTTTGACACGCGTGCTCATCGGCTGTGCAGAAAAGTATGCTGGATTGCATTCTGCAAAATGCGATGGTATTATTAGCATACTGCATTTATGTGTTGGGACATTAAATAGTATGGTAGTATGGGTACTGGAAATCACATCAACTCTGCCGTGTCTCATCTTGTCACCACAAAATACGAACACAACGTGCGCATCTTCCCCCTTCCCACCGCTACTGAAATGTGACCTTCTCTGCGTCGGAAGGAAATTGTGCATGACCTGTCCGACACGAGTGGCTCTGTTAGCCTGTTTATGAACAAAGATAACCTGCCAATCCTGTTGTCATATTACTTATTACTAATGAATAATAATTCCACTGAACATCAACTTGTAACTTATTTCGTTTTGTTAGTTAATTTAATTTAATATTATTATTCTATTCTATTTGTTGTATATATTGTGCATTTTTCTTATTTTCTTCTTCTTCTATTCCATTTTTATATATATTGTTATGTAAATGCTGCTGTACTGAAAAAATGTCCCCTCGCGGGATTAATAAAGTATTCATCATCATCATCATCATCATCATCATCATCATCATCATCATCATCATCATCAATGAGACCAAGTGTACTTCTGTCAAAAATGCTGCATAAGATGTCTTTGTTATTGTTTTCTGGCGCATGTGGGTCAACTCACGATTGTGACCAGTGCACACGAAAATCACAAAAGAAATCGGATCTGAGCAATAGATCCGATTTGAGCGCTGAGGCTTCAGTGTGAACGAAGCCTTACAATCTTTGTAGATCTGAACAATGGTAGCACATCGAGCATTAACCTTTTCTTATTTGAAAGAAACAAATCACAAATAAGCTTCTTCATTTACCCAACCTGGGTGATATTGTTGTGTATCGTCTTGTTTTTACCCTTTCCTCACAAACCAGACTCTGCCTTCCTTCAGTGCGTGTCTCCCTGTCTTCCTCTCACTACGGCTTTTGTTGTGTTTTAGCACATGTGTGTGTGTGTTACACATTGACATCCATTTTATGCACATGCACTTATTGAGCACTTGCAGGTTGACGTCTTTGATGTCTTCTGTTTACCTTCCAAGACACCAGTTGACAGAATGGAGCGTGTGTGTCACTCGTAACCGGTGGTAACGGTGCGGCTATCCTACACAGATCCTCTCCTAATCAACCAAATATTTCTACTCCCATCTGAATAAAAGCAGCAGATGGTGCTTGCTAAACACATGGATTAAGACAGCTCCCTCACACAGGGGCTGCCCACCCTGCTCTTTTCTTGGCTTGCTACATGCTGGAAAAAAAAAATGCAAAACCGAAGAAACTCAATTTGAGGTTATTCCATCGGAAAGTGTGCAACCTACAGGAGCCCTGATTTGTTCAGATCACTAATCCAATGCGTTGTTATGTTGTTTATGCATTATTAGATAAACTGCAGTCCTGACTGTATCAAGTTTAAGTGGCTAGTCTATCCTGTTTCCCCCCCCCCCACCCCCTCCTTTTTATAACAAGCAAAGCGTCGGAGTCATAGAAGATACAGAAGATAAATTGTCCTGTCTCCAGAGCCAAGGCCATCCTTTCCTCACCCAGCCATCCTCCCTCTCTCTCATCCTCTTGGTATGTAGACACAACATGGCCTTGCTTGCATGGGAGCCATGGAAGACCTAGTCATGCAGTCTTGAACATGTATTCTCAGTGGATTCAACAAAGTACTATCCTCCCTGACTCCAGCCAAGGCCTCCCACAGCCAAGGATGACGTGTTCAAGTGTGTATGCAGGTGCTTGTGTGTGAGCACTGTGTGGACAAACATGTCGAACTGGGCCATAAATCACTGTTCCATCAGGAACTTTAACTAAGTTGAAGGCAAGCTTCAATAGATATGCTGTTTTTGACTGTGGATCTTCATTGGGAGGTGCGAGTTGATTCAACACGTGGCATGAGGGGACAGTTGGAGCTCCAGTGTTTTGACGAATGCAGTTAGAAAAAGTGTTTAGTGTTGGGAATAGAACAAGATGCAAGAAGAAGATACAGGGAAGACGAGGGGAGAGGAAGAGAGATCTGCCACCTTGTCTCCCAATCAGGAAGGGGCATCCTGCTTTTCCACTCCCTCTTATGCAACGTTGCCAAGGCAACAGGCTCATGGGTAAAACAACGACCGCGTGGATAATATTGGCTCCTGAGTCGCTAGCAGAATGAATCTGGAAGTCTGAATATGATCCCATGACAGAATATTGAGAGAGTCGAAGAGGGGGCAAAGATAGAGATTCATATAGAGACAAGACAAGCCACTATGAGAGGAGAATTTAAAAAGATTTAAAGATTTTTGCAGCTTATAATTTTGTTCCATTTCATAGCTCATCTTTCTCTCTCTCTCTCTCTCTCCCTCACACACACACACACACACAGTGTGAACATTTCTTCTCCTTGTTAGTTGAGGAAGCTGGATTTAAGGCGGAGGACTTCCTAGTTATAACTGCCTTTAACGAGCCTGATGTCATAACCACACCATCTGCTCTTAAAGACAGGTCCAGATATTTTTACCTTTTGCTCATGTAATGTTAAACAAAACACAGAAAAAAAGATGATTGCGTTCTCACATTTAAGTCTGCGCCTTCACAGAATTGAAATGCCTTGGAAACTGCGAATGAGACAATGCGGGGAAATTGCATAACACGGGGCCACAGCTGTATGGTAAGTGGACGGAATACAGTAGAGATAACTCAAAGCGACACTGGCAGAGTGGAGAAACAAGATGTGACCGAACCAAAAGGTTGGAAGGTGCTTGACCAGGTGGCGAGCTCTAACTATTTAAACTTCTCTGTTTTCGTCGTACCCGTGTCCTTGCTTACACTTGCTGGAACACAATTTTTCTCTCGCTTCAGCGGTTTTGGAGAAAGTTTTTCAGACAGAACTGCAGAGGAATAAGGTGCAAGAGAGATTGAGGGAGGCGGCGAGGGAGGTGAGAGGTAGAACTGAGGGGTGTGATGGATATGAGCGAGAGAGATGAGAAGAGACCAGAAGGACCTTGGGTGTTTTGAGTTCCGCTTCGAGCTCCTGCAGTGACGGAGAATAGCGCTCGCTTGTAGAACATCCGAGTCTCTCTGTGTGACTGCGGGCAAAGCATCAGGGTGCGGCGCCATGTTTCTCACAGCAATAGCTTACATTAGCCTCTGAAATCTAACTGTTATCACTCTCAACCTACAGATAGGGGATTGATCATAACAATGTTCATTTTTCTTTTCTCTCAGTTCCGAACCTCCTCCTCCCACGCCACTTACCTCCACTTTCCTTTTCCTGTCCTACCCACCCGTTCTCAATCCTCATTTGCATTTTCCCTCCAGTCTGTATCCCTACTGTATGTACCCCGTCCACCTCCACCATCACACACAAACACGCCACCCGACATGCAAACACACACACCACCCTCTCCTCCCAAGTATTCTCATTCAGGTGGGGTGCAGAGCGCGGCCTTATTAGGAGACAAAGGTTCTTTGTCTTTCAACCTTTGCAAAATGTCAAGAATGTCTGGTTGCCCGCTGAATACCAGGTAGGGTTGGAGGGGGGGTCGGGAGAGTAAGGAGAGACTATAAGCCACAACAGGAGAGAGCGAATGGTGATGATAATTCAGGTCAATCCACATCTTACTATTGAGCAAGGGTCTTTGGTTTAAGGTGACTGCTTGGGAGTCAGATGTGGCACATTGCTCTGCTCATCATTCAGGAGCTCTACTGTATAATGACAGAGTGTGTGTGTGTGTGCAAATGTCTACATTTGGATGAGTTTACTTGTTACAGTATGTACGTTTGGTCTTCAAAGACAACAAAATAACTGCCACGTTTTTGTAACATAGAGCCTCATGAATGATGATTTATGTAGCAAAGTAAACTCAGTTAAATGCAGTATTTAAATAGAGGAATTAGAATGTAGTGAATTACACTGTATCGTATTGTAAATACACACACGTAACCACGTGGTGACACTACACTACATATGCAATACGTGCTATTTTACAGCAACACCCAATTGACTTCTATAACAGAATAAAAGACACAAAATGTCAAAAACAGATAACTTCTGTTATTTTTTGAGTGAAAAACGGAGTTCAACACTATGAATGACAGGAGAGTCTGAAAGTCTGTGCCGTGAGGCCCTTGATATCATGGCTGACTTTTCACCCTGTTCAGAACCGCAATAAACACTTTGGCCTTCCAAGGTTGGACGATATGTCGTACAAACTAGTTATTTTCAATACCTTAGACTTTATCCACAAGTCTCACAGTTTATGGGAAAGTCTTTCAGGACTTTAAAGTAAACACAATCAGGAAAATAAAGCTGATGTTAATTTTGGTGGATAAGTGTGGTTAGGGCTGCTGAATTACAAGATGATGTGATATAAGCCCTATTCGCACGGGACTACTTCCAGGGGACCTCATGTGATTTAGAAATTACCCCATCACAACTGTGTATTCGTGCTTCACATTCACATAACAAATTCTGAACATCCACTTATATTACAAATATTTTAAAACACAATATCTATGTCTCCATGCTCTGTAGCGAAATGAGCCTCCAGAATTTAGAGCCAAAAATGCTTTCAAAACTTTAATAAAAAAAGAAAAACAATATATACAGTATATACAGTATACACAAAGCCTTATGTATCTATATATACAATATACAATATGTATATATATAGATCTATATATCCATATATATAGATCTATATATTTGGTATGGGGAGTCTTGGAGGCAAAAAGTCCTGGCTTTAAGAATAATGATGGATTATTTGCTTTATTGGTTGTACAGATTTCTTATCAAGTTATTTGAGAAATTGGATGGTTAGTTACAGTAAAAACGTTGGTTATTGTCATATTGTCAAATAGTAATAAAAATGTGTTGCATTCAAGTGACTTTGAGAATTTCTGCCTACTCACAGTCTCCCCTCAAGAGTGATGATTAGAGTATTGAGTATTTTGGTTATTTTTCTCACTCATATGAGTGGCAGTGGGCCAGAGGGAAGATGGTCAACTCATTAGTGCTTACCTGAGTTCAAGGTTTCTGTGCACCTGGAGGCACAGTTATCCACACATGTGAACTCATTTACTTACAGACACGTCTTCGCATAGCTCAAGGCATGGACATTTTGTCTCCACCGGTGACAGTTTTATGGGTTGTCATGGTGACAAGTGGCTCGGACAGCAGACCGTTGACGTGGCTCCTAGCATCATCTGGGCAGGTAGCGACATGCCATGCTGTCCCACACAATGTTCCCATACTGAATGCTCATTATTTCTAAGCTGCCATATGACAGCTGTAAATACTGCAGAGTGTGGAACACATAGTGAACTACGCTTCCCATAATCATACTGCCGTTAATTATTTAGATTGGCAATCAGCAATCTAATTTTACATGGACAGCTCCCTGAAGACCATAATAATTATTCATACATCAAGCACTGAACTTTGCCCATTTATTAATAACCGCTTTAGGTTAGGGCTGTTTACTTTTAACGGTGATTTCTATATTGCTGTTGAGATGTTTTGAATGGTCGAGCCTTGACTGTGAGTGTCATGTCCAAAGATTCATAATATTTAGGCTGATGCATTATATCTTCCTGTGCTCCCTGAAGTGGAGCAGAGGACCATTTTTAATATTGCATGAAGCAGCCTTTATAATCAGCAGGCGAGAGGGCCACCTATCCACAGTGCTGCTCATTTTGTCTGTTTGGATTTCTGGTGGTTCAGAGACAAGACAACCTTTAGCTCTCCCCTCTTACATAACTGTCTGTCTTTCAGAAACACACCGGGCTGCGGGCTGCTGGCTGCTGGCTGCTGGGCGGTGCAGTGGTGCACACCGACCCCCCCTGTGTCCTGCTGCGCCATCGTTTCATTAGACGAGCTGAGCCATTTCTTCATTAAGTCTAAATGCAGAGTTACCTGCAGATTCACAGAGCAAAGCAGTCACAATGAAACATCTGTGGTTGGAAACTGACAGAATTCACACTCATGATTACACATGTTGCCACACATGAGCATAAATTGAGTGGCGATATTTCGCACAAGCTGCAAACAGCCTTGTGAGCGCCTCTTGTCACATCAATAATTACAGCAAAGAAGATCGGCCCAAGTAAAGATCGCAAACACATCTCAAAACACAGTAATCCAATCACTGCCATCCACAGAGGCAATAATGTTGGCAAAGATCAATCACGACCGCAAACTCTCTCTCTCTTCGCTCTGTGGTGCTCGATGTAAACTGGAGAGCCTTAGTGTCCAATAAGACAGCAAAGCCAGGCTGATATATAAGGCTTACTGCAGGTCTCATCCAGTCGGAAACTGACCTGTCTGAGTGCCTGTCTGCCTGTCCTTTCCTGTGTCTGTCTATATCTGCCTCAGACAGCCAGACATTTATAAAGGTCTCTTATGAAATCAAAACGTACGAGAACACCCCCAGCTATGACAGGGCAGCGAAGATAAACACATAACAGCAGCAGTATGCAGACTCCCGTGTATGCAGACAAGGGACATTCTTCGTCGACATCTCTTACCTTCATATCAAGCTCCACTGCCTGTCCACTTTAAGAAAACTATGGATCAATCTTACAGGGAAACGGCGTGTGCATCAACAGAGAGATAAAGAGAGAGAGGCTGACAGCTAGGTGCAAGGTCCGGCTCCCAGAGAACCTATAAATCTCTGCAGAGACAGCTTCCCGCTGGCTTGAAGGGTTTGTGGCCCCCTTGCCACCTCTCTCCCCGTCCCTGCCGCTGCCTGTCACCTCTCTCCTTCTGTCACCTCATCCTCTAATCTTATATATCAACCCTGTCTCCTGAAATTGATGTCCATATACAACTCATATGTTTGTAGTAAACGTTACGCTGCCACGATTATGTTTTTAATCAACATAAAGTGGACATGTTTATATCGTACGTACCTGCAAATATGTTCACTGTCAACGTATCTCCTTTTCCTCTACGATATTTGCTTTTGTGACCAAAGCATGCTGGACATTTTTATGGTTATGCTTGGGCAACTCAAACGATTGAGAACCCTTTTGAGGCTTTTTTGCTCAATTTGCACTCCCGTTATGCACTTGGTTTTTGGCAGCTCAATTTCTTTTTTTTTGTTATTGGTGCAAAAACAGCAGTGACTTTACAGGTGGTACAACAATAATAATACCAAGGGATAAATACCAAGGAAACACTAATAAAACAAGTTGAAGTTCAGAGCTTGACATTATACATAACAAAAAAAAGAAAAAAGGATAAAATAGTAGTCACAATACGATCATCGTATTATATTCGAAATATATATTTAAATAAAAAAGATAATAAGAGGTGGGAGGTGGGGGCACTGGTGTCAGCAGATCAATACCTGTGTAAGTGGTACTAAACATTTTCTAGGACCCCTTTTTATAAAAAAAAAAGGTTTTATTCAATTTGACTGAGTAGAGGGATGTAGTGACTTTTTTTGATATCCAACCAAATATTGATTTCTGTGGCCACTTGGGGCAAGCACAATACGCTGGAAACACAACACTGACATATCACCTTAAGAAGGTATTATGACAAAAAAAGGCTTATTTACACATCCAGCCAACAGAGAGCAACATTAGCATTCATTTGAAGAAGTTCAATGTTCACTGCCCTCTAGCTCAGTTCTGCTGTTTGTTTTTTTAGCAGCTAAATGCTCCAATATTCCCCCCAGCTTGTCGCTAACTTTATCCGTCTGCTGAGGAGGCTCTTGACTCACTTTTCTTTTACTGAGATAAAACAACTCTATGTGTTAAGATCTTTATAAAATCAAACAAAAATAAAAGCATTATAAAATCTAGAAATATTAAAACTCTTGTTTCCTGCTCCGCCTTTCTCCTGTCCTCCCTGCTCGTAACCTTATTTCTCCTCACCAATAGCCAAAAGAAATGTCCTGTCGTGGCTGTGAAGTACTCAAAGAACAGCCAACGCCAGCCACCTGAGACACCCAGGACCACAGTTATTATGACAGGCAAGCCAGCCAAACATCTGTCAACCTGAGCACTGTAGGGATGAAGGGAGCGGAGATGGAGGAGGAGAGGAGGAGAGAGAGAGAGAGCAGAAAAGGACAAAAATAAAAGTGGAGAAGGAAAAACATGACAGAGACAAGATAAAAAAAAGACATGATATAACAAAGGAGAGAGATGTTCTCAAGATAAAAAGCCATATACAAAAGCTTGGGTTACAATCCAAACCAGTTCCTAATGCCCAGAACCTATGGAGGTGAAACCACTGAGTCATTTTCTACGTTCTATCAACATTCATAATTAGAGGGCGATATTTTGATACCATTTAGCAGCTCGTGAAGTCAGTTGGTTTGTAAAAGTTTTCCACAACAGCCAACCAACCAGACAGCGATCCAAACCGACTCATAACACACTTTAAACATGACTCATGTTGTGCTAAAATATCCTTGGACAACGTGCAAATGGCAGTGCCTCGGTGTTAATGCTTAAAACTGCCGACCTGCAGGTGTCACACAAGGTGCGCCAACAGTCTAATGCATTTGGGCCCTTTAGTCACTCCTTCACTTCTTTTATCTACATCTCTACATCACGTCGTTCTCATTTTCATCACTCATGATTGACATTTGCTGAAGAGATAGACCAAAGTGTGAACACCTGGATTGATTTGAATAGACAGCCACAGGTGGACCAGTAAAAACTTGCCCCACAGGCGAAGCAGGTGAGAGCAGCAGCCAAATAAACAAAAGCTACTACAACAGCTCACCTGTGTGAATGGCCTCCATAAATACCAAACGACACAAACAGGTTGCAGGTGTCTCTACGACCACCTACAAGCTCCCCTCTCCAACTACCCCTCTCTTGTTGCACTCTCTTCTTTCCTGCCTCCTTCATTTCCTCTTTTATTCATTAAATGTACTTTTTGAAAGGGTAGATATGGAGTAAGTCTATCTAAAGGTGTGAGACAATATGTATGCAAATGTTCTCACCTAGCAGCTCACCAGCATAGCCGAGCCCGAGCATGCCTGCCAAAGGGCGGCAGGATGAGAATTTATCATCCAATATCACCTCATCATAAATGATAATGATAAACATGTAAGCCAGGCTGTAACATAGTTATAGACCATCTCTAACCCAGCTCCATAAGCAGGGCAGTAAATCACCAGAGATATCATTGTAATGTTTTAAACAATTAAGGCGTGGATACTTGGAATCACCACAGACTTGGAGACAGGGTAGTGAATAAAATAAAAAATAAAAAAAGAGTGTTTCGACCTGAAAAAAACTGGCATGCTCTTACACCGAGAGTTATTACTGCCTCGTCGGCCCACAAACGCACAGACGGCTCTTTTCAATTGCACAGCATTCGAGCCAGACGGGAGAGAATTAATAAGGCACTACAGTGTATCAGTGTTACTAAATTGGCGGTGTTTCATAACAAAGTCTTTCAGAGCAGTTGTCAATTAGAAACAATTAAAAGAGCCATTCATCATTCTTACAAAGGCGGCTCCGTACAGGGAGCAGCGCTGACACAGAGGCTGATAAAATCTAATCAAAACCATAATCAGCTCGCGCTCTTTAACAGAGGCTATGGCGTTGATGGAGCTGAGGTATGTTTACTGTATGTCCCGATCACACGTCCATCTAGCTCCTTTGGACAGGAACACTGTGTCTATCAAACGAACACAAGGCCTCTGAAGCAAAAATCTGTGCAGAAAAAGTGACAAAGAAGAACAGGATACAAAGAAACAGGTTGAAAGTCAATCTGTGTTGACGCTTCAAAACATGCTCTAAACATCAAAGAACCGAGTCAACCATTAGGCGCTTGGCAATCATCCCCACGGCATGTGTCTACCTGACGTCGGAGCCTTGTGCTGATCTGTCTGTTGATTGACATACAGTATCCTGCATCATATCTTTCCTGGAAAACCCTCGCAAAGGCTTCCCATATTGATGTCCAGATTATCACTTCTTTGTTGGTAACCAAGAGAAATGGGATCTTAATGCAAAGATGCACTTGGGGAAAGTATCCTGTACACAATATGTCTCTGCACATCCAACTTCCCCAGCTCTCAGTCCCCCAGAGGTGATTGTGATTGCACAGGGAGAGGCTACAAACCCCCATCCACCTCCCAGGCATATGGCTAATCAATGCAACCTCTTCCGTGCAATGGTAACTCTATACTTCAGTAGGGAGAGCTACCAGCGCGGCCTCCCTGTCTCTCTATCCTAATGAAGCTCCCAGGTAATCAAATCACTGCACACACAGGCAGATGGCCAATATGGGAACAACCACCGGGCACTTTGATGGGATCACGACAAAGTTTTTAAACTTGCCAATGAGTAATTTCTCGTCTTTCTGCATGTATTAAGCAGAACCAAACTAATTTTAACTTGTGGCTAAATTTACTTCACAGCCCTATGTCACTGATGATGTTTGACGCAGAGACAGCTGAGAAAACTATCATTAGTGGATGGCATGACATGACAAGATGCTCATCTCTGCTAAATCTGACTGAAGATGCATTTTCATTTTCTGGACTGGACTCATTCGCTTGGGAACCACTGGCGTAGACCATATTAGGTAACTGGCAGCGTGAAAGTCTCCCTTCTGAATCACAACAACAAAGGTTTACCAGCTGCAGTGTAAAAAAAAAGAAGCTGGATCTGGAAAGAAAATGAAAGAAAAGCTGTGCAAATGCAAACTTCAGGAGAGTCAAGTTTCAAAGGTACGTTTAATGACACTTTTTTAATTTGCTACAGCTCAGCTGATTTACACCTATAACTGATGTCTTCACCATAGCAACGGCCGGTCAGCCTCAAAGGCATTGAAGTGCTTCAAGCAATAAACCAAACAGACAAAATGCAATTCCTTAGAAACGAGGTTAATGTATTTATAACCAATTCATAACCTTACAAATAGAGTAAAGCAGTATTTAGAGCTTTTATAGCGTCTGGAATATGACATATTTCTGAATGACACAGAATATAAAACACATTCTACTTTGATATTGCCGTGCTAAATACTATTTTTTATAATTTTTTAACACGTAGTTGGCATATTTTTCTTGTACTGCTTTATCTTTAACATAACCCATATTGTTAAATCATCCAGGAGATAGTTGTGCTGCTGTGGGGAAGTTTTGAAAGTAAACTCTCAAAAGCTAATCTACAGTGGAGAAGTATAAGAAACCTGTGGCTTCTTGGTCCGTGCATGAAGTATAATTTATCTGCCATTGTTCACGTTGTATAATGAACAATGTCAGATTTGGGGTTTTGCCTAATTTCATTTGCCAACAAATGTATCGAGGGCTGGAAACAGCATTTTCAAACGTTTTTAGAGCCTAAATAATGGACGTAACATATTTCTGTTATAAAGTTATATTTCAGCCACTTTCCCACAAGTGATCCTGAATGGATTCACTAATGGGCGCTATGACTGGAATAATCTGTATATAATGATTCATTAAATTATAAAATGTTATAAAACTTTAAAATATATTTATTTAATTAAAGCTTCTTAAACTATTTGGGTGAATGATTCTGGCTACAGTGTCGAGACGTGTGATGAGTCTGACTGTAGAAAGAGTCGATTTAACAAGGAAGCATCAATAATAATGATTACTTAACAAGAACAAATTTACTCACGATCAGTTGTGGGAAAGTGGCAGAAATATGACTTAATAACAGTTATATATTATATTCATTATTTAGGATACTTGTTCATTTATTTCATTTAGCTCTCCTTAAATTGATCGCTGAAGCCGACGTGTTTTGAAAACGCACAACTTTTACTTTGAAGGCGAACTGTCTCTGTTTCCGGCTCTCGACTTCCTTTACTCAATTGTCCTTATGATATTAAATAATAATAATAATAATATATATACTATGATATTAAAGTTAGATAATGGAACAAGCTGATGATTGGATGTGCAGAATTGTATTGCACGTGTTGATTCAATGCGACAATAACACAGGACAAGCATTAACCGCCTTTAGGCAACATCTGCTACCAAATAACTCACATATCAGAATACATTTGCATTAACACAAGTAGGACAATGAAATTAGGCAACACCCCTAAACTGACACGGACCCTCCTTCCACTTAAACATAATGGCAGCATGCCACTGTGGAGCAATGACGTGAATGTTATGTGGACGTCTTCTGGGAAGTGTCCACAATATTGAACTTAACATACAGTCTATTAAATAAACACTTAACCACTACTTTCAGTATAACCACAGCAGCTGAATAGATGCAGTGACCCAAGTCATTCTACGTCTGCATGATGGACAGACAATTATCATGCTGATCCACGGATTGTGGGGATGAAAGATTTAAGTTCATTCTTAAAACCATTTATTTGGTATATGTAGGTTTTGAAAATGACACATTCTTGTGTCACTAGAAACTATGATTTGCTTTAAATTGGGATGAAACTGAAATTCTAAATAATCCCATTTATAGCAATAATCCCCTCCATATTATAGGATTCACCATTAACTAATAACCGTTCGATAAATATGTTAACAGTGACTTAATCAGAAAAACTTGGAATTATTTTAAGACAACTTTTGGCAGCTATGAGGGGGGGGGGGGGGGTGAAAAAGGCCGCTGTATGTCCTCCAGCTCGATTTAATAAAGAGAGGTTATTATAAAGGAATATTTTCCCTGCTCTCCCAATCTAGCAACTGGCAGTAAGACCTGTCTCATTCTCCTCGCTCTGCAGAGCAAGTAATACCCACTAATCCTAGACACAGAGAGAGGCTGTGGGGACGAGAGAGAGAGAGACACAGAGAGAGAGAGAGAGAGAGAGAGAGAGAGAGAGAGAGAGAGAGAGAATGTCACTATTTACAGTTTTTATGCTAATTCCTTTCTTTATTGTTTCACACCCTCACCCTTAGACCTCATCATGTTGGCCTGTGGGTGTGAGAAAAAGCACATGTGTGTCTGTGTGTGTTCATGTGTATGTGCTGTCACCAGAGCAAGCCCAGTGTGGAGGACCAGGCACAGACCAAAGAGTCGCAATCCCCAACAGTGTTCATTTAGAAGGGTTCACGCTTGCAGTGCGGACGTGAAACCACACACACACGCACGCACGCACGCACGCACGCACGCACGCACGCACGCACGCACGCACGCACGCACACACACACACACACACACACACACACACACAGGAAGCTCCCAGGCCCATCCCATGCAGTGTGATGTAATGAGATATCTGCTGTTTCCCATTCGAGCCTCTTCATCCTCCACAGAGCAAAACCACTGACGGAGAGGAGAGGGGAAAAAGGAAAGGAGAGGACGGGAACTAGAGGACAAGGAGCAGAATCAGATATTTCTGTTTTTGTCTTCCTCCCCTATCTGTTTAAGGGAGTAATATGTCTCCATCTCCGTCCATCCTATTGTAATGGAGTAGGTCTCACTACGCTGCCTGAGGAAATTGCCTTATAGTCCCTCTGCCCCTCTTCTATATGTGGACACACACACGCACACATACACAAACAGACCACACACACTCTCATGGCGTTGGCCCCAGTGACACTGCTTAAATATTAATGACCTGGTTCTCTCTCATTAATAATAGCTGCAGCGCTGATTACTCTGTGAATACCAGTGTGTGTGTGTGTGTGTGTGTGTGTGTGTGTGTGTGTGTGTGTGTGTGTGTGTGTATGTATACACATATGGAAGTGTGCCTACTCACAATGTGTGAGCCAAGTATTTGTTCTGCCTGTCACTGGCATATTACACAGTGAATCGCTCCAAAAGGATTACTGACATTGCATTACTGAGGTAAATTAAATAATATTGAATTACATAACAGTGAGGATGTTAAAGGTTAATATATGGTGATGAATCCGATGTCAGTTTGTGTCAGAGTGTGTGTTTCTGTGTGAGAGAAAAGTGAAGAGGAGTGGGTGCAGAGTGTGTATGGTTATTAAGAGCAGACATGCACATACACACATGAAAAATAAGTAAACGTGGATAAGCAACACACACACGCAAATGCATAGACTTACAAATATACAGAAACAACCACACAGGCGGGCATTCGCTTAGTTAAGCCATGCATGAGGCATGTGAGATGCAGCTGGCTTAAGCTAGCTTAGTAGTAGACAAACCCCCCCCCCCGCCCCCCCAACACACACACACACACACACACTGGGGCCAACAAAAAGCACAAGTGGACATCAGTATCCATTGGGTTGTAATGGAGAACTTTGCATCCCTCTGTTAAGAATAGCAATACTGTCGCGAGCCACAAAAGTGAGCGAAAAGAGAGAAAGTGAGGCTGCAGGGAGAAAGAGGAGCGTGATTTGATGAGCTGTATGTCCTTTAGTAATCATGAGTCAGCAAATTACAGCACCACACGCGGTACTGGAAGGCAATCCCAAGTAGGGTATTCACCAATTTCATTTACATTGAATTAAATTATATATTATTATATTGTCCTTGTAGTTATTTGATAGTTACATATCTGCTAATACTGATTCAAATATAATTTCATTAAATAATTATTTTATGTGGAAAATAGAGTACTGAACTAAAGGCTTGATTATTTTGCCTTGATATGACTGGACAGTATGCCAGCTGTTTTTTTTTTCTATGGATTGTATGAGTGTATATCTGTTCTGTATGTGTGTGTGTGTGCGCGTGCGTGCATGTGTGTGTGTGTGTAAACCTACAAAATTCCTATTTCCCTGATGAATTACATTGAACTGCATTGAGACAAGAAGGGAAAGGGAGGAAAAGAAAGAACCAGAGCGAGAGAGAGAACGAGAAAGAGGAAATGCAATCAGTGTTTCTTTACATTGTAATACAGTTACAGAGTAACTCGACACACTGTTTAGGAATTTAAAAGAAGCAGTGTTCCCCAATCTTTTATCACTCACTTACACACACACATCTCTATAATCCACGGAACACACATTCATCCTGCTTTTCTCCACCTTTTCAGGCTCTCCTGATACTCAGCCCTCACCTACCCTCAAGCAGAGGCACAAGTCAGACTTTAATTCCCGAAGAGCCCCCCCCCCCCCCCCCCCCTCCCTCAACCCCCGCCCCCCACCCCCCTACCCCGGGTCTCTCTGGACCTGGCTGTCATTACATGCATTGTCTAGCTATGGCTGATGGAAATCATCTTATTAGCTTTGAGCTAATGTCTGCTCTGGATTCCTGGGACACTCCGGCCGCCCCTATTTTAATTGGCTGACTCTATTAATATTTCATGTGTTTAAACACAGCACATCACCTTTACCTTCTCTGGCTCTGACCCTGTGGCTGGCTACTCGGTATGTCAGACGGTGAATATAGATGGGGGAGAATATTTTCAGTGACCAACCACATTATGGCTTTGGATTTTGGATTATGTTTTGTCAACTGTTTTTGTGCAATTCATTTATTATTAAGAAATTGATATTGATGGGGAATCAAAGGATTCCAGGAAAAATGCGGGCAATGGATTCATAATTTGAAAGCTTTGGAGTGCCAACATGTTCATTCAATGAATATGCTTATGAATATATAAGACCAGAGCAGTAATGTTTGGATGAACTGGGTGTGCAAGCCACCACTAGTTACCGTTGATCATGTGCCACTTCCTCTATTATTCATCTGTGGAGCATGATTTCTTTATCTTTTCTGGCCTCTAACTCAGTGATTAGGTCACAAAATTCCCATGATCCCAGCAATCTGGTAAAATATCAACAATCTTAATGTTGTAAAGATATCATGGGAATTACAGTAGGACATGTTTTTTTAAAAAGTATTTGAACATCAAGTATTGGGCTACACGGTGGTGTAGTGGCTAGCACGATCCCGGGCGGTCTCTCTGTGTGGAGTTTACATGTTCTCCCCGTGGCAGTGTGGGTTCCCTCTGGGTTCTCTGGGTTCCTCCAACAGTCCAAAGACATGCAGCGTAGGCAGTTTAGGTTAATAGGAGACTCTAAATTGCCCGTGCGTGTGCGTGTGAATGGTTGTCTATCTCTATGTGTGCCCTGCGATAAACTGGCGACCTGTTCAGGGTGAACCCTGCCTTCGTCCAATGTCAGCTGGGATCAGCTCCAGCGCCCCCTCGACCCTAAATAGGATAAGTGGTTTGGAGAATGGAATAGAAAATCAAGTTTATTTCTAATTACAATAATAATTTTTTAATATATCAGTTTTATAAATCTCCTGCTACCCAGTCAGCATTTTAAGTGATATGGGTATTACACACCAGGGATAGGAAACTGCTGCAGTTTGAGAGAGAAAGGGAGTGGTAGTCGCAGGGGAGACAATTCAAATGTCCAATGAGATACAAACTTGATGATTCATAGACATGGAGAGAACAATCAAACTTAGATGTGGAGACATTTGGACACAATGAACCCAACAAACTTTAAAGTAAGATATTGATTCACTGAGCACAAGCTGTAAAAATGGCAGGTGAGCATGTAGCTCACTCAGTAACACACACACACATATACAAGCACACACGGACACACACACACGCACACACACACACACACACACACACACACACCTGGCAGCCCCGAGGCTACCTCCAGGACAGAACGGGTGATGGAGCTGGGGGAAGCAAAGGAAAACGCAAGGAGAGGAATAAGTTGGGGAGGGGGATATAAAAAGATAGGAGAAAGAAAAGAGATAAGATACGACGACTGACTTTACTCAATTCACTTGGTAGCTAATTTAGAAGTTGTAATATTAGAAGATTCATTAAAGGTCATAACAGCAACAATGGACTGCTTTATCATATTGAATCTTTTAGTCTAGTTCTAAACACAAACTGTATATTAAGATGGACGACTTGACAGCTCCCCAAAAGTGAAGCCAAAACACCTGGTTCCCCCCCTAGTGGCTGGCTGCAGTATAGGTAATACACCTCGCCCCCTCCATGTTAGCAGATGGGACATGGGACACATCAACATTTTTACAAAGATGTTTTCGTCATTGTAGGTAATCCTTATCATGCTGATGCTCCAGGCTTCTCCTGCAATGATCAGGTACTATACTATCTGTAGAGTGCCAGAGACTCTGATGTGCACTCTAATTTTATGGTATATAATGAAGCCATAATTTTCCTCCTCACTCTTGAAATGTTCAGCACAACAAAATGAGCTGAGGGTTAAGTATGATCAGCTACTTTTTATTGTAAAAGTTTGCGAGCTGCATCTTGGTTTCTTCCCAAGGTGGCTTCAAGGTCAAGTTTGCCATGTGAAGAAAAATGAACTTGAGATATGTGTGAGTGCGACAACTGTCTCATTTGTGAAGCTCAACTGCATACATTTTACACATTAAAGTCTGTTTTGGGGAGGACTACTGCATTTGTGTAAAGGTTTATAAAAACTATGGGATGCTGAGTTGCATTGTGGGTAATGATTTAAATGCCATGTTTTGACGAGGAAGAAAAATGGGTGGATTAGACAAAGACTACATCTCTGATTCTGTTCCTGTGATGTTGATCCATTTTTGTTTTCATGTCCATAGTGAGTCTGACAATGCTGGTGCTAAATCAGTGGTGTACTCTGTTAAAGTCAAATACAAGATGGTCATTTTTTGTATGAAAATCCACACTGGTTACGAAGAAGACAAACATACATTTTGTTCCATTGTGATGAACGATGCGCTGTTGGAACGTCCACTTTTTGATGCTATTTTAGGGATTAACAGTCAGTTCAGACTTACTTGACAGAATATGGAATATTTTACAAAGGCTCCATACCATTTCATATTAAGAAATTAGCATGTACCATACATCTTTCTGTGAAACCATATCCTCATCTGAGCTAATATGAGATTAGAGTGGAGAGACAGAAAACAGCTTACTGAAATCTAAATCCAATGATCCAGTGTGTATTTATCATCTCACTCTGAATTTATAGTCAATGTTGTTCTCCATATGTTAGCACAACACTATACCTCGCATGCTCTGGCTGAATACAATCGCAGGATTCTTATTTTGGAGGGTTTCGTATTAATGCAGAATTAAAAGTGAAAATGATTAAAAGCAGAACCAACATTTGCTTTGTAGCACCATATGGTATACACTTAAATATGCAGCTTTGGTGTGAGCCCCTAAACCCGACAGTTTGACACAGGCAGGCTCACAGGAGCAAGAAAGCAAACAAAGGTGTTATGAGTTTAAACAAGTAATTAAACAGCTTCAAAAAGTTAGCAATCGGATAATATTATTAATGAAAAGTTCAGTATTTGGAAAACGCAGAGAATTTAGCACGACAACAGAGTGACAATAATTAAACTTGACATCGCACTAGACCTTATTTGGCAGCCCTAAAGGTGAAAATTGGTGCTCGGAGGAATATAAGCACAGTTCGGACTGTAATGTGACAGCTTCGACAGCTAGGAGTATGTGTGCACATGTGCGTATGTGTGTGTGTGTGTGTGTGTGTGTGTGTGTGTGTGAGTCATGGCTGCTCCTGCGGCCTTTAACACCCAGTCATCTGTCATCCATCGGGTCAGCTCTGCACTGCTGCCGTCTCAATCGCCTAACATAATATTGCGTACACACACACACACACCTACACTTACACCTACACACACACACACACACACACGCACACACACACACACACACACACACACAACACTCACTTTCTCCGTCTCTCTCCTTCTCTCACACAAACACAAGCAGTATTTTGACAACGTGCCACCAGCACCGATTGTGAGGGGCACAGAAACACAGAAACACACACCTACACACACACACACACACACACACACACACACACACACACACACACACACACACACACACACACTGTGTCCCCACAGTGTTCCCTGATTAACGAGATGGTTTGTTCTCTTCCTCAGTCCTGGACCAATCAGGTACGAGGACACAAATCTCTCCCCGCTGGTGATGCTGAAGGCCACTGGCCACTATTTATTGGCAATCTCAGCCCTGACTACCTAGACAGAGAGAGCAACACGCTTGTCACAGGAAGACACCACCACCGTGTCTGCCTCTGTGTGTATTTTTCATGTGCTCCAGGTGAATTCTGCTCTGGCAGATAAATATGCCTGCTATCATGAAATAACAGTTTCACAGAGCATCACACAAATACACAAAACACGATGTACTGAGGGATCTCCTCATTTATAGATTGTGTGGGTGTGTCAATAGAGAAGAGGCATTAAAGCCACAAACCCATCAAAGCTGTGATTAAAGCAGATTAGAACTTTTCCACTAACAGAAGAATGTCTTCTTATAGCTCAACAAAATTATTCCTTCTTTTTCTAGCTCTCTGGACTTAATTAGCAGGGTTTAGCAAGCTTGGTGTCTTAGCAGCTCAGCTAAACATTAGTAATTGCCGTGTTTATCTGCTTTCAGAGTAAAAATAACCCACATAGAGAGGTTGTGACAGTGTGGCTGCTATCACTAAAGCAGTATTCGTGTTTTGTGCGCTGAATCCTGAAAACAGCTCCTCTTGGCAGATTCTTATTTTTTTTTCTGAAAGGCCTCGATGACAGCTTTGTTGGTGAAACATTTAACACTGTTCCCAGCGGTTATTTTAAGAAGACTTAAATTGTTAACAGTGTTTCTCTTTTCAATGGCTTCAAAATCATATCAGTGGATAAATTACAGATAGTAACTGGAGTGACAAGGAATTTAACAAGAAGGCAATTTGCCTTTTATTTTGTCTTATACTTCTCGTATCTGTCCTCTACTTATTTGTTATCCTGTTTCTGTCTTCTATCTTGTTTATCTCCCAAATAAGTGCAACCTTTGAAATCTGTGCATACTTATTACTGGTGCATATCCAAAGACAACAAGCAGCATATGTAAGATACAGAGACTCTACAGGAAAAATTTAAAACTCACTTCTAACATCCTAGGTATGCAAATGTTTCAAGCATACTTAATATTAACTAACAACTAAGTTATGAAATATGAGAAAGTCAACAACATCTACTACGCTCTAGTGATATCGATGCCATACAAGAATTCAAATGCAGAGAGACGTAGTGGGAGGAATTGTAGAAGAACAGGCGCCAGAACTGAATGCGGCTCGTACTGTGAGTCACTCTTTGCATAGCCAGACACACTGTGATCTCAAACCTGGCTCAAAGTCATTACATAAGGGAGGCCAGTGGGCTTTCAGGGGCAGGAAATGTGGGTGAGAACTGTAATATAAATTTAAAAACCATTAAATCAAATCCGTTTTTTTGTTGGCATTTTTTCAATAACTCTGCATTTGCCTCAGCAACAAAGAAGTGCTCCTTTGTTTTGTCTTTTAATTTCCTGTCTACACCAGAATTGGGGAAGTATTGCATTGCGAAGACTGGCGTATGTTGCTAAATGGTCACCTTGCACCTACATTTTACAAAATATCTGACCGGTTTCCCAACGTAACATGCAGCATTACGGACTGACAGAGCTAAATGAAAATGAGTGCATCAATACAGTAGTTACAGGTGCAACAGAGCACACTACTGACCACACGCAGCAGTAATGTGCTAGCTAATGTTCCATGGATTATTGATATACTAACATTACATGGATGCTGGATATGCTAACGTTACATGGATGCTGGATATACTAATGTTACATGGACGTTACATGGATGCTGGATATGCTAACGTTACATGGACGTTACATGGATGCTGGATATGCTAACGTTACATGGATGCTGGATATGCTAACGTTACATGGACGTTACATGGATGCTGGATATGCTAACGTTACATGGATGCTGGATATACTAATGTTACATGGACGTTACATGGATGCTGGATATGCTAACGTTACATGGATGCTGGATATGCTAACGTTACATGGATGCTGGATATGCTAACGTTACATGGATGCTGGATATGCTAACGTTACATGGATGCTGGATATGCTAACGTTACATGGATGCTGGATATGCTAACGTTACATGGATACTGGATATACTAATGTTACATGGACGTTACATGGCTGCTGGATAACAAAAAAAAGGAAAATAAAAAAAAGGGACAGATGGTTTATGGGGGAGCACAGGAAGAAAAAGATGAGCAACAGAGGTCAAAAGAAGACAGCAAAGGCAGGGGTTAGCTTCTAAAACACACAGAGTAGAGTAGAATGAGCACGAGCCAGAACACTGGGGTTTGTCAGCTTGATTGGGAATCTTTTCAGAAATCTCCCAGAGTTCTGAGCGATGGTAGGAAGTCTGGAGAAAGAGAAGGATCACAGGGGGAACGTGGGTAATATGCCAGGGAAGTGAACTAACTTTTCTTTGGCGTCAGCACATCTGCTGTGGAGGATGATCTGTCTCCCTCTCATTACTACAGGACGACACATGGCAGGAGAGGTGGAGTTCTCACATACGCTGCTCTGTGGCAACACACACGGAAAGAGTAGACATGCCAGCGTGCTCCCTTTAATTGTCTCAGCGTGATTGTTACCACAGCTGCAGAGGACACATTTCATAAAGGCAAAGGGCTTTCACAGTCACTGGCTGATAATATATATATATATATATATATATATATAACCAGAGGCTAAATTATATCTATTACACGCTCGTCAGACACAGATCATCCCACAGTGGAAGCCACAGAATACTTCAAATCAACCCTGATCTGATTGATGTTGCTTCTGATGTGGTTAATATGAGATTATCAGCATTGCGTTACCAAAACTTGCATTATCAAATATGTTTCGTGTAATGTCATGCAAGACCGATCATGCTTTTTACCAACATAACATGGAAACATTTTGTATCTGAAAACTGTTTGCTGTCAATGTATTTCATAGCTTCTCCTGGCAACTAAAGCATAACTAATATTCACGACTACATTAAGGTTTTTAATGCATTCTCCTCAGCGTGCCTTAGCAAAATTTTCTTTTCTGCGGACAGAATCTTTTGGTCTCCAACAGTACCTTAAGGTTACCGCATTTGAAGATGATTGCGCAATCAGCCTCTGCGTTCTTTTTATGATTCATGACTGTTATGTTTCAGAAACAAAACAAAAAAACAACTTAGGGAGAATATCTTTGTCTTGGCAAAAAGGTCACAGTGATCTTTTTGAAAATAATTTACACTTTCCTTAAATATCGCCAATTGTAATTGACGCAGTACCTAAACCGCGGTCTATCAGAGTCCTGCACTTCTTAAACCTAACCATACACCAAGTTTAAGATTTTCACACTTCTTTAATAAGAAGAAATTTAACGCAATCCAAAGCAGCAATTATCTTTCATCCAAAGCATATTTAGCAAAGCTAATTTAAAGTACAGAAACATAGGAACTGGGATAGTGACTGGGATTATATATGTCAAACTTAGGTTATGCATTCTACCATGTCTAATACAAGATGTGCTTTCTTGTTCCTGCATGTAACAACTTTGCACCTGAGTGTACAAACAGAGTACACATATTCTACAAGCCATACATTTTACTCCACAAATTTGTATTTCTGTTATGCACATTTGATTGAGAATGAGGTATTCAATTTAGCTGTAAATATCCAATCATAAACAGTTAAAATAGAAAAAAACAGACACGTAAATACTGCCCCATTAAACATTTGTGCTTTTAATTTTACTGTACATATTTCTTCAAATTAAAATCTGGCAGTGATTTTATATTGAATTTTGCCGTAATAATAAGGATAATTTGCTATAGTGAATTATACAGTTATTATATAGTTTATAAATAAAATTCTATCAAACTGCAATTAATTATAGTCTTCAATTATGGATGAAAGGCCATGTTTTGCCCGACATGGCCTTCCAACCTGCCAAGAGTAACTGAATCATGTTGCGGCAGCCACACTATACAGGGTGGGAACAGAGCCTGTGAGACGACGAAACACAATTAAAAAGTATCATTGTAGCTTTGAAAAATGAAGACTAATAACCCAGCGCGCAGTTTTTCTTCCTCCCATCACTGTGTTACTGTAATTGCTCCATACAAGCACACGCCATTAAAAGGTCAGGCACCAACAGCGTACGGACAACCACAACATGACCCATCTGGATTTGACAGTCACTCCGGTTCATTGGACGCAGTAAACAGAATGACAAATGTGTATTTTCAGCCCCTGCTAAGCTCTAAGCGGGCCTTGTTTTCTCCTTCCTTCCTCCATCCTCTGATCTCTACAGCTATTCTCCACTTTTATTTGAGCTAAATCTGAACACATCAGACTAATGCTACAAGACATATCAGCAAGCTCAGTGGGAGCAAAGACATGACGACATAGGAAGATGAAGATGACTGACTTCCCCCCCTGTCTCTTATGTATAGAGATCCAACAGTTCTTCATCACTTATTTAAAAGCTAAACATTGCAACCTGTCCTACCCATTTTTAACCCACTGTCTGAACCATCAACTCGTCTGTCCTCGATGCTCATGGCTAGCATTATAGCCATCGTTCAATAAAGAAGCACAGAGCTGTGTTTCATTCAATTTAACTTCCCTAAGGTGCACAGTGGCAAGTGAACTGCAGCATAACAAACTCCCACCACCACACATCACTCTGTTAATCAGACAGCAGCCGTCTGAACATTATTGCCATTGTGTACACAAATAGCAACGTAATCTAGGACTAAAAATAATTTTCTGTTGATTTCCAGCGTTTCACATGATCTTCATCAGCAGATGTCACTAGTTGTCATGGGGATGCATCTGTTGACATGACAGATGAGCAGCTCTCGCAATTTCACCCATAGGACTTTTAGGACTTCTAGTTTGTACCTTTGAATGTAATACAGTTGAAAACTCTGGAAAGAGCTACAACGTGTACCTTAAGTAAATACATCCAAGGTGAAGCAGAAATGTTCATGCTGCATGTATAGGTCAAAAAAGTGCTACAATATGCATGAACAGTTACTGAGCTTGCCTGTCAACACACATCCATCTCCATGACAACTGATCAAATGCAATCAACAGATGAAGATTATGTGATGTGGTTGAAGGCTCTGAAAAAAGCTAGTAAGTGGACCTTGATTCAAGATTGTTCTGTCAAAATGATTGCCAAATTTCTATATGAAGGTGAATGTATTGGGGTTACAGATATAAGCCTCATCTACATGAGAGGCTCCATTAACCTTTGAATTAGCTGTCAAAGCATTACATCCGCTTTACACACGCATTGCTACATTAACCTACATGATGTTTCAGTTAGTGACGACTCATACTGTGTAGGAGCTTTAACTTTTGAAAACAATGTCAAATTTTCCTGCTCAAGCATGCATAGCAAGGAAGCTTATTCAGCGATGGCAGTGGCTCCCACACTTCTCTGAGGAGTGCCAGATTTAACACAGCATGTGCGTGTGTGTGTGCATGTATACAGTGTGTGTTTGCAGCATTGTGACAGAAGTGGGAGGAAGGAAGTCACACGCCATCTCATCTTCCATGAGCTTCTGTCCCTTAGGTTACATAACTGATGCTATCACAGAACACTGGCCACCTCCAGGGAGCTCTGTTGCACGTAATTGTAGTCACACAGTTGTACCTGCTGCTTTGTGCGAGCCCTGCATTTAAGCCTGCATCATGAAAAATTAGGGTACTATGATATTATGTGTTATTATTACTGTTGCGCATTCACAGTCAAGCACGCACAGGGCCATTGCTCATGTATTCTCAGATACAAATGGTTTATTTCTTTCTGAACTGTTTTGTCTTTGTTAAATGTAATTTATAGGAGATTGGGAGCATCTCTATTACCTCTCAACAGCTCTTAACACAGAGTCTGCTGAGCCGGTGGCTCGCAGCTAACAGCGCTAATAGCGCTAATAGTGCTAACAGTGTTTACCTGAGGGTGGGTTCTTCCGCGACAATGTCGTTTTCATCTGTAACCGCCGTATGAGGGCAGATTACAACACAGACAGAGGGAGAGCGACTTCATTTGTTTAGTAGTTTGCTGCTTTATTAATGCTCTGAAGCCTGTATATTGCACCTTTAAGGACCTAAACGGTGAAAGAAATATGAGTAGATCTAGAAAGCTGCATGATCTAATCATAATGGCTGAATGGGTTCTCTACTGTCATCAAACACATTCTGTGAAAACACTAACCCGATGCTTAATCTCTACATTATATCTCTTATCTTACTCAACACTTCAGGCTTCTGAAGAGGTCAAACTTAACTGTGTATCTTCATTCAGCAAAGCCCCTGATTAGAATCATTAACTATGTTTTGTATCTTTCATTGTCAACATTTTTAAGATCCTTTATCTCAGGTGGTTAAGGTTCGGAAAATATTCTAAACATGAAGTTAGAGTTAGGAGTGAGGCATTAACTGCAGGTCTGTGACTGGACACAAACTATTCATTTAACACCCATACACTAAAATCACCTGGACACCCCTACTTTCTACCTCACTACTACTACTACTACTACGGCACACTACGTTTTGAATTGACACTCATGGCGATCATGGATATGGTTACGAGAGATACTGGACTGAAAGAAAAAGGAAATGTTATTTTCTTACAGTATTTTCGATTCAAGTAATCATCATGCGACCTCTTAAAGTCCTCCATATAGGGACCACTGCTTTGTTATCACAAACCTTTTCTCTGGACACGATGATCATCAGAAATATAAAGAAACACAAGGACACACACATTGTAAAGTAGCAGAATTTTGACATCAAAAGTCTGGTATTGAAAATATGACCACCACATCAGAGGCAGCACCAAGGCTTACTGATCACCATGATTATAGTGACTCTCTCTTAATCACTAAGTCTGTAATACCACTATTCCCCTTCATCCCTTGAAGGCATCCCTTCCCCTCCATCCCATCCTCTCCTTGCTCACTCTCTCTTTGAGTGAGCAAGACAGACCGATACCCACACAGATTGTGCGTGGGTCATTGCGGCAGCGGTGGCTGCAGACTGGAGCAGAGGTCGGCCGCACCCTGCTATTATCCCAGGAGTCCTGCTCTGTTTAAAGGCACTGCTGTGGCGCGGTGAGTGATGGCTCAATGGAGGGGCCCGCTGGGAGCTTACCAGCAGGTGAGGAGTCAGGCGAGCCAGAGGGAGAACACACACAGAAGAACGCGGTGCAGGCACACGGACAAATACACACATTAATACACTGGTGGACGCACACATGCTGTCAGTCAGTCATGAGAGAGACAGGCAAGAAATAAAACTGGGACGTACGCATACATGCCAAAATGCATGACTGTGCGCGCATGCACGCACACACACACACACACACACACACACACACACACACACACACACACACACACACACACACACACACATATGCTGAGTGTGGTAAAAAGCCAGCCGTGCTCTCTAGGGATGGAACCAGTGGCCGCAGAGAGGGAGAAAGGAAGCAGCTGGCTGCTGAAATACTTCCCTCCTAACACTGTAATTTCCTCCCAGAGGCACACCTGGGCCAGCACTCATTCCCACATATATATAGTAAATACTGTATCTGTGTGTGTGTGTGTGTGTGTGTGTGTGTGTGTGTGTGTGTGTGTGTGTGTGTACAGTGCACTCATGTAAGAGTATGTATGCACCAGTGTATGTGTTTGGTGTTTTGTGTGTGTATGTTTCTGCTTGGCTCATGTGTGTGTGCTTATGCAGGTGTGCACTAATGTACACTGCTGATCTAAAGTGGATCCCTACTGCCCAATATAACACCCATATTATTATATGTCATTACACATTATTACATACATAAAACACATGTTTCCTACCAAATGCAAGCTGTGAAACAGAATGTGGCGCCGCTGTTCTGCTGACCTGAAATCAGCTTGAGCTTCTGCAACAATGTGGCCCAAACTGGACAACCAGCTGATCTGAGAACAATACCTTGTTATAGAGAGTTTTATTTGATGGATACAAAACAAGTCAAAACTATTATAAAGCTTTCTGTTAGGGACATTAAATTACACCGATATTTTGCTAAAATAATAAAAAATTTAGAATCACAATTTGAAAACTTTTTCGGGGGTAGAGAGTAGAGTTTCTCTCCTGTGAAAGTCTTAAGTGAATGATTTACATGTAACACCTTCCTTTCCTGAATAGAGTATACTTACATTTTGGACAACCCATATTTATCCACGCTATAATGGTTCACTGAAGCTGATGTTTCTGGAGAACTAAGTCTTTTTGTGCTGAAACTGCTCAGCCTCAGAAAAGCCTTGGCAGATGCCATTGTTTACATAGACTCTATATAGACTGTGAAGGAATTCCCCTCTTAAACTACTGGTTTTAGAGCTCAAAACAGCAGCCTAAAGACACTCATTACAGACGGCTCCTGGTTTTATTCAGACTAGGGCTTATGCAGACAATTTTGCTTTGGGGCAAATGGGAAGACTGTGCTGAGATGGGAATATGTTGCATCAGGGAACTTGGCTAGATAATGGAAATGGCAAGAGAGGCATTAATCTTGCAGTTAAGAACTGAAATGTGTGGTGCTTTGAGGAACCTGATTGAGTAAATGCAATTTATCTGCTAAATTGTGATTACAAGAGATTTCCTGTTTTTTTTAAAATGTAGTGGTCAGACATGTTGGAAACAAGTTTAATTGCCTTAATATAATTATCTTAATCACTTTCACACCTCAAAAGTCAGTAATCATCCCTCAAAACACAGGAAAAGTGTGTCACGCAACAACAGCAAGTAGAAAAAGTAAACGCCGAATTGACAATTTTTGTAATCATTTTAATGTTCACCTTTGTTTTCTCTTCCAAAAAAGATACTAACTCAAAAAGCTGGATCAGGTATCAATGACAATGTGGCCGATATATTCAGTTAAATTCTATGTTTGTATACGTAATACATTTCATACTGGCATTTTAATTATTGTTTAACTTGTGATAACGTTGTTGTTGCATGAACAAAGTCTACATTTTAATTGTAATTCCTGTTTACCAAGTTGCTGCTGTAAGACGGTTACTATTTAGATAATGAATACCAACTCAGTAAATTTATATCTGTGTCTTTTTTTAGATGATGATTTAGGTTTAGGAATTTCCCTTCAATGTACCTACAGCTTGTGGTAGTGCCGGACTAAAGTAAAGGATTTAGAGGACATTCTTGGCACAATCTCTTAAATAAGCCTCATAAGGACATAAGAAGAGTGTCACTTTATCGGGGTTGTTCAGGTGGCTATTTGGGATTTCAACAAGAGGCACGCTGTACTGCAAAGTGCCTACTGGGACCCCCTGTTACATACTGAAGATGAGTTCAGGCCATTTATGAAGTGTGTGTGCGTGTGTGTGTGTGTGTGTGTGTGTGTGTGTGTGTGTGTGTGTGTGTGTGTGTGTGCTCACATCTCTAAGTGCTTAGTCACGAGTCTCCTCTTAAAACCCTTGCACCATATGTCTATCCTTGTGTCACACCGGCAGAGACCGAGCAATGGAGAGAAAGAAGGAGGGAGTAAAGTGAGAGACAGAGAGAGAGAGAGAGAGAGAGAGAGAGAGAGGGTTCTCGAGGGAGCCCCCATTGCCCTCTGTCTGACCCCCTCCAATTTCCTCTCAGCTCAGGCCCAAGCAGACCAAGTATCAGTGCTGTGCGACGTGGCGTACACCACCAACACAACAACAGTGGCCCAACAACAGCTCACATCAGCCCAGCACAGTAAAGCACAACAATGTGCAACACAAAACATACAAGAACAGCACAGAACAGCAGCTCCTGAGAAGTTAAACAAATGCTGGCTTTGTGCAGATGCATGGAGCCCTGTGTAGCTGTCTCAGACCTCCGCCCAATGTCAGTCCAACAGCTAATTGAAATCGCTTTGCCCTGGAGGCTACAGGGAGCCTTTCTGCCTTGAGAACAATACAGATCTCTGAAAAGTCAATGAAAACAAGTCAACTACAAAAGGACTGCATTTTGTAACACAATTCTATAACCTTGTATGTAAGCTGAATGATAGTTACCATGTTACCGAAAAATAAAAGTCTAACATGTTGCTTCTGTAGGGCTGAAAGGCGTAACTAAACAAGGAAAAATAAGAAAAGTTGTGAATTTTATGTAAAATAATTTTGTGGGAGTTTAGTACAGGTAGCAGACTAGGTGAGGGGAATTATGGGAAAAAGCCCTCTGGTAGTCCATCTGTTTGGGCAAGTCTCAGTACCCTGGACACAACACTGCACTGGCACGCACACGCAAGCTTATACACACAATTAAAGCAACACACCCACACAGGCAGTCCAGTTCCGCTAGCGAAATACCAGACCCCACCCTCAATGTCCAGCCTAAACATACATTTTTTTTAAACGCACCTGCAGACATCAAGACGAGAGTTTGTTTAGGGCAAAAAGTTGCACGTAAAGATACAGTACACCCCACAAAAAAGTGGGGAAAAGGGGAGATCAAATAAGCAGAACAGAGAGACACTGATGAAAACCACAGATAAAAACAGGAGATAAAATGAAATTGTAAGGGGCGAAGAAAAGACAGATTGAAGGACGGAGCTTTGTCCGCCCAGAAAAAAATTAACGCCAATCCTTCGTTTTCTATCGGCGCAGTGATTAATTGACGAGTGTGCCACATTAATAATAAAGCTTGCTCTCTCCACTTAGGACATTGATTCACACCTCCTCAGCTTATGGTGTAAGAAACCGATCAATCTCGCTCCTTATTCATCTCTCTTTTTCTCCTTCTTGAGCTCCTCTATTACCTTGCTAAATATAACTTTCTTCCTTCTGTCTTTAGCCAGGAAATGAGTCCAACATTCAATAACTGGCTGTGAATTAAGCATGCCTGGCGAAGGAGATGTCCAGAGATGATTGATTGATTATTTATTAATTCGCTAATTTCCCTGATTGATCTAAGGGGAGGAGTGATTGTCTGAGAAAGACAATAAGAGGGAATAATACATTTTTTTTGTGTTCTTTTCTTTTTTACATGGAAAGAAGTGTAATGGCAGCAGGATCTATAATGTGCTTCCTATGCATCCACATGGCTGTGATACTACAGTGATATGATGTAAGAACTGGAAGGTAAACCTATGTTTACATAATGTTGTGGTCTAGAATAGCTAAGACAAAGATAAAAAGGAAAGAGAGAAGAGAAACGAAGAGAAAGATCCACATCAAATGCTACTGGGAGCAGCACATGCCTGCTCGTCTCTCTGTCTGTCAGTCTGTCTGTCGGCTTGGCCTTGAAAATCCCAGCACTCAAAGCCAGACGACCACAGAACTCATGCCCACGCCATACATGCACGCACACAGAGACACAAAGACACAAAGACACACACACACACACACACACACATACACACTGTGGCCTGCTCTATCCTACGCTATTGATCTGCACCCCACTCTTCATTAGAAAGAAAGATTCAAAGACAACAAGGAGCAGTGAGACGTGTTGTGTGTGTCTGCGTGTCTGTGCGCATGCAGCACGTATGCGTGTTCAGAGGTGTAAATGTATGATCAAGGGAGTTGTGTAAGCTGCGTGTGGTTACATCCTGTACGTATGTGTGTGTGTGTGTGTGTGTGTGTGTGTGTGTGTGTGTGTGTGTGCGTGTGTGCGTGTGTGCGTGCGTGTGTGTGTGTGTGTGTGTGTGTGTGGATGTACTGCCAGGTATCAGTAACAGTGGGAGCAGATCTGTGTTACTCTAATGCAGTCTGTCCTCACTGGGTGTTCCTATGGAAACTCTCTGTCTCTCTTCCTCTCTCTCTGTATATTATTAGACATTCTTGAGTCAACTGCTATGAATAGGAAGACACAGATCTCATCTATTGCGATACACTCGTTATAAAGCTCTGCGTCTCGCTCCTGTACAACATGGGAGACTTGATTCGGTGAGAACATTTTTGCTGTGGTGATTGGTTAAGATGCAGACTCTTGCACAGGTTGGGGTCACAATTGATTGACTTGTAGGCATCAGATCAATCACGGTGACTGGGCAGCCACTTCTGACACAAGCCTGAGAAAGGCATCGTAGTTACAGTATATTTTTTACCCTGCAGGCTGATGCTTAAGATTTTAGTCCTGGTTTAATTTCTATTTGAGTTGAAACAATGGGATTCAGAGCTCAGAGTTTAGCAGTCTGGAGACTTTTCTGTTGATACATGAGATTTAAGTTTTCAGAATTGTATATATAGTTCAAATATTTGTGTGTATTCACTAGAGAACAACTATAACAGCATGTTTTCTGGGAATCTCACAAAAATAATCCATTAAACAATGCTAATAGGACCCTTAATATTATATATAAGAAACTAACGCAACAATATATCTGATTAATTTTACATTAGTTTGAAAGATGTTTCGTGTCATGTGTTATCTATTGAATGAATGTCTTAGGTATTAGGAGTTGAAGTGTATCATATGTGCTGATATTAAGACATGGCTCTTCCACATTCTTATTATTCATGCTCATTAAATTCTCCTTGCAGGCTAATAAAAGTTTGAAGCACATATGTTTCTATGCTTTTTCACACATTCATCTTACTGTAGAGAGTTACTGAAATAGAGCAGCAACAGAAGAAAATTACTGAGAATTATTTCTGTCCCTTTGGTTTATGTAAAAAAAAATGTATGCATATTCTCAACTTCCAAATTGATTAAAACGTACACTTTTTATGCGCTCCGCTAAAAGATAAATAAAAAAACACAGTGAGATAAATTCATTTGATTCAATTGATTCAATTTGTGTGACATTACTTTGAAGTAAATTGAATAACCTCATTTTACTCCGACAAGGTCACATTGATTTTCAAATTTCATTGTAAAGACATAAGATTTGAGAGTAATACAAGATAAAACTGAATTCGTATGATGAAAATATAATTTTGCTTGCGTGAAAGTGTTCAGACCTTGGGTTTTAAAGCCCATTTGAACACACATTTATCTTCCTTCCTTCATATCCCAGAGCCGACACACTGTGTCAAACTCTAAGTATTATGCTTCCTCTAAAATAATAGCCCTACTTGTTGTTTCACTTCATTTATTTCATCTGTGGAGTGGAAAATGGACGCAGACGACGAGAAACCAATGAGTGCCAGCTGTTAATTGTTGAGGCAGCCAAGGCAGTGTATAATTCTATAAAAGATACAGAGGGTGTTACCTTACCAATCAAACACGTGCGTCTCCATATGTCGCTCCTTTCTCACTGGGAAATTAGTGCAGTGACAGGAGGATGCGTTTGAGTGTGTGTAGGTGTAATCTTTTTGACAGTAAGGTATGCTCACGCTGTGACTCGCTGTCTTTGCATATAATAGTTTGAGTATATAAGCAGGTGTGTTTGAGGGAAGAATGGCTTGAGATGCTAGTTTATTTCAGGGGAGTATGGTCTGTGTCGTGTTTGAGATGTACTGCGGAGAACATTGATGGTAATTAAAAGTCTGAAGGCCTCGCATTTAGGATGAATGATCAGGGACTTAGCTTGCAGTCAGTGTCATAATTATCACCACATGTCAGGGGAAAAAAATGGAGAAGATGGAGTTAAATAAAGCACAGAGCTGAAGAGTGCAGCATTCAGTGAAGGGTGTGTAAAAGTGGAGGGTGGCTCAGTCAGACCCAAAGACTGACCTCTGGAGTGGTAGTCTGCCGCCGTGCTGCTGATGGGCGCTTTCTTTGCGGCCGAGGAGCGATAGACGACGTGTGTCCTTCCTCCTCCTCCGTCCTCCTCCTCTTCTCTCACTCCGTCGCCCCTCTCCATCGGCTCGATAAAAAACTCCTCCTGCTCCATCCTGATCATACCAGCCTGGAAGAAGAGTGTGGAAAGTTAATTGGATGACATGAATACTTGTAGGTGAACTCTGACATCATGTTAATGCATGTCAGTCCCTCATATAAACACAAAACACAGAGCTTCTGCTCCTCCCTTGTTTTCGCTCTTTTGTCCTTCCACCCTTCACATATGCTCCTGCCCTGACAGTTTGAAGACAGAAATAGTCATGTTCTTTACTCCGCTGCTGTGTTAGGGGCATGCTGGGAGAAAAGAGAAGAGGACAGCAGTGATCCCTCCTGGGGCACAGGTCCAGAGTGACAACTGGCATCTAAAATGGCTCACACACAGCAGGAGATGAAACGGTCCCACTACCATCCTGGACTAACACATTCTGTCAGGTAATTCCCCACAACCACCTCTCACACACACACACACACACACACACACACACAGGCACACACGCACGCTCGCACACACATACTCACAAAAACACACGACAAGTGCACAAACGCAAACTCACGGGGAGAGAGTGAAAGCAGGGAAGTGAGGGAGGAGACTGCGAAAGAGATGGTGAGAAGTTAAGAAGCGTGCATACAGAACACACACGCAAAAAAGAGTTGCGTGCACATAAACGGGGAAAACAGGCACTGGGAAAATTGCCCGTCACTCTCTCTTATTCCATCTGTCTGTTTTAAGACAACTGGTAATTACCAAGGCAACGCACTGCTGTAGAGGAAAGTCATGGGGGAGAACACGCAGAGAGGATGGAGACGCTTTGGAGAGGAAGAGCGCAAAAGAAAGAGAGCGATAAATGAAGAGAGACAACATCGATGCGATCAGCGCTTGTCTGCTTCTCCCTCCGCTCTGACAAGAGAAGGAAGGGATGATGAGCAAGTTGAATAGAGAAAAGTGAGCTGATGGTGAAAAAGAAATGCAGAGGAATGTGTGAAGAAAAGCTGCTCGTGGACTGTTTCTTCACATAGTTTTGCTAAAAGAGACAGAAATGCCACCCTGGGGCACAATGACCGTCTATAAATGTCCGTCTATATTAACCTATTCCATCTGTCGTCACATTTAACCCACAACCTAAATGAATATGGATTCCATAGTGCACATAATGACAGAAGTAAAGTCAAACTCTACAAACATATGTCAGGGTTGGATGAAAATATACAGTATATATTTAAAGTGAAAAAAACGAATTGTAAAAAATAAAAAAGTAAAATTACAGTTTCTCTATTTTGTAATTCTATTACTGCTCCGTCTCCCATGCAGAACCTCCACCTATTGCCTGTCCGTCCTGTAATCCTTCCTCTTTAGCTCTTCTCCACATTTTTATTCTTTTGAAGTTCAATATGTTTCTTTTTTTGGGGTGTGTTCTTTTTCTTTTTGACTACTGCCTCTGTGTTGTCAAAGTGGGCAAAATGTTTTATCATTTATTTGTCCTATTTGCATGTGTTTTCTTTCTGACTGTCTCAACCACCTATAAATAAAATGAATTTGACTTCATGTGAACAGAACAGAAAAACAGATCTAAAATGTGCGTTAGTCCTTTGACTCTGTCACTGTGTGAGGTGCAGTCATGAGAGAAGGGAGCTGAACAGTCTTTATTTCACTTATAGTATCTGGAGCCTGAACTTAACCTAAGAGGTTTAAATTTATGAGAGCACTGTGACTCTACAATCTATTATTTTCCTTTCGCTTACTACTTATTGAGCTCGAAAGGAAATGGAGTATAAAAACTTGTGTGCTTCTTGAATTCCTCAGAGAGACCGATTTGAAAATAAATGGATATTAACAAAAGTGGCCCCTAAGAAATAGGGTGCTCTTTTTCTTTACTCTCGTCCTCTGCCATTCCTCTCTATCTCTCTTTTTCCCTGCCAGCCTGAGGCTTTGGTCCCGGAAGGATGTCGACATGCAACTGACCTGCCCTCTCACACTCCCTCCCTCCCCGCCCCTCTCCCTCTTTCTCCCTCCACCCTTCTCATCCCTCCATTTCCCCGAGCCGTGGTGCGGCATTCCGATCGGAGCTGATGGATCTGCGATGGTGCATGCATTTCCACTCCAGAATACCAAGCAGTGGGGAGAGGAGAGCTGTGTCAAAGAAAAAAGATGACATGTGGGACTGGGAGACATGGTTGGATCGATCGGAGCCGGCATAGTGGGGGCGGAGGGTTAGAGAGAGAGGAAGGTGCAAGGGAGCAGAAGAACTGGACAAGTGCTTTGAAAAAGCCGAAGTGCATAAAGCATCAAAGCGCCTGCACGCATTTCCATAGTGAGAAGCATTGTCTTCATCTCCTCTAAAGCAGGAGCAGCCAAGTCCCAGTCGAGGGGATTACAGGGAGGCTTGTCCAAACACTGTGTCCAGAACCACTGAGGGAAATTCACACTCATCGGCGGTACACCGGCAGCCTTAATGTGGCAACACCCGTTGTGCTATTCAAAGATAGGGTCGGGTTAAGGGCCACATGGAGATAAGCTGCATGTAAAGGTCAACCGTGACGACCCATTGTTGGATCGGGTGTAATGCAAAGTGGCCTGGTTGGAGTGGAGTTAATGGACCTGAATTAATCAAATAAAGAAAGAAGGAACTGTAGTTTAACACCACCTCCAGAAGAAAAACAGTCTAACTACTGTGAAAGCTTGGTAAAACTTCTTTTTGCTATTTTTTCATGCATTTTTAAGACGGCCCCTAAATTGAGCTCGTTATTTTCCCATCGACTGTCAAGTCACGCAAGATTTTTCATAGCTCCAGGCGCCATGGTGACAGCATCTGGGCAACATCAGTCAAGCTTCATCCTGCAGTGCCAAACCAATACTGTATGGTGATTTCATCAAGGATGAACCTTGCAGAATGACTGTATATCAAACTTCAAACTATCCACACCTTTGTATTTTCTCCCTTTTTTTGTTAACCTACATGTTATAATTTGTACCTGGATTACTTTTAACAGTGAAAAAGTTCTGATGACTTATTTCTGAAACTGAATTATGGAAATGTATCCTTGATGGACATCACTGTAAAGGGTGAGCTCAGCTGATCTCAGCACTGGGTGCATGATGTTTATGTGTATCGTTAAAATTCTATAAATGTCTATCTGACCATGATGTCGAATTTCTACTTGTCACATGCGTACAGCCTTCATAAATAAACTTTCGTCTCCACGAAAACAACTTAGTTATGTTTTGGTAACTAAACTACTTGGTTAGGTTCAGGAAAAGATTGTGGTTTATTTTGATTTATATTATTATATTATTTACATTGATTTATTCCTGTATTTAAGTGACTTCACTTCCGTAGTTATTTTAACGTATCATTTCCCACGAACCCCGCGACCCTAAAAAGGATAAGCGGTTTGGATAATGGATGGATGGATGGATTTCCAACGAACAGCGGTCTTCAGGGTCAAAGACCGTTTGTTGTTATAAATAACTTTCACAATAATAATATTAGTGTGGTCAAGTTAGTTCCACAGGTTGGGTATGTCAAGGTGAAGCAGGAGATGATAGAAGCTCTTGATTTTTCATCTGCTGCTATGACTTTCCTTTCATTGTGATATATTTAGCATTACGCTATGACTCGCCTGTTCAGGGATCGCCATGGCATCAGCTGCTTCGCTAGTTGCTGTTCTCTTATTACAGTAAATTCATTGTGCTCCTTTGGGTGATGAGCCTGAAGATGTTTTATTAGGTTTGACATGTTAAAATGTAGCTTATTAGCTTCACTCCTCTCATGAGACACTTAAATCTGACACAGTTGCCTTCTGCATCTCATCATTATCTTCATTGATTATAAAAGATTTTCACATCACACACAGGAAGTGTCAGTGCACATCTAACTGAAAACGTCATGGCTGAGCCTGGAGTTCCTATGGATTTCTATTATATATTCACTGTTACTGGGTCTGTGTTTTCTTGTCACCGCAAGATGTGATCATATGCATAGAGTGGAGGCAACATGTACTGTAAACAGCATGGTGATGGAAACATTGCTTGTTAGTAGCAAAATAAACAAAATAAACAAAAATGCAGTTTCTGAATTGAATGGTAATGGTGCCAAAATTATACTATGAGATTTCAAGAAACTATTAATTGTAATAATATGTAATTATGTATCAATAAGATACTATAAATACATTTTATAATTACCATTTACATAGAAGGTTTCCATAGGCAAGTATGGGTATTATTTGGAGTAACTTGATTGTTTTCTTCTTTTTATTGATAGATTTATTTCGCACATCAACAACAGTAAAAACTATTTAAAAAAAATCAATAAAATGAAGAGTGAACATATACAGCAAATCCTGAATAAAGTAAATAAATAAATAAATATTATAGGTTTGAAATGGACGAGGCAGATGGACACCCTTATACGGTGCTACCTCTTTCTATAACTTAAATAACCTTAATAATGAACCTTATGTCGATCATGTTTACATTTTATTTTCTGGTAGGAAACATTGATGTTTTCACATGTAGAACAGTAGTTCAATGCTTTGAGCGCTACAAACAAACCTCCTTTCCCCTCTGATCTCTGTGATGGTTAGATACCACTAGGACTAAGTTTAAATATGCTGTTATGTATGGCATTAACTGACCCTTTCAGTCCCATTATCAACAATTTATTTGAGAATTTCACCACCCTCCCCCAGTCCTTTCACACCCATAATTCCTCATGCCTGTGACTTAAGCTCATTACAGTAGATGCTTTGTCATGTCTTAAAAGCTCAGTCAACATGGTATGGACTATTGGTAGTGAGCGTCACATTTGCACAACTTAACCATGTACTGGAATTCACCTGCTTAGTAAACTGAGTCATTAGAAACAATGCCACAGT